>JAZKLR010000342.1:0-600000 GCA_037103525.1 Ganaspis brasiliensis | reverse complement strand
TACCGCCTTTATCAAGTATTTAGTATTTACCGACGTCATGATTTGGTTACGTGGTGGGGGGTTAAAATAGGAGAAACTTGAAACGATAGGACGTTGAAACTAGAGACGTTCTGCTGTATTAGCTAAAATCTTTTGATTTTTTCTTGACTGCACTATCACCATCCTGTTCTCTACAATTTTCATTTAAGGAAGTTCTACCGTAAATCGAATAATCAAACAGATTTTGATAAAACTTGGTGTACTGCTAGATAAAGTTTCTAAAATTTTGTAGTTAAATTTTTTAGACCTGTAAGTTCTTGGGAAAAACGTTATGATCGATTTATTTTTTCACTGTTCAATATTGATTCTTATGAGAATTCATTACTCCGTCACATATATTTTCGTACTAAAAATTATTAATTGACGAGATAGTGATCAACGTTTGTATAGTTAAACACAGATATGTAATGAAACGATATTGTATTTAAAAAAGGACAATAGGTTCCTGTGAGAGTTGCAATAAATTAATTTGTAAAAATATTTCACGTTTTACACGATACAGTTCAGACGTTTTGACATTTTAAAATGTTGATTTTGATCGCACATGAAAAATAGTCATATATAAAAAGTAAATAAAGTTATTAAATATAATTGTTTAATTATATATATTAGTAGAATTAAAATTAAACCTAACCTCAAAATAATGGTCTCTGTTTTGACTAGTATTGTCATACGATAGAACCTCCTTAATGTTCACCTGACAATACATTCGTGTACCAAATTTGAACTCTCTAAGACAAATATTTTGGAAGATAGGGGGAGGGGGGGTCCATTTTTTATCAAAAATGCATTATATATTATTATAATACTATATATTATATTACATATGGGGCATTCTATTTCTAAACGACCCCCTTCAGAAACAATTGCCAATTTCGGCGAATTTGAGACATATTTCTCTTGTCGCCTAACTCATAGAATACCTTGAAAAGGATGTCCACAACATAACTGAATAAACAAATTTTTAATTTTTTCAAATTCTGAATTTTAATAAATTTACTCAAAAGATTTATAAAAAAAGTAAAATATATTTCTTTATTATATACGGGGCATTCTATTTCTAAACGACCCCCTTCAGAAACAATTGCCAATATGAGACAATTTTAAAAAAATTATTTCTTCTACTTACTAAGGCCAAATTTTTTTTGTAATTAGCAGTTTTAAAAAAAAATTCCTAAATTTTATAATAATAAAAAGAATTTTGTTCAAATATATTTAATTTATATACAAAATGTAGTTTGAACGTTAACCTGTCGAATATCTCAAAACACGTTGTGTCAGATTTATTAAAAATATATATATTAAAAAAAAAGCTTAAATATTCTAGTTTTTATTTCCGTAAAGTAAATAATGCATATTTCAGGGGATTTTGAGAAATTAATTAAAATTTACAGTCATGTTAGAGGTTAAAATATGTATGAATTGAGAAACATTTTTTAAACAGAGTGGCATTTGTTTTCTTTTAAATTTTGTATTTTATGAACTTTCAAACTATATATAATTTTATTTATATATAAATATATTTATTAGTTATATATCATTTCATTTTTTTTTTTTATTATTTAAATATCATTTCTGTTTAATTTTTTATTCTATTAGTCTTCAAATTCAAATTATATATACATAATTTGAAAGTTAATAAAATACAAAATTTAAAAAAAGACAAATGCCGCTCTGCTAAAAAAGTGTTTCTCAATTGATACATATTTTAACCCCTAAAATGACTGTAAATTTTAATTAATTCCTCAAAATCCCCTGAAATGTCCATTATCCGCTTTACGGAAATCAAAACTAGAATATTTAAGCTTTATTTTAAGATATGTTTTTAATAAATCTGAAACAACGTGTTTTGAGATATTTGAAAGGTTAACTTTCAAACTACATTTTGCATATAAATTACATATGTTCGAACAAAATTCTTTTTATCATTGTAAAATTTAGAACTTTTTCTCTTAAAACTGCTAATTACAAAAATAATTTGACCTTAGTAAGTAGAAGAAATAATTTTTTAAAAATTGTCTCATATTGGCAATTGTTTCTGAAGGGGTTCGGTTAGAAATAGAATGCCCCATATATATAATATACACTTGTCTTTTTTGGCCATTTGCACTCACAAGTATTCACCGAAGAAATTTCCGAGAAATAGTACTTTAAACATAAGTACCAAATATCGCGCGCCTACAGAACGGCTTTGAAGTAGGAGTACTCGCATTTGCCTGGACCACCCAATATTGGGTTTGCTCGCCAGAGAAGAGGGAAAACTGTAGAAAAACCTCTTCTGAGTACAACCTGTTTATCGACAGTCGAGTTCTAGTGATGTGTACAAGTCAGTTACCGACAGAGCAGATTATTATACCTCGACGTCAAATTTTCCACTGAAGTTATCTCACGAGCTGGAAAAATCCCAGGCTCCCCGGGGCGCGAACCAAGCAAGCTGGACTTGGCGCGACCGCAGAGTCTAGTATTTAAGGTATTAGTCGCGTAAATGCTCCCGCAAAACTCCCGCAAAACTCCCGCAAAATAAAAAGAACATTAAATAAACTTTTATATCAACTCACTTGCTTCCTTGTGACCTCTTCTAATGTAATATATGTAATTTTCACGATTTTGAGTCATATACTATAAGTTATCATGATAATCTGACGACTTGTTTTTATATAAATGAATATAAGAGACATTTTTTATATGCATTTAGTGCTATTGCATGTAAAAAGTATGAACTTTGAATTTATATTTTGAAGCTCAGAAGTGGTCAAAATTGATAGGATAGATCTCATTTCATAGATAAATACCACATGAAGACAGATACAAAGTTTAAAAAAAATCTGACGAAAATCATTTTACGCGACTAATACCTTAACCAACTGAGCTAACTCCGTGGTCATTATATATTTCATAGTATCAAATATATTAACAATTATTTTGTTTCGTATATGGAAGCCTCGGTTTTAGTACGAGTGTAACTCGCACTTGCCCGATTTTTTATTTTTATTATTAAAAATATGTGTCGGAGAAAAAAGTTGCAAATAAAAGAAACATCTGCATTTACGTCCTCTATGTGCTCTTATTTTTAAAATTTTAATTTTACAACTTAAAATTTTAGTCACTTGCACAATAGTTTAACGTGATTTCGAGCTTATAGTCAGTTATTGTATCCGGGCCCTCAATTTTTATTTAAACAAATTGTAAAATCATAAAAATTTCATTTTTTTTTTTAATTTTTGGTAAAATAACGTCATTGTATTTGTTACTCTGGTTCTGCAACTGAGAGTTTCGGCTTAGGCATTAATGGATCAATGTCCCACTACACTGCAAAAACTGCTGTCTTCTAATTGTCTTATTTTAAGACGTTATACAGTTTTAAAATGTCCTTTTGTGAAAAATCACTGAATTTAAATGTCTTTTACATTAAGTATCTAAAAATTCAAGACATTAAGTGTCAATCAAATATAAACAAGACGTCTTTGTGTCTAAGAATTTAAGACATCCGATTTAGACAAGAAAGATGTCTTCCTTTAAGGGGGCATAAGCAGCCATAAATTTTAAAAAGTTGATTTTTTTGAAACTTTTTTGTATCAAAGTACAACATCTCAAAAATGTCTCAAAATTTCAAGTCGATGCGAGCAAAATTGGAAGAGAGAGGGCGCATTTTGTGCGCCGCTTATCAGGCTCGTCACTGTCACGTTGTTTCTTGCTGCGCGATAATCAGACTTTGATATTCAAATCAATCTCACAGGTCTCATAAGAATTTATTACTGAATTTTTCAAAAAAAGAACATTGAAAATCCATGCAGACGTTCTCTATAAAAGTTGATTTGAACATAAAATTCTGATTTCAAACCATTGCTTTAGCGCGAAAGTTAAACGCGTTTTTTTCAAAACAACATTTTTAGAGTCGGTGGACACAATATGTGACGCTCCGCGAGAGAAGGGATATCGCTGAGAAAGCAAACTTTAAAGGACGGACAGGCAAAGAGGAGGAAAAAAAATCGAGACGCTTAACATGTCTATGATTGAACCTTCATAACAAAAAAACTAATTGCAGAAATCAAATTTTGATTTTTGGAGCTCAAAAAGCAACTGAAAAACTATCAATTACCATAAAAAATGAAATCAAAAAAAGCCAATTTCATGGGACGGTCGTTCAAAGAAAATCCAAAAAACACAATACACTTAGCACGCCTAGGTTTGAAGCATTATAAAAGTGCCGGAGTTCTTAAATTCAGACTAAAATATAATTAAAAACAAAAAGAGTTTTAACGCTTTAAACCCGTTATGAAAGACTGCGATATACAGAACCTCATAAAATGATGTCTATTGCCACATTGCAACTTAATATGAAAAGCTTAAATCATCAATTTCGGTAATTAAAAAATTTAAACTGGATGGCGCATAGGCTCTCAAGGTTCCTGCAAATAGAGAATACAAATTTGGTCAGCCGACTCTAGCACGTTTGTTCGACAAAATTCGGTGCAACTTGACTCTTGGTATACATTCTGCATGCTCTCTTCGTTTAAGCGCGCAGAAATACCGTAGAACATCGATCCAAGTTACGACATGGCATCGGGTTGAGTTCAGACACTAAAATAGACGTTCATTATATCTCAGACGACAGCACAAGATTTACATGGCACCATCCAGTTATTATATAAATCACTTATATATTACATAGATCACTTACGTATATTATATAGATTACTAATTTAATTTTATTAAAAATATACATCAGAGAAACCTTAGGGTAAAAATTTCTGAAGTGGCCCCCTGATTTGCAAACATGTAATGAAATTTGAAATTAATGTTATATTCCTATACTACTAAATGAGAGATAGTTTGCATATAAATAGTTTTTTTTAATTTAAATAATGTCAAAAGTTATAAACAAATGAAAATTTTTGCATCATTTTATTTGAAAATTCATATCTTTTTTTTATATTATTGAAAATTAATAAAATTTGTATGACTTGTGTACAAAAGTATAAACTTTAAGATAAAAATAATTTCGATCACGTGCATTTATTTTTTAATGCAAAATTAATGATTTTTTATAAACAATTAAAAAAAAAAAAATGTTCTGGGCCTGCTAACAAATTTTTTTAAAAACGTATTGATTCAGTATGAATTTAGGTTTATTATACAAAAATAAAAATTTGGTTAGGTTTATATTCAACAGAATGGCGTTAATTTGTTTATAACGCTCCGGAAACAATATCAAGCGGCACTGGTTCGTTCGCAACTGCGCCTTCCGTAGTCCCTCCTATACTAAGATATGAAATAATTATGAAGTTAAATCAAGTCAAATGATTTAGTTGAACATAATAAAAATCACTTTTTTCATTTATTTATATAAAAAAAAATATGTAATTAATTAAATACGCAATAATGTTAAAGTACACTATCATTAATACTAATAACTAATAACGTTAATAATAAAGTTAAAAAGCTTAATTTTTTTGTACTCTATTGTCGTGGATTTTTTGTGACCTCATGAGTCTTTATTTTTGAATCCTCAGAAAATATTTTGCATATTAGCTGATCTTTTTCAGTTGGCTGAAACGAATGGTACTGTCGTGTACAACTAACAGTTTTTGCACATGCATTTCGAGGCGCTAAATTATTTTCGTTAATCGCATGTTCCTCTTCTGTGCAAAAGCCAAATTTAATTTTGTGGAAAAATTGTGCTGCCCATTCAAACAAACTTTTTGCTTATTTGAAGGAAACTTTTGGTGCTCAAAATGTAAAGAAAATATTTTACTTTTCGGACGGCGCTGGCTCACAATATAAAAACAAAACTAATTTTTTTAATTTGACAAAACATGAAAATGATTTTGGAGTTTCAGCAGAGTGGAATTTTTTCGCCACTTCGCACGGCAAAGGGGCTTGTGATGGGGTTGGTGGGACGGTAAAGAGGCAAGCTAAAATAGCAAGTTTACAACTTGTAGATGGGAAATATATTACATCACCAAAAAGTTTGTTTGAATGGGCAGCACAATTTTTCCACAAAATTAAATTTGGCTTTTGCACAGAAGAGGAACATGCGATTAACGAAAATAATTTAGCGCCTCGAAATGCATGCGCAAAAACTGTAAGTTGTACACGACAGTACCATTCGTTTCAGCCAACTGAAAAAGATCAGCTAATATGCAAAATATTTTCTGAGGATTCAAAAATAAAGACTCATAAGGTCACAAAAAATCCACGACAATAGAGTACAAAAAAATTAAGCTTTTTAACTTTATTATTAACGTTATTAGTTATTAGTATTAATGGTAGTGTACTTTAACATTATTGCGTATTTAATTAATTACATATTTTTTTTTTATATAAATAAATGAAAAAAGTGATTTTTATTATGTTCAACTAAATCATTTGACTTGATTTAACTTCATAATTATTTCATATCTTAGTATAGGAGGGACTACGGAAGGCGCAGTTGCGAACGAACCAGTGCCGCTTGATATTGTTTCCGGAGCGTTATAAACAAATTAACGCCATTCTGTTGAATATAAACCTAACCAAATTTTTATTTTTGTATAATAAACCTAAATTCATACTGAATCAATACGTTTTTAAAAAAATTTGTTAGCAGGCCCAGAACATTTTTTTTTTTTAATTGTTTATAAAAAATCATTATATTTGCATTAAAAAATAAATGCACGTGATCGAAATTATTTTTATCTTAAAGTTTATACTTTTGTAAACAAGTCATACAAATTTTATTAAGTTTCAATAATATAAAAAAAAGATATGAATTTTCAAATAAAATTATGCAAAAATTTTCATTTGTTTATAACTTTTGACATTATTTAAATTAAAAAAAACTATTTATATGCAAACTATCTCTCATTTAGTAGTATAGGAATATAACATTAATTTCAAATTTCATTACATGTTTGCAAATCAGGGGGCCACTTCAGAAATTTTTACCCTTAATGTTGTACATTATTTGATGTTCAGCTATGGGGCTAAATGTTATATTCAAACAGAAACTGTGTTAAAAAAAGAAGATTAATTTTAAAAATTTGCGACGGAAACTTGCAGTAAATTTGCAACAAGCTTGTACACACTAGCTGGGCTATAACCCGATATATTTAAACTTGAGCGGACGGGAAGAAGAACTAGCTCTACGCTCGAACGCCTTGTCTGTCTCCATTTCTACAAGATAAGATGACGGTAAAATTACCTCCAAATAAATTGCAAAAAAACATAAAAATAAACATTGTAATCGCAATCAACTCGTGATCTTTCAAAGACCAATGTACGAAATGAGGTTAAATTTCACTTTCTTTTTCAAAAAACAATTCAGATACCAATAATTTTGTTGAAATGATAAAAAAAAGTGTAATTTGTTGTTGATTTTGAACAAAAATGGTGTCGCCGTCGTTACTTGTGCTTTACTAACTTTGAGCAAAAACTCTATGTGAGGAATGTTTAGATTTTGTAAATTTAAAGCTACATAGTTGTGTAATAAGCTTGCTTGAAATGTTTTAAAATGAGGTAAAAATATATTATACATTGATTTCTCTAATATTCTAGTTTCTGTAAGAAAGAAAATTAGCGAAAATATTCTTTATAGTGGAAACCGACATTTCGTATAGATCCATCTTTCACGATACACAATTTTTTAGTTTGTAAAACATAATTTTAATGAAGGTTTCTTCATTTAATGCCTTTTACACTACTACACTGTAAAAAGAAACATCTTAAAATGCATTGTAGTCACTTTTAAAACGTTTAAAGTATCTTATATTTCAGCTTCCATCTTAGAAAACTAATCCATTTTAAGATACTTTTGCTAACTTTTCAAAAACGTCTTAAAGGTGATTACAAATATATCTTAAATTAAGATACCTACTTTTTGCAGTGTATACCATATGTTAGGAGTGTTTGAATATAATTTTCAAGTATTTCATGAAATACCTAATTATAATTGTAAGTTACATGACACATTTATTATGCAGATAGATCCTTTTTCCACAAAGTACTAACTTCCAACCACGAAGTAGAGTAAAGAGTGTGAACTATATAGGCAATTTTGAAAAACAGTGGCACCTGTTTCCCGAAATTAAAGATGGCGGAGGTGGATTAGCAGAGGAGTCGATCCTTGCGGGAAAATCATTAATCTATCGATTTTCAATATGGCGCCCGGCTCATGTGAACATGTGATTGTAAAAATGTAAACAGGCTATGTATCGGACAGCATCGTTTAAGGTATTTCTTTCGCAGTTATACTTGAAAAAATCGATTTTCTATGGAATTTCTTTAAATTGTGAGAAAACGTTATTTTATGTGTGCCTTGTATCTAGTTAAAATTTCAGGAACATTTACCGTCTAAAATTTGAGATATTCATATTCAAAATTTCAATTTTACATGCAAAATGATAAAAATTGAAATTTCGAATATGAATATCTCAAATTTTAGACGGTAAATGTTCCTGAAATTTTAACTAGATACAAGGCACACATAAAATAACGTTTTCTCACAATTTAAAGAAAATCCATAGAAAATCGATTTTTTTAAGTATAACTGCGAGAGAAATACCTTAATAATAACGCCACATTAAAGTGATGTTATTGGAAAATCGTGTACAATTGTTTTATTTATATAATTTTAAAAAAAACATGTATATATTCTTGCACAAACAAGTAACGCAAGCAAAATCACGGTTTGTGTTATGATTGACACGAGGATCTCGCTTTTTGTAAAAAAGTGAAAAGTTTTTAATGTTTATATTATATACGCTTCATATTTCGACATTACTGTTTTTGAAATTTCCTGAATATTCGTGTAACGAACAATTTATTGGAATTGTATGAGTTAAAATGACATTCTTTAAAAACTTGTGTTCTACAATAGAAAAATATCCTTGATGAATATGAACATTGATGAAAGAAAATAAATGATTTTGACGTATATTTTCTGATTTATAAATGAAAAAGGGAAAAAGTGTAGTTTATTTTAAATGTAATAGATTTTATAAAATAATATACTAAAAATTCTTTCAATCTAAATTGAATAATACTTGTAAAAAACTTACGTTCCAAGGAGAAGTTTAAATTTGTCATTTTGCTTTTATTACTTGTTTGTGCAAGAATATATACATGTTTTTTTTTAAATAATAAATAAAACAATTGTACACAATTTTTCAATAACATCACTTTAATGTGGCGTTATTATTATTAAAAGGATGCTGTCCGTTACACAACTTGTTTACATTTTTACAATCACATGTTCACATGAGGCGGGAGCCATATTGAAAATCGATAGGTTAATGATTTTCCTGCAAGGATGGACACCTCTGCTAATCCATCTCCGTCATCTTTAATTTCGGGAAAACAGGTGCCACTTTTTTAAAACAAGTTCAGACTCCTTATTCTACTTCGTGCTTGCAACGTTAGGCTTAATTTCTCTTTCTTCCCATATTTTATCCTGTGAATTATATTAATTTTCTAAACTTCATAGATTTTTCTTCTATTATGAACATATCGAATGATAATTTTTCCTTTTTTCAGATATTTTGTAAATTTTCTAAAATTAGTTCGTCATAACCTGTACTTGAAGAGTTGACATTTTGAAAATATGACAATATTTTTTTAAATATTTAGTATAAAAATCATAGTGTTATAGTACATTGTGTTACACACGAGATTTTCTCCAACACCTTGCGAAATGCGTTTCCGAATATACCTTTATAATTTTAAGTAATTCGGCAGAGTTGAATGTATTATTAAATAGGTTATGCGTAACTTCAATGACAATAACAGATGTGGAATAGTGCTTTATGAAAATTCCGCGTGCGGAATAGCATTTTATGATCATTACGCAAGCGGAATAGTCTTTTATGAAGTCAATTCCGCATTATAATTGCGCATGCGGAATTTTCATAAAACATTATTCCGCCTGCCGAATTTTCATAAAACATTATTCCGCACGCGGAATGTTCATAAAACACTATTCCGCATCCGGAATTTTCATAAAGCACTATTCCATATGCGCGATTATTATAAAACGCTAGTGGTGGGCCTACGCTTCCAAATGGCTAGTTTTTTTTCGTAATTTACTTTCGCCACTGTTTTTAAGCACAGAAAAAACCTGAATTCATATTAAATCCATATTGTTTTGGCTCGTTTTGAGACGCAGCGAAAATAAGATTTCCTTTTCCCTTGTTAAGTTTTAGTCCAAAAAGTTGCAAAATGACTTTTTCAGTTTTAATAAGACATTTTTAAACTTTTTGGACTAAAACTTAACAAGGGAAAAGTAAATCTCATTTTCGCTGCGTCTCAAAAGTCAAAACGAGCCAAAACGGTATGGATTCAATATGAGTTCAGGTTTTTTCTGTACTTAAAAACAGTGTCGAAAGTAAATTACGAAAAAAGGTTTAGTCCAAAAAGTTGCAAAATGAGTTTTTCAGTTTTAATAAGACATTTTGAAACTTTTTGGACTAAAACTTAACAAGATTAATGGAAATCTCATTTCCGCTGCGTCTCAAAACGAACAAAAACTGGCTTAAGGGGTTAAACCACTCTAGAACATCAAAAAGGGGCCTAAATTTAATATTTTTTTTAAAAGAAAATTTTAAAAGTAATGAAAAATATGTTTATGTATCTTAATTGGGTACACTTTAACAAGAAAAAAATATACTTCATAAATTTTTTTTTAAATATCACATATATAGGTACGTGGTGGAAATCCTTTTTGAGAGGAATGATTTCGCGGCCGGAAAGGTTTTTGCTACAATTTTCATCCTTGAACAAAAAACAAATATTTTCTATTTTTACATCTCAAAAGCTAGAGAAAGAGGGAGGGGATTTTTATTTTATCAATTTTTGAAAAATGGTGAACATTTAAAGAAAAAACAGAGTTTTTTCTTTATTTTTTGCCTATTTTTAAAAAATAGGCAATAAATTGTTTATAACTAAAAAAATATGCAACATCAAAAAAATCCCTACGTCTTTCTCTAGATAATGTTATTTAAGGAGCTACAGTTAAATTTTTAAGTAAATCGGTTAAGATTTGTGGAAGTTGTGTTTCCGACCAGGTCAAAAAAAGTAGTTTTGAGAAAAACGCTTTTGGAACAACTTCATTTTAGGCGGGTAAAATTAAGTACTTCTTGTGAATTTTTTTTTGTGGAAGAAAAAGGAAGATTATAACAATAATATTACAGGATGTTATTAGACACGTCTTGAATTAAACAAAAAATATTTTTCATTTAAAAAATTTCAAAATGGCGACACTGGAGACGTTATCTTGAAACATACGTTATGTATGACGACTCTGTATCACACAGCTCAACCATCTGGAAGTTGAATTTAGAAAAAATATATGGGCGATTCTAACGTAACTGCCTTACTTGGCGGCGTTGAAAAAATACACCTAAATTAAAAATATATTCTGAAGTGTATTAGTGAATTTTAAAGGTATATATGAGAGTAACTGAAAACCAAATACACATAAATATGTATATATTAAAACTTCTATTATATTGCACTATAACTGCTGAAATTTCAGCTCCGTGGCGTGTCCCTTTTGCAAAATGTTAACTTTAATTTAATAATTTTCGGTAAAAATATCATTATTATAACTCAGCCTTTTTCAAGCATAAAGTGTCTATATTTATGAACAATTTAGGTTTATATTGAACTTCATAATACCTTTTTCATACTTAGAATCTGTAAAAATATTATGTCCCTCAATTTTTCCAATTTTTGAACGCAATCTGTAGATTTATAATTAAGGTGTCATGTGTTTAGTTATTACGCCTTCTAATAAGTTAAATCTCAATTTTGATCAATTAGCACTAAATCACATGTGAAAAAAGTTTTAAAAAAGAAAAATTTTTACTTAAAAAAAAATTATTTTTGTGAAAATCGCATGTGTACAAAAAAAGCGTTCAGTCCCATGTCATTACTATTATATTACTGTAACGACTATTTGATAGTATTGTTACCATTTTCTTGAAGTTTTCTTGTCAAACAAGCGATCTGCAGAAGGAATAGATTTATTTTGCAATATTGTAGAAGTGAGGTTAGAATAAATGTCAAATTTCAGCTCCATGGTATCACGTAAAATTTCAGCTCCATGGCCTATATGAAGTGTTCAGAGTTTTTCATGCAGAGAAACTTTTTCATCTGTGGTGGTTATTTTAAAATATTATTCTATAAAGTAGTTTAGCGATGCCGGATTACACTTCTTGATCTCAATTTCAAATTATCCAAAAAATAAAACGAAATATTCATTATTAAATATTTTATTTGCTGTTCTTTTATAAAATTTTATATATGTTAACTAATATCTAAAATACTGTTAGAATATTAAATAATTTATGAATTTATTATTTATTTTCGTTTTAGCAAAATATCAAGAAGAAATTTTTATTTTGTACAATATACAGTCGCCTCTCAATAAATTGAATTTCTCGTTAAATTGAAGTAACAGTCCGGTCCCTTGAAAAACTCTTGGTAAATTGAAATAGAACAATGGTTTTATGCACTCTCGATAATTAACCCCTTCGCTGCTGATGGCAAAGATCTTTGCCATTTGGAACTTTTCTCAGACAGCCGGAAAATTGCAAATCTTTGCCATGCTTAATATTGAAATAGAAAAGTCAATAGCTGTCGCAAACCATAGGTAAAATGATTTTTATATAATCTAAGATATACGAAACGAACTCTCGTTGTCCATTTTGAATTTTCTTAAACCAAAAAAAAGATACAACTTATTAAAAACTACATTTTTTAAAATTTTTTTAAAATCTTTGCCATGAAGCAATAACACAATCTTAATTTAAAAAATGATTGAAATCGTCTGAAACTTGTTAC
The DNA here is from genome assembly GCA_037103525.1 of Ganaspis brasiliensis. Lineage (NCBI taxonomy): Eukaryota > Metazoa > Arthropoda > Insecta > Hymenoptera > Figitidae > Ganaspis > Ganaspis brasiliensis. The sequence continues at coordinate 587,142 of JAZKLR010000342.1, read as the reverse complement.
TCGGGGGTTTTTGGAGTCGCTGATTACGAATCTGACATTAGTTTTTAAAAATTCAAAATGGCGGAACCAATATGGCGGACGCTTTTTCAAAAAATTACTTGAAATTGTCTGAAACTTGTCACTCAGGGGTTTTTGGGGTCGCTAAATACGAATCTGACATTAGTTTTTAAAAATTCAAAATGGCGGAACCAATATGGCGGACGCTTTTTCTAAAAATTACTTGAAATTGCCTGAAACTTGTTATTTTGAGGTTTTGTGGGGTCGCTGATTACGAATCTGACATTAGATTTCAAAAATTAAAAATGGTGAAACCAATGTGTCGGGCGCTTGTTTAAAAACTGACTTGAAATTGTCTGAAACTTGTTACTCGGGGGTTTTTGGAGTCGCTGATTACGAATCTGACAATAATTTAAAAAAATTCAAAATGGCGGAATCAATATGGTGGACGTTTCTTTGAAAAATTACTTGAAATTGTCTGAAACTTGTCACTCAGGGGTTTTTGGGGTCGCTAAATACGAATCTGACATTAGTTATCAAAAATTCAAAATGGCGGATGCTTATTCAAAAATTTACTTAAAATTGTTTTAAACTTGTTACTCGGGGGTTTTTGGGGACGGTGAATACGAATCTGACATTAGTTTTCAAAAATTCAAAATGGCGGAACCAATATGGCGGACGCTTTTTCTAAAAATTACTTGAAATTGCCTGAAACTTGTTATTTTGAGGTTTTGTGGGGTCGCTGATTACGAATCTGACATTAGATTTCAAAAATTAAAAATGGTGAAACCAATGTGTCGGGCGCTTGTTTAAAAACTGACTTGAAATTGTTTGAAACTTGTTACTCGGGGGTTTTTGGGGTCGCTGATTTCGAATCTGTCATTATTTAATAAGTAATCGATAATGAATTACAATTTTTTAAACATCTTATACCCCTTGCCATTAGCTAGTATATTTATAAAAAATATACGTCCCCAGGATGCACCCCCCAATCTGATGGCGTCAGTTTAGGTTCGAGGAGGTTGACAATAGGTGCTTTGAAAATTATCACAAATTATAACTGCCGCCAATTTCTTCATGCGCTAGTTTTAAACTATTTTTAATGCATGCAACTGTTTTTAACTATTATTTATTTGATAATTTAAATTTAAAAAAAATAAAACTATTTATATAAAAAAAGAAAAAAAATACAAAAATTACAAAAACACAAAAAAAAAGAAAAAAAAAAGAAAAAAGATAAAAAAAAGTGGGATGCTAACACCTATTGTCAACCTCCTCGAACCCAAACTGACGCCATCAGATGACAGATTCGAAATCAGCGACCCCAAAAACCCCCGAGTATCAAGTTTCAAACAATTTCAAGTCAGTTTTCAAACAAGCGTCCGACACATTGGTTTCACCATTTTTAATTTTTGAAATCTAATGTCAGATTCGTAATCAGCGACCCCAAAAACCTCAAAATAACAAGTTTCAGACAATTACAAGTAATTTTTAGAAAAAGCGTCGGCCATATTGGTTCCGCCATTTTGAATTTTTGAAAACTAATGTCAGATTAGTATTCAGCGACCCCAAAAATTCTCGAGTAACAAGTTTAAAATAATTTTAAGTAATTTTTCGAAAAAGCATCCGCCATATTGGTTCCGCCATTTTGAATTTTTTAAAATTATTGTCAGATTCGTAATCAGCGACATCAAAAACCCCCGAGTAACAAGTTTCATACGATTTCAAGCAATTTTTCGAAAAAGCGTCCGCCATATTGGTTCCGCCATTTTGAATTTTTTAAAATTATTGTCAGATTCGTAATCAGCGACCCCAAAAACCCCCGAGTAACAAGTTTCAGACGATTTCAAGCATTTTTCAAAAATCGTCCGCCATATTGTATCCGCCATTTTGAATTTTTGAAAACTAATGTCAGATTCGTAATCAGCGACCCCAAAAACCCCCATATGCATGGTCTCTTGAAAATTCATTGACTTTTAATTTTTGGCACTCTGAGCACTTTTTTAGAAATACTGTCGGCAGCGAAGGGGTTAAAATTATTTTTTGGTCAATATCTCCATTCACTCTCTATAAATTGAAATCTGACAGACCAAACTCTCAGTAATTTGAATTTTTCTTGCGATATAAACTTACATATTTATGTTCAAAATATTCTCTTCTGAATAATAGTTATTGTATTGTTTCATTTGTCAATATACCTAATTACCTTCTTACTAACAGTGCTCACAATGAGTAATTTCTTAATTCAGTTTTATATCTGCCTCGGTTTATATCGTTTAAAATGTTTCCAAGAACCCATAAGTGTCTACCTATTTCCGAAAAGAAAAAACTTATTGACTTGGTAGAGAGCGGAGCATCAAGCATCTCTCGGATGCTGCAATTTTGACTTCTGTAAGTGACAATAAACACAATAATATAGAAGAAAATGATAATGATGATGTTGGTGAAGATGATGATGATGATGACGATGATGAAGATGTCGATCACATTCCATATGTCACATTGAAAGAAGCGAGATCATCTTTGAGTGCTTTGCGCTCATATGCACTTCGCATAGATGTTAAAGAAGATGTTTTTGCAGCTCTGCTGACAATTAAAAACACTCTTGACACTAAACGTTTAAGTCCATTAAATCATTAACCCGTCAGCGGTCGCGCCGTGAGAGAAATGCTCACGCAACACTACTCAACCTATAGGGCGCTCGTGTAGTGCGAGAGAGACACTAAAAACAGCGCGACCTCTGACGGGTTAAAAGATTACAGACTATGTTGAATCCCAATAGTAAACAATGTGTTTTTAAAATAATAAAACTTGATTTTTCCAATACTCTCGTTATTTTGAATTTCTTCAAATTTCCACTCGATAATTAAAACACGCGATAAATAAAACTCTCGATAATTTGAACTGATTTTATGGTCCCTTGAAGTTCAATTTACCGAGAGGCGACTGTATTTGCAATAAAAGGATGCGGTTCAGCTCCACATGGCAGCCAATTTTTAAAAATTTCCTATTATTTTCGTATAAATATAGTTGTAGTAAAATTGTTTAAAATATAATTATATTATACCCTAATAAGAAAAATAAGTGCAGAGAAACATTGAATACAAAATTTTTTTTTTCTACCAAAACTTATCTTGAAATTGGGCAGTTACGCAAGAATCGACCATATACTAAATTAATATTTTTCCTCTTATTCTAGAAGGTTCAAAGTACGTTTTAAGCCAATAAACAAAAATTAAGTTTTTGAAAATTCTAGAGTGGTGTAACCCATTAATATGAATTCAGATTTTTTCTGTGAGAGTTGTGGAAAGTATCACTTTCGCCACACTTTTTAACTTCGAAACTTGTAGTTTCAGAGCTGATGTTGGAGAAAAACATTTTTGTCACAGAAATTGAAAGAGGGTATTGAATAGAATCTATTTTTCTATTTAGTTAAAATTTGACAAAATGTGAAATAGGTCTCTCTTCCACGCGCGGCTTTAATTATAAAATAAATAGCTGATGATTAAATATTACAGTAGTTCCGTTAAAAATGTATTTAAAATTTAATTTTTCAATAAAGTGTTTAATATGTACCATCAACTAGGGTAACTTCGGACAAGCAGGCTAATTCCGGAAACTTTAAATTTAGCTGTTACCAACTTCACATTTCTTTCATTTTTTTAGATCACGTAGTTGAAGAGTTTATTCAATGAAAAATACAATTTAAACAGTTTCATATAATATCTTTGCATTTAAATTGAAGTGTCTTAAATCTGCTTGTCCGAAGTTACTCTAGTTGACGGTATCAAATATATCTACTATAAAGTAAACTTTTTTTAATATAATTGAAAAATTAAAAATTCGTCCTAAGCTATTCAAACTGAAATAAATGCATAAATTTAATAATATCATATATTTATATATGTTTCTACCACACATGCACGAAAACCTCGTGTTATTGTTCGCCTTAAACGGGGCAAAACTCACAGTTTTTAGGTCAGTGAACGTTAGAGGTAAAGAGTCTGTCTTGTCATTGTTTCTAGATCCTCAACTATCATGATGTACTTAAAGAAAGATAAGCTTTAAGAAACATGCAACTCGTTTGTTTAAATGCGAATACATAATAAGCACGTCATAAGACTTTATTTAGATAGTGTTGAGTTTAGTGTTAGTGCAAAAAGAAATAGGAAAATTTGAAAGTTCCCAAACCTGACAGTGTTCTCCAACATTAGATAAATTAATGAGTTTTTTTGTAGAAAATTGTAAATTATGAAGAAAAAAATCTCTTTCTCATAAATTAAATGAAACTTTTAAAAAAGTCTGCAATGCATAGACGTTTTTATAAATATAAATGGTTTTGTTTATCTATGTACTGCGGTAGGTTTTGCATTTCACTTTACTATCGTGGGATGTCACAATAAAAATATTTGTACATTGTCGTAGAGATGTGACACCTTTAATTATTTAAAATAGAAACAAAAGTACCTTCATTCGAAGCTGTCCCAAATGTGTAGAAAACAGGAGGATTATGGTTTTTCTAAAATTAAGTAAGAGTAAAATTATTGAAGATATTAGAATAGGAAAAAATTTTAATTCTGAATCAGTTTGTTTTGACTTACGATTTATAACGAATTCAAAATAATATTTAAAAGCAAATACTTACATCTCCCATTACTGCAATGGGAGTTGTTCCTGTAGCTATTGCAACTTGATGTTCAATTAAGAAAAACATATATTCATCATAAAGTAAACGGATAAGATGAAAAGAACCAAAGCTTGCAGCACTTCTTAATGTAAGGTCTCGTATAACCATTGAACTAAAATATAGGGAAAAAAAAGAATAATTTAAAAACATATATTTTTTAAATCATTATTTTAATTATAACTATAACTATCTTATGATTTTTATAGTTTTATTGTGAATAATTTTTATTTAATATTGTTATTAATTAAGAATTAATTTAAATACCACAGATAAACATACCTGTAAAATGACCACTTAAGAAGGAATTGTCGTGCAGCTTTAGCAAATGTTGGTTTACCTTCATAAGGCTTAAGAACTTGGGTTACAACTCCTTTTAACCATACTGCCCATTGTTCCAATGAATTTTGCTGTTGAAGTGTTACTTTAAAATCGGTTTCTAAACGTTGTACAACTGCATAGTCGCACTGACAAACCCACGATGCCTACAATTGAATAAAAATTTAATATTTCAAGTGTTAATTTCAATTTTAAATTAAGCAATTTACGATTCACCAGCCACCTTTCTCCCATGTACCTGATCGGCATATTGTACAAGATGAGTTTGAATGACATGAAGTTGTTTGTTACTTAAAAAAAAATCGGCTCCACAATTTGACCTCTTGTTTTTTCTATGAATTTTAATATAAAAAGTCTTTATTAAAATCTACAACTTAGCATGATTAAGTTATAAAGGTGTTAAACCTTTCAAAGCCTAATATGTTTCTGAGTTCTAGAAGTCAACAAATTTATTTAATATTTTTTTTTCAGACACACAGAAGGAATCTTTCTGGAGAATCACCCATATAACAATTCGATGACGACGAATTTGGAAGATTTATATATTGGTTACAATATATTAGAACTTGTATGAATTGAAGCGATTTCTTCGAAATAACTGTTTTCGAAATAATTAATTCGAAATAAGTAATTCGAAATAATTGTTGAATAACAATTTTTTTGTTAGTTTTATTTGAAAATATACCAAAAATAATTAAACGCAAGATCAAGAATCTTTTATCTAATTATTAAAATTGTTTTTAGTAATAACGTAAATTTAAACTTTTATCAGGTAAAGAATAATTTATTAACTTAATTTAATTTCAATTTATCACTCAACTGTATTTAATATTAAAGATGATTATAACGATCACTCATAGTCAGGTGAAAAAATTCAAAACAAATTTTTATTATTATTATTATTAACAAATTTATTAATTTACTGTACAAAAGAGTTTATAATAATTAAATTGACATTTCTAATTTACATTTACTAAATGGTAGGGAGTCCGAATGTCCAAACCAAAATGGCCAAGCCAAAATGTCCGAAGAATTGAATGTCCAACAAGACAAAATGTCCATGTAATTAAATGTCCAAAGACAAAATATCCTCCTAATTAATTGGCCAATGACAAAATGTCCGCTCTATTAAATATTCAAAATTATTATTATTATTATCTATTGTATATATTTCTATCTAACACCGAAAATTGAAATACTGAATCTAATCATATAATCTGATCATACTAATTGATAATTTTGAATGAATGAAAGGGAACAAAGTCTGGGAATCATGGAAGTCTGAGACATTAGTAAAAATAATTATTAAAACTGTATTTTGAATTTAGTTCTCGACGCGATAAAGATTCGCGCGATTATTACCTGCTTATTTGATTTTTAAATTTGTTTATTGACTTTTTTGGACTACATGTACCGTCAAGTGGGGCTATTTTGTGCACAAAACCGCTCTTTTTCCACTCTATGCTTTATTAAAATTCAGAATTTGAAAAAATAAAGAATTTATCTATTCAGTTATGTTGTAGACATCATTCTAAAGGTGTCGTATATGTTAGCCGACAAGAAAAAATGTTTTGTCTGTGTTAAAGAAACTCAAAGTAGTGCACAAAATAAACCCCATGGTGGGGCTATTTTGTGCATCAAAGTTTACTTATTTATAAAGTTATGTAAAATTTTGTTTGAACGTTTTTGCTGCATGAAGTATTATTTCTAGATATTCTAGAGTACAATAAAGAAAAACAAAGCCAGTAATATTTTTTTCCTAGGAATTGTTTACCTAATTTGAAAGTAAAACACTAAAATTTCATAAAAAAATAGATTTACAAAAAAAGTTATTTCTTTAAGAAAATTTTACTTAAAATAACTTCTATTACACTTCTTGAGTTATTTTAAGAAAAAAAGTTTCAAAATTAACTTGAAAAGCATGTAATTATTAATGTTGCTTTTTTAAGGTTTTTAAGACAACATATGTAAAACTGAAATTTCATGCTTATTTCTTGTCTTCTATAACAAAAATAAGACAAAAATGTTTCAAAACAAAATTCAAAGTAATTTTTACTAACTACAAAACAAATTATTGAAAAAAACTTGATTTTAAAGAATGCACAAAATAACCCACCAAATCCTGGTTTTTCAGTTTTTTTACACTTTTTTCTTAAAATATGCAATAGAAAGTTAGCGCATCACGTATATATCATCACAATTAAATGATCAACAAGTATTATTAATACCTTTAGAAACACTTTTAAACTTCCGGAGATCTGAACAGAATTTTGAGAACTTTGAAATTTTTCAGCTTGATTTTCATGATTTTACGATTTTTTTTCTGATTTCTGATAAAGAATTAAGTAAATTCATTTAGTACTCTCTGTAGTCTAGATATCAGAAAATATTTATACCAAGTATCAAACTTAAGCAACTGAATATAAAGATTTTATTCATTAAAAACCTCGCGTGCACAAAATAGCCCCATGGCGCACAAAATAGCCCCACTTGACGGTATTTAATTTTTTTAAATACATGACACTTTATACAATTAATTGACTTATTTGGACTTTTTACATTTGGAATTTTAGTCTTTGGACATATTAACTTTTGGATTTTTAGTCCTTTGGAACTTGTAAATACAGTCGAACCTGGATAAGTGACATTCCAAGGGACCGAGAATTTTTTGTCACTTATAGAGGTTTTTCACTTATAGAGGTTTTCACTTATGGAGGTCGAAAAGCGGCCTCTGTCACTTATAGAGGTTTTGTTAATCTACAAGGAATACGAAATTTAATTATTTGAATAATTTATTTAAAGAAAATTTTATCAAAAAGTAATTCGCCAATTTACATGAATATTAATTGATTGATTGGAAAAAGTCTGTCAGTTTGTTTCTGGACTTTACTATTATTCACATGCTTCTCAAGTTCATACATTTTGTCAAAAATGGATTTATCAATTTTCGTCGAAAATTCAAAAAATCTATGAACTGTTTTTAGAGCAGCTAAAGATTCTTGATGTTTAGGAATTGAAACCTATTTAATAGTCAAATTTTCGTCTACTTCTTCGTCATTATCATTATCATCATCACTGTTGTTTGTGTTATTTACTACTGCCCTTTAGAAAAATTAAATACAGAAGAGATTTTCACTTACAGAGGTTCGAGAGACGTTTCTTTCACTTATAGAGGTCTAGCCGAGAAAAATGAAGGTAAGGATATTCACTTACAGAGATTCGAGAGACGTTTCATTCAGTTATAGAGGTCTTGCCGAAAAAAATGACCGGTCACTTACAGATTACTCACTTATAGAGGTTTTTACATGGGAAATTGAAGGGACCTGGCGATAGCCGGTTACTTATAGAGGTTTTTCACTTATCCAGTTTTCACTTACCCAGGTTCGACTGTATTGGGCGTTTTAGTTTGGACTTTTTGTCTTGGACATTTTGGTTTGGACATTTTGTACTCCAATCATTTAGTAGATTGGAGTATAAATACTACATTTATATTCATAAATAATAACATTATGCATTGCATGAAACATATTAACATGAAAATAAAATAAAACAAAATATTAAAAATAAAAATATTAATTCTATTCTTATTATTATTCTACAAATACATATTGGTTTTAATTGTAGCTTTGCACAATTTATCTTGACTAACCAAAAAATAGGTTTGTGCGGTAAAAATCCAAAAATATATTCGTATACGGACACGATGACATTGAATAAATTTAAAATTGGGAACACATGAAAAGTTTATGGTATTTTGTATTTGGTTTTATAGAAATATTTACCACCTCTGCCTTGGTAAGGAAAAAAGTACATAAACAACAATGTTTTCATTGTTTTTTACGTCTTTTTCCTCTAACACTGCAGACCTTCCCTAGATATACTTTGGATCCCAACTTGAAAATTCCGACTATGTTTAATACGTAGTTATTATCGTAGTTTACTACGTCGTAAACGACTACGGAAGTTGGGATAGAAAACGGCGAAGTTTACGTAGTCGAAATGATGTCACTGAAAATTATTATTTTACAAAAAAGAATTACATATTTAAATGAAAAAAGGAAATTAACTTATGTGAAGGTTATATATTGATGTTATGAACATTTTTGCTTTATTAAAAACGTTACACTTTTACAGTTATGTTTTAGAGATTGTTTCAAACATATCCTACTAAATTTTAGAAGTGAGTTTAAATGAATTATTATAGAATTTTAAATAAATTTTTAATAACTGGATAGTAAAAGAAAACAATTGTTTTACATGTCCCTTTGAGAAAAAAATATAAACATAGTATAGAATAGAAGGGCAAATTCGGTGGTAAAAAACAGATCAACGAAGATAGACAATTGTGGCCACCTGAGGCACTAGTTTAAAAAATAAAACGCATTTCCTGGAACGAGTTAAAGAAAGCTCGTAATAGCCAAAATTTATGTCAGAGTTGGGCTAATTTTGCATGGCCACGGAAAAATACCACAAATAACAAGTTTGACATGCATGAATATTCTCCGAATCTTATTTGGCCTAAATTCATTTGCCCAAAATTTTATTTATACTGAACCTTGTTTGTCCTAAAACTTATTTAGCCTAAATCTTATCTAGCCAAAATAATATTTAGTCAAAATCTCATTTAGCCTAAATCTTATCTGGCCTAAATCATATCTGGCCTAAATCTTATCTGACATAATTCTTATTTCACGTAAATTTTATTTGGCCTTAAACTTATTTCGCTTAAATCTTATTTGATTTAAATCTTATTTGGCCTAAGTTTATAAGGCCTAAATCTTATTTGACATAAAAGCCATATAAGATTTAGGCTTGATAAAATTTTAGGCCACATAAGACTTAGGCCTGATAAGATTTAGACCCATTAAAATTTAACCCAAGCAAGATTTATGCTAAATAAGATACAAGTCAAATAAGACTTGGGACAAATAAGATTTAGGCCAAATAAGGTTTAGGCTAGATAAGATTTAGGCTAAACAAGATAAAAGTCAAATAAGATTTAGGCTAGATGAGATTTAGACTAAAGAAGTTTTAGGCCAAACAAGATTTAGGCCAAATAAGATTTAGGCCATGAAAGATTTAGGGCAAATAAGATAAAGGACAAATAAGATTTACGCCAAATATGATTCAGGCAACATAAGATTTAAGCTAAAGAAAATTAAAGCCAAATAAGATTTAGGCCAAACAGGATTTAGTCTAAATAAAATATAGGCCAAATAAAATTTAGGCCAAAAAAGATTTAGGCCACATAAGTTTTAGGTCAGATAAGACTTAGACCAATTAAGATTTAGGCTAAATAAGATTTAAGCTAAATAAAATTTAAGCCAAATAAGATTAAGGATAGATAAGGTTAAGGTTAAATAAGATTTAAGCCAAATTAGATTTAGGCCAAATGCGATTTAGGCCATATAAGATTAAAGCTAAATAAAATTAAGGCCTAATAAGATTAAGGATATATAAGATTTATGCTTAATATTCAAGGGATTCGATTAGTCGCCGAAAAATATTTTAATTTTAATTTTATAAATATGACAAGTCTCTTCATTACCTGGGCGCCAAACGGTATTAAGGGCGTGGGAACTTATGACAGGAGGTAGTAAATTTCGTAATTAATAAATTTCTTCCGTACCCATCGTTCTCTCAATAGTTTACCGGCTAAACTCGAAATCTTCACGGCTTTGTGTGTCGCCGGCAATACGGAGGAGTTAATTTTATTTTAATAATTTATTTATTTTGTGGTCCGTGTAATTTTTCTGTAATTGAGTAGCCGGATGCAATAACTCGCTAGGCGCTCGAACACGCGTAAAACTATTGTCCAAGCCAAATTTTTGGAGTAGATTTTCAAATTGTTTAAAAAATGTTTTTAAAAATATGAGGTTATAGAGAAGAAAAAAACGCATCTTTTTTTTCTCTTCAATTTTTTTGTAGAATGCATACTTTTAATAATAAAAATTAAAAACACGAAAAAAATTTTTTGTAAAATCAATTACCTTTTTATAAATATTACATCATTTCTCAGCTATTTATTATTGAAATTGATTAAAATTTGGTACACGTATGCAGTATATATACTAGTAAAGCCTGCAAGCACAGTATCATAATGTAATATTTGAAACAATTGTACATAAATATATAATTATATAAATATATAAATATAAAATATATATAAATTATATAAATATACAATTATATATAAAAATGAATAAATAAAGATTTCGAAACAAACAAGCGTGGATCTTAAATGTACATAAATGAATAAATTAAATGAAGACAATATGCAAGCAAAACAATTAGACAAAAACAACAAAATAGGTACACATAAAACTTATCGTTTCCGGCATAATTTAGATTTCTCTGAAGACTGGGGCGATTTTTGAAGAGCGTAGTGACTGAGGAGCAGAACCAGTAAATTCCAAGCATCATTTCTTTTTTTCTTTTGAGTGGACCACTTCATTTTCGTTCATTATTTTTGTAAATTTGGAACATTGCAATGCCGCTCTCGTTTTACGAAATCCACCCCATCGTTCTCATTAATTCCAAAATCGTCGCATATAAAAATCGCCACACTAATAAAATTATAAAAACAAATAATCAACAAAATTGAGTAGCCGGATGCAATAACTCGCTAGGCGCTCGAACACGCGTAAAACTATTGTCCAAGCCAAATTTTTGGAGTAGATTTTCAAATTGTTTAAAAAATGTTTTTAAAAATATTAGGTTATAGAGAAGAAAAAAACGCATCTTTTTTTTCTCTTCAATTTTTTTGTAGAATGCATACTTTTAATAATAAAAATTAAAAACACGAAAAAAAATGTTGTAAAATCAATTACCTTTTTATAAATATTACATCATTTCTCAGCTATTTATTATTGAAATTGATTAAAATTTGGTACACGTATGCAGTATATACTAGTAAAGCCTGCAAGCACAGTAAAACCTTTAAAAAATGATATTGTTTAATAATATTTAATACAAAAGTAATAAGTTCAATAATATTAGTTTCCTAACTTTGAAGTCCAAAATTTGTATTAATGATTTAAAACAGCGGTTACTTGTAGTGAGAAAGTTTTTCATTTAGTATTAAGGAAGTTTTTCTCACACAGTATGAAACTCATAAACGTATAAATAAAGAACTATAAGAAGAATAGTGAAGCGTTATTTATTTTTATCGTTGCGTCCGCCATATTATCATGTACTACGGTCGTCAGCTGTTCTCCCTGTTCTCTATCCCTCTAGCGTAGACACATGACAATATGGTGGACGCAACGATAAAAATAAACAACGTTCCACAATTCTTCTTATGATTCCTTATTTCTACGATTATGAGTTTCAAACTTTGCGAGAAAAACTTCCTTAATGCTAAATGAAAAACTTTCTCACTACAAGTAACCGCTATTTTAAATCATTAATAGGTACAAATTTTGGACTTCAAAGTTAGAAAACTAATATTATTGAACTTATTACTTTTGTATTAAATATTATTAAACAATATCATTTTTTAAAGGTTTTACTGTGCTTGCAGGCTTTACTAGTATATACTGCATACGTGTACCAAATTTTAATCAATTTCAATAATAAATAGCTGAGAAATGATGTAATATTTATAAAAAGGTAATTGATTTTACAACATTTTTTTTTCGTGTTTTTAATTTTTATTATTAAAAGTATGCATTCTACAAAAAAATTGAAGAGAAAAAAAAGATGCGTTTTTTTCTTCTCTATAACCTAATATTTTTAAAAACATTTTTTAAACAATTTGAAAATCTACTCCAAAAATTTGGCTTGGACAATAGTTTTACGCGTGTTCGAGCGCCTAGCGAGTTATTGCATCCGGCTACTCAATTTTGTTGATTATTTGTTTTTATAATTTTATTAGTGTGGCGATTTTTATATGCGACGATTTTGGAATTAATGAGAACGATGGGGTGGATTTCGTAAAATGAGAGCGGCATTGCAATGTTCCAAATTTACAAAAATAATGAACGAAAATGAAGTGGTCCACTCAAAAGAAAAAAAGAAATGATGCTTGGAATTTACTGGTTCTGCTCCTCAGTCACTACGCTCTTCAAAAATCACCCCAGTCTTCAGAGAAATCTAAATTATGCCGGAAACGATAAGTTTTATGTGTACCTATTTTGTTGTTTTTGTCTAATTGTTTTGCTTGCATATTGTCTTCATTTAATTTATTCATTTATGTACATTTAAGATCCACGCTTGTTTGTTTCGAATTCTTTATTTATTCATTTTTATATATAATTGTATATTTATATAATTTATATATATTTTATATTTATATATTTATATAATTATATATTTATGTACAATTGTTTCAAATATTACATTATGATAATCCTGTGATTGGTCCTAGTGACTGTTGGATTTATATCAATAAAGAAATAAATAATTGTAGACAATCGTGTATGGAAAAGTATGTGTGTGTCGGGTATTTTATATTAATTTTATTTCTTGACTTCAAATGTTTATTTTTGATTTGAATAGTGACGAATTATAATTCTTATTTATTTGACGTACAAATTCCGACTTTTATTTTATTTTAATGATATTTGTATTATAAATTTATATATTTGTTACATTTCATGATTTTTATTTATATTAATTTTCAATTTATATTAATTTAAATGAGCGAACTATAAGACTTAATAGAAATACTTTTTAATCGTTACAATATGTTTTAGGCCAAATAAGATTTAGGCCAAATAACATTCAGGCCGAATAAGATTTTGTCAAAATAAGATTTAGGCTAAACAAGATATAAGTCAAATAAGGTTAAGGCCAAATAAGATTTAGGCAAACTGAGATTTAGGTTAAAATCGATTTAGGTTAAAGAAGATTTAGGCCGAACATGAATTAGGCCAAATAAGATTTAGGCAAACTGAGATTTAGGTTAAAATCGATTTAGGTTAAAGAAGATTTAGGCCGAACATGAATTAGGCCAAATAAGATTAAGATGTAAGATTTATGCTTGATAAGATTAATGTTAAATAAGATTTAGGCCATATTAGATTTAGGCCATATTATATTTTATCTAAATAAAATTTAAGCCAAATAATATTAAGGATAGATAAGGTTAGGGTTAAATAAGATTTAGGACAATTGAGATTTAGGTTAAAATCGATTTAGGGTAAAGAAGATTTAGGCCGAATATGATTTGGGTCAAATAAGATTAAGATATAAGATTTATGCTTGATAAGATTAATGTTTAATAATATTTAGGCAAAGTTAGATTTAGGGCAGATAAGATTTAGGCAAAATATGATTTAGGCCATATAAGATTTAAGCTAAATAAAATTTAAGCCAAATAAGATTAAGGATAGATAAGGTTAGGGTTAAATAAGATTTAGGCCAAATTAGATTTAGGCTTGATGAGTTTTAGGACAAATAAGAATAAGGCTCTACAAGATATAGGCGAAACAAGATTTAGTCTAGATAAGCTTTAGGCAAAACAAGTTTTAGGACAAACAAGATTTCGGCCGAACAAGATTTAGTAAAGAAGATTGGTATTAAAAAATTTTCTTCTTCTTCGAACAAGATTTAGGTCAAATATGATTTATTCCAAATAAGATTTAGGCCATATAAGAATAAGGCTATATAAGATGTAATGATATGAGTTATAATTGTGTAGCGGACTCATACATTACTATAGAAGCCGGCAAGGATCTCGAAGAAAGTGGGGTTTCCTACTTCTCGCTCGTCTCTCTCTTCCCTTTCTTCGCAGCGGCGACTGACGGCGTACATATATTCAGTTGCGCTCGCCAATTGAGTTAGTCTTCTGGCTGTCGAGACTCGAGGTGCTCCTCGGTCTCATGCTAGGACACTCAGGTAAGAGGCAGATTTGCGTGTGGGTGCTCCCGCCGCATTTCACCCTTGACCCTGGGTACCTAGTAGGTCAGATTGACTACCGAGAACGTGCGAGGATTGAGTAAAGGTGCTCCTCTCTCAAAACTCACACGTATCATCCGGAACCTTTGAGGTGAAGGATGTCCTAGGCGTTCACCAAATTGATAGAGGTGCTCCTCTTCGGATTGGCGAACGGAAATGGAGGATTGCAATGCCTATGGGTGCCCCCGTGACATTGGAATACGTGTTCTTCTAGGTTCTCAATTGCTTGGCTAGAGAGAAAGAAATATAGGTGCTTCTATTTTCTTTCTTTCTATCCAAAGAATAGACGCAATCTTTCCCTTGAAGGGGATTATTGCACAGGGTGGGGAGTGACGTCAGTCAAAAATTATTAAGAATTCAGTCTAGGTTAGACCATTCGTTGGTTCACTGTTTTTGACTAGCTAGCTTGTAGAGAAAGGAAATATTGTAAAACTCGAAATATAAGAAAAGTCTGGAATTGTTTATTATCTAGTTTACTCTGCAACAGTTAAGATTTTGTTAATTTATTTCTTGTAACATTTCAATTTTTAATCATTAGAATATACTATTGTTATTTTTATTTTTTTAATTCTCGGTGTCATCATTGACTTCACCCTACCTCCTAGTAATTAATATTCTTAAAAATAAATGTCAGCCAGCAGGCTAAGATTCATTTGCAATTTGCTTTCTTTCTTTTTAATTTTTAGCTAGAAATTAAGTTCGATTCACCGTTGGGTTGAAAATTCCATCGGTATGGAGGTTATGTACGTTGGCCCCATCCGACGAGCGTATTCCGGAGCAACTTTTTAAATTAAGAAAAAGTCCTATCATTACATGGCACCCGAACAGGGACTCGAGAATTATTTTTTAATTACTTTAAAAAAAAAGGAGGTTAATGAAAAAATGATGGTGCTGAGTTTTATCTTAAAGAGGGAATATGATCAGGGTAGTATTAATTGATTTGACTGATGACACTACCCCAGGGTTAGTAAAAGTGTATATCTGCCGCCAAAGTACCCCTAGTAGATGGAATTTCCGTCAATATGTAATTATTTATGCGTTACACCACACTAGTAATAATTTGATTTTTTTTTTAGTATGAGTATTTTTCTGCGTAAACGTATATAGGGTTCATTATTTAGTGACTTCGGTCAGTAGCAAAGTACCACTTGCCTCGTAAAGACATTTAGAAATCAAAGGTGAATTTTCATTCTGTAAAAAGATAATTTGTGACTTTCATCCAATAGACAAAGTGTAACAGTGATGGGTATCTCGTGGATTTATCGTTTATCAAAAACAGAGCTTATCAACCAATTAGTGAGTGTAAATTTAGAATCGACTGGGACAGTTAAAGTGTTGCGTCAACGATTAGTCGAATCAGTGAGAAGCAGACCTGAGCTGTGGAATACAAATCCGGATCCTGAAGGATACAAAGAGGAAGATGACATCAGCCGAGATGAGGAAATGGAGAAAGAAGAAGCATTAATGATCGAAGTGGAAAATCATCCAAATGGAGATAGAGAGGGAACGAGACTAGACACAGATGGACATCAGGAGTTACGTAGTCCAGAAACACCTAGATTGCAAGGCCATCGGACTACACTATCCACAATAGTACCAGATGTATGTCGATACCTGACAGGATTTGCAGCATTTATTAGTAAGCCAAGAGGATTTATATTGTGAAATCATTGTGAGTGACGCCGGTTGCGTAACCTTTGCATTGTTAGATCTGGGATCAACATGTTCCTTTATTTCAAATGATTTAGCAAAACTATGAAATTCAAAATTAAATTCAGTTTCCGCATCACTGTCTGTACTTGGTAGCGTTTCGGTTGGAACGGCTACTTCTGCTATGAAAATCGGAATATCTCCAGTAGCAAGTGGAAATCCAATGTTTCACGCTTATTATACTAAAGTGACTGATTACGTACCGAAACAGCGAACTAGTTTCAACGATTGGTTTTATTTACATGGATTAAAACTAGCTGATGATTCCTCTAATGATGATTCCATTCATCTATTAATTGGCGCTGAAACATATAGTGCAATCATTCTTGACGGGGTCAAAAAGGAAAATTGAATGAGCCCATTGCTTTGAATTCTATTTTCGGTTGGGTGTTGTCTGGAAACATATCTAATGTACAATTGAACAATGGATCAAATATCCAAATTCATCATTATTTGAGTACTAAAACTGTTAATGATTCTCTTCAGAAGTTTTGGAAAATCTAGGAAATACCTAGTAAAAAAGTCCTCTTCCTTGATGAAGAATTGTGCGAAGAACATTTTCGCAAAACTCATTCCAGAACTTCTGACGGACAATATATGGTCCAACTCCCTTTCAATTCAGACACACCTATTTATATTTGATTAACCCGTCACAATATATGGTCCAAGTCCCTTTCAATTCAGAAACACCTATTTATATTTGATTAACCCGTCACATTGCTGAAAGGTCTCTGAAACACCAGTTGTAATTTTCGAAAAATCGTTTTTCTTTTTTTCGCATTTTCTTAAAGTATACATATTTAGAAATGTGTCTGGAAATTTCTAAGTTGATGCGATGAAAAATAAATGAGATATACAGCACAATACGGCGGCGCGTCAGGTCGCTCCAGATCTGCCAACACTTACACCTGGTGCTCAATGGCTATTCTTCTTTTGTTTTACGCTTAAATTTACAGTTTTTGTACCTACCCTTTATAATTTTGAGGAAAGATAGAGTAATATGACAAGCAAAGGTAATTTCAAGTATTTGACAAAAAAGTACGTTGAAACTTTAAATGCGTTTTTCTCAAAATGACATTTTCAAAGTCGGTGATCACGATTACTCGAAAACCATTAAACCGATTTACTTAAAATTTGGTATGCTTAATTTACACATCTAAGCCGAGTTAGTGATCGAAGGATTTTTTTTTTGTGCAAAAATTTTTTTTATATAGCTGAAAATCGACCGTTTTTCTTTACGAAAATCAGACTTTTGACTTTGACAGGTTGCCATTTTGTCAAATATTTTTTTTTCTTTAAATCCTTCGATCACTAACAGGATAATCTTATAATAAATGTAAATCAATTTCATTTTTGCATTTCAGACGAAGCATACTTGCGGAATCCTGATCACCGCAAATCACCTTTTTTTGGAAGGCGTCGCTTCAATAACTCATATCTTCAAAAGTTTTGGTTGAAAAACACTTTTTTTTTTAAATTGCAGCTTTTAATATGTACTTTTAATTAATAAATAGTATTCTTCAAAAAGTTTCATGGTTTTCTAGAAAAAAATTCTTGAAAAAAGCACTTTTTTTTTACTTACAACTGGTGTTCCCCCCTTAATAGTCGTACATTTAAATTTGTTTTTAGTGTTTATCTGACTCGAATGTATGTACCTACAAATCCGAACGTATGGAACTCGGTGTGCGCCATTTTTAGCACTGCGTGTCCTGAAACAACTTGTCGAGGACGAAGGTGTAAATTATACACTTGCTAGCTTAGTTATAGAGCATAATATCTATGTGGATGATTTTTTGTTCGGAGGTCAATCTATTGCTCGTCAAACATGAGACGAGGTTATAGCTATGCTTAAAAAAAGGTAAATTTGAAATTTGTAAATGGTCCAGCAATTATTTGCCATTGATTGCTGATATTGATGCTAATGATCGTGGCATTGCTTGGACTGCTCCTTCAACCGATTCTGAAGGAATCAATCAGTGCTTTCCCTTCTCACTCAATTTTATGACCCAGTCGGTTGAATTCAGGAACGCGAACGTAAATAGTCTACTTCACTATAAAAGTGTCGTCTATAGTGAAGTAGACTATTTACGTTCGCATCCCTGGTTGAATTTCACCAGTTATAATCAAAGGTAAAATATTAATGCAAAGTCTATGGCGTTAACAGTTTTCATGGGATGATGAACACTTGAAAGTGTCTTTAGAAATTGCTACTCAATGGAAAAGTTATTTTCATTCATAGACGCATCTAAATCAGCTGAAAATACAGTCAACGAGGGCTGTAAAAAAATCTCTCGTTGGCTGTATTTTTACCCAGATGATAAAGAAGTACAGCTACACGGATTTTCAGATGCGTCTGAAGTAGCTTACGGTGCAGTGTTTTAACCATATATCCGAAATACAGTCCCTTTTAACCCAATGTACATGGCATCATGTTCCGTCAGAGAGTAATCCAGCTGATCTAGCATCGCATGGTGTTAAGCCTGAAACTTTAATCGATTCTGACTTATGGTGGAAAGGACCTAAGTAGTTGCGTTCTAATAAAACTGAATGGCCAACGTCTTTATCACAAGATGAACTAAATACTGACGTTGAATCTAAAATTCATGTTCATATTGTGCCTGATTCTACAAAAAATTGCATGGCTGATTTAGCCACAAGATATTCTTCTTGGACTTAACTATTGCTAGCAACGGTGATTTTACGTCGGTTTATAAATTGGCTCAAAAAGCGTGCTAAAATAATACCCTAAATTATTTCTACTCAAGAATTAAATGAAGCTCAATTCTTTTGGTTTAAATTTTTGCAAAAGCTGCAATTTTCATTAGAATCAAAACCATTACCAAATAAAAGTCGATTGAAATCGTTACATCCTTTTATTGATAATAAAGGACTTATTTGCGTAGGTGGTCGGTTGCAAAATTCTGAACATCCTTTTGAATTAAAACATCCAATTGTTTTTGAGATTCACTATGGCATTAAATTAATAGTTTCAAAAATCCATATAAGGTATTTTCATGGTGGATTGCAACTTGTTTTGAGTATAGTTAGACAATCAATGTGGATAATTCATCCACGACCATTAATTAAGTCAATCATTCATCATTGTTTGATTTGCATTTCTGATCGTGCAAAATGAGCCACTCAATTAATGGCCAATTTGCCGCAACATCGTGTGGTTAGACGTGAAAGAAAAAATAATAGCGACAAATAAGAGCGCGTCCTAAACCAGAATCTTAGGTAGCAGCGTGTACAGTATATGTTAAGTGCACTATACATATAGTTCTAAGTGTAATACATAGACAAATAATTTAAACAACAATTGTATTAGAACATGGCTAGTTTTTTTTTATCAAATTACTATGCGTAATGAGTTTAAATCTGAGTTTCCAACATTCAGGGGTGGTTAATTTTTCCGATATTTTGGGAAATGGGGGGGCAACTTAATTTCGAAAATATCTTGTAAACTATGACATCTGAGATAAAATTATACAGTACAATCTCATAGAGTAAAAAATTCTGTACAATATTCGTTAAATACTTTCTTTTGTTAAATCAATATTTTTCATTTTAAATATCAAAATATGACAAACTGAGAGGTAGAGAAGCCTGTTTTTGCAATTTTTCTCGATATTTGTACAAAATGTGAAAAATTGTTTTAATTAAAAGTTGAAGGTTTTAAATAAATTCACAACTTTCTTGTAAATTTTGTTTGATTCAACAATTAAGGAAGTCTGAGGAACGCTTGAATTACTATTGTTTAACTTCTACTCTTTATCAAATTGAGCTACGAAGTTGCAATTTGTTCTGAGTTTTGCAATTTTTCAAGCCGAATGTAACCAGTTACTAACAACAATCTAAGAATAACAATTTTACCAATTGTTAAAACAAATTATTATTGTTTATGGGTGATTCTCCACGAAACCGACAATTTGGTTACTGTGATTTTAGAAAAAAAAATTTTTGATTAAAATAAAAACTGTGATATAACTTTGAAGTGTGATAGTAAAAAATGAAATATCTGTGATGGGCCGGACAAATTGTTTATAATTTTTTGTATTTTTTAAACAAATTAGCTGTTACCGCATCCATGTACCATAATCGGTTGCAGTATAACAGAATTGATAGTTGAATTTATAGAAATGTTAAATAAAAATCATTCGCATTCTAACTTTTATATTTTCTATTTGTTAAACAATATTTGTTTAAACAAATAATAAAAGTCACATTTAATTAAAATTATGGATCACAATCGATTCTACAAGAAAAATTAGAAAGATTTTGTTATTATCATATTTTATTTAAAGTCATAATTTGTTGATAAAATCGCTTTAAACAAATAAATAAATCTATGGTGGTAATTTATGCGGTAATTTATGAAAATATTGAGGAAATTCATAATATTAATACAAAATAAAATTCAAGATTCAAAAAACTCATGCAGGAAATTTATTTCGTAATTTATGGAAATTTATGGTAATTTATGGAAATTTATTTTATTTATTTTAAAGAATACAGGATCCTAGGGCTAATTAGCCCTTCAAGGAACCAAAAGTATGATACATACAATAGTAAGATGATTAGAAAGAAAAAACAATTATATAATATAAAAATAAAACTGAGCAGTATAGAAAAACTAAAAATAATTAACAAAGTAAAGATGGTTTTAATATCAAAGAAAAGTATATCGAGTAACAATTAATATAAAAATACTTCTAACAAAATGGAAAAACATAACGTAATCAATAAAAAAGAAGAGTGAGAGAGAAAAACAAAAAGTGTATATATATTAGTTGTCTAAAAGAAAGCAACAAGGATCTCACTCAATCAAAGCGAATGTTACCAACAGGTTATCTCAAATAAATCTCTTTTGCATTGAGATAGAAAATTAAAGAATAATTTTTTAAAAAATAATCGGGAAGATACAGTTCTAATAGAATCCGGGATCTTATTCCATAAACGCGCTCCCCTTATAATAAAACTTCTCTGGAGCTTACAGGTTCGGTGAAAAGGAATTTTCAAAGTAGAATGACTACTGCGCAGGCCTACTCGGAAAGCCCCATCAAAACTTTTAAATTCAAAAAGCTCAAACAAATAAAGAGGGACTTTGTTCAGAAAAATTGAATAGAGCAGGTTACCCATGATGAATTGTCTTCTGGTAGCGACATTCAACAATCCAGACTGAGCCCTGAAGCTAGATATATGCTCATGCTTAGGTAAATTATAAACAAAACGAATGCAGGAATTTAAAGATCTTTCCAATTTATTGTTAAGATCATCCGTAATATCATCATATACGGGGCAACAATAATCAAAGAAGGGGAGAATAAGCGTTTTTATTAAAAGCAGCCGCGTCGGAATAGGCAACGAGTCTCTATTTCTATAAAGATGGCGTAGTATTATATAAACTTTGCGCGAGATAGAAAAAACATGCTCTTTCCAAGACAGGATATGGTCCAAAATCACTCCCAGATCCTCTACCGACTCTTTAAACATAACAGGCGAACCTTCCACTAAAAGTGAGGGCAAAGTTGATAAGGCATCCATTGAAGGGCTTTTACCAGTACCAAAGACTATAGCCTGCGTTTTAGCTGGGTTGAGAGCCAATCCATTATTTTTTGCCCAAAGTACCGTTGTGTCAATATCAGATTGAACTCTATCCAGTAGGACCGGCAATGAGCTCAAAACTCCTGAGATATAAAATTTGAAATCATCTGCAAACTTTATATGCTTGCAGAAACGAAGATTCACCCCCAAATCCGAAATATATAAATTAAATAATAGCGGAGCTAGAGGTGAACCCCGAGGCACCCCACATTTGACCTTACCCTAATCTGAATTGCCGTAGCTAGTATCCACTCTCTGATACCTATCACTAAGGTACGATCTGAACCAAGATCTCACAGAATCCGAAATTTTGAACAATTTAAGTTTAGAGATAAGTAGATTATGATCTACTAAATCAAATGCCTTTGAAAAATCAAAAAACACTGCTACTGTAATGTTTTTAGAGTCCATTGCGAGTTTAATATCTGAAGTGAGTTTAAGTGATGCAGTACATGTGCTATGCTTAGACCGAAAGCCAGATTGTAATGGGTCAAATAAGTTGTTTTTACTCAAGTATTCGGTCAACTGTTGGCACACTATCCTTTCCAATAGTTTAGAAAGAGCACAAATGATGGAAATAGACCTAAAATCGGAAGGGCTACCCGGGTTTTAAACCTTTGGAATGGGTCGAATTGAACTTTTCTTCCATAATTCTGGAAAAGTCCCAGTTTGTAGTGAGTAATTGCAAATATGTTTAATTACCGGGTAAATGACAGGAAGGGCGATTCAAATCATTTTAATGGAGATGCCGTCGGGTCCTAGAGCGTTAGTTTTAATTTGAGCAAGGTTTTTAAGTAAAATATCGGGAGAGATATCTGCGAAAAAAAATTGAGTATCGTCAAAATTTGAAAAATCTGGGGTAAATGTCGGCGAGGCTAAACGAGGTATATGTGAGAAAATATCAAGGAAATTCTGGGCTGGAAAATTTTGATCAGAAGAAGTCTTCTTTGAAGGAATAAGATTAAGATTTCTTAAAATGTGCCACACATCATCCGATTTAGATCTGTTCTTTATTCTATTATAATTATACTTATTATAAGAATCCCTGATTTTAGTTTGGACCAGATTCCGAAGCTTTCTAAATTCGGCCTAGATAACCGAATTATTTGTTCTCTTAGCTAATCTGCGAACTCTATTTCTTTCTGCAATAAGCAATTTAATCTCATCGGTCATCCAGGGCGAGAATTTCCTACGGGCAGTCAAGGTATGTAGAGGTGCAAAATAGTTAAAAGCAGATAAGAGGAAGGAAGAAAGTTTATTAACTTTGACATTGATGTCATTATCTGTATAAATACTTAACCACTCGTAAGATGATAAATGGGAAAGAAACTCAGGTATTGGGATCCGATTCAAACTACGAGTGATCCAAGACTTGCCTTGCTCCTGCAATTGACCACCATCAAACTGAAGACTGATGTTGATTAGATCATGATTGGAGAGGAATGAAATAGCGTGTTGATCATAAGTGATCACTTTATTCAGATCGTCCACAAAAACCAAATCAATTCGAGTATTGGAATTACCAGTGTGATGAGTGGAGGAATGAGGTACTAATGAAAGTCCAGAGGAATACATCAAAGAAGATAGATAGTTATTTACAGAATTTGAAATATTAAAATTACAATTAAAATCTCCAAGAATTACGATATTATTAAAATTCTGAACAAGGGAAAAAATAAGATGTTCAAGGTCACTGAACATTTATGCGGTAATTTATAAAAATTTTGAGGAAATTCATAATATTAATACAAAATAAAATTCAAGATTCAAAAAACTCATGCAGTTAATTTATTTCGTAATTTATGGAAACTTATGGTAATTTATGCGGTAATTTATGAAAATTTTGATACAATTTACAGTTAATAAAATGAAATTGAAAAAAATAATTTTTGAAATTTATTAAAATTTATACGGTAATTTATGGAAATTTATGCAGTAATTTATGGAAATTATATTAAAATTTATAGAAATATATGTTGTAGTTTTATAAATTATTTTAAAAACATTTATTGTAATTTATTAACAAATAATTTAAATTTTGAAAATCAGTTGCCAGTAATTTATAGAAATTTATACGGTTATTTATGAAAATTTCTAAAGTAATTATTGATAAACTTATTAAAATTATGCCAGGCTAAGTAAATTTTATTTTATTAATTTTATTTGAACACAATCACTAAAAATTTTTAAATTGTACACTTGTTTAAACCACAAATTCAATGAAAGACAGCCAAAAAGCTTCACCATGATGCAAAAGGCTTCACCATGACGCTTAATGAATACTGCTTTTTTAAACAAATTATAAGAGATTTTCAATCGGTTTTGCATTCCTGTCATCTATATTCACGGAAATAATACTATTATACATCATTTATTGAAAAAAAATTTTTTTTTTTTTTGATTTATTGCGAAATATGTAAAGGCTTCACCATGACGATTCTGTGATTCCCTACACAAATTTAGCGCTTTAAACATAAAAAAAGTAAAAAATCAATTATAAAATTTGTTTCTATTGTAGTGAATCTCTTGAGGGAAGTCAATTGTTGCTTATACTAAAGTATAACTAAATTCTGATTTGATTTTTATGAAATATTTCAATTTTTTAAAAAGGCTTTACCATGACGCACAAAACTGGGGACAAGAAATAACATCTAGAAAAAAATAAAAATAATAATTATTTTTTTTACAACTAATTTTTTTCTGAATTCTACACACTTAGACAATAAAAAAATATAACCATTAATTTGTTTTTCTATTAAAGTTTACTAAAGATATGTATTTTTGTGTCGTAACTGACCCTGGGGACAGGCCTGACGATTTGGCCTATAAATTTGCATTTAAAAAAAAATTTAATCTTATAAATTAAAGTGGCTACAGGCTTTTGTTTGTGATCACTAGAGTTACTTTTTTACGTTAGATTCATTACCATATGTGCAATTTGTTTCTTAAAAAACACAAGGGACATGGAATTGTCGATTTCGTGGAGAATCGCCCTTATATTTTACTTCTACTCTTTATTAAATACTTGCTTTTGATAATGTCTGTTTATTACAATCTTCTCTTCTCTACCCGGTAAAAAGAGGTTGATTAAAACGCATAAATTGGCATTTAAAAAAACAGTCATTTGAATGCTGACAGATGCCTACTAATTCCGTTTTTGTCCTCAATACCATTTAACGCGTTTTCTTGATTGATATTTGTTTCATTTTAATCATTTTGAATGCTCACAAATTTTATGAAAAAAATTGAATGCGTTTCTTTTCCTTCAAGCGAAACACCACGAATTAGATCCAAATGCCATTAAATGCTATCTGATAATGTATCAAATTAAATGCCATTCAATGCCTTCAAGAAAACAATTTTGAACGTAGTCAATGCCTCAAGAAGTTTAATGCCGTTCTATGCCTATGTCAGCAGATTAAGAAGACGCCATTCTGCTACCGCTAACTTGTTCATTCTTTGCAGCGCGTCGTCGTGACATCTTTCTATTTTGTGTTGTTCGATCTATTTTAACTAAATCGCGTTATTGAAGTGAAAAACAAAGTGATTTTGTGTCTAATACTAATAGTTTACCTAACCAAAGTGAAGGAGTGAACGCAAACATAAGTTTTAAAGTCATTTTGTCATTTTTTGTTGCATGCAAGACAAAATACAAAAATGACGTTAAGTGTTAAATTTAGTGCTTATATTTTATTCTATTTTGGTCTACTATTTAGCTGAAGTTAACCTATTAACGTATTTGAACTTAAAAAGTAAAATATTGATAAAGATAATAATCCGAGTAAAACATAACAATCACATGTTCCATTTTTCCTTGCAATATGGCTACTGATTTGTTTTTAGACATTTGAAGGCATTCATACAAAAACGGAATCAAAGCGCATTGAAACGTTTTAATGCGTTTTAATCAACCTCTTTTTACCGGGTAGTAATTAATTTATCAAAATCGTATATCAATTTGACACCTCCCTCCACGACATCTTAGGTTGTTAATAATAAGACAAAGATTTATAGATCCATGAGAGCCAAATTGTGTAGGTAAAGAAAACACTAACACATTAAATAAAAAGACATAAATAAATAAAAGACAATGTCCATAAAAGACAATGTCCCTGGCCTAGGACAAGAAAACATATCTCGTGACGATTTCACAGCTTGTGATGTTTTAATTTTATAACTTTGCCCGTTTGAGCCTGAAGACGTCAACGAAATGTTGACGAAACGTAGTGAATAAAGACTTTATGTCTTTTTATTTAATGTGTTAGTGTTTTCTTTACCTTCACAATTTGGCTCTCATGGATCTATAAATCTTTGTCTTATTATTAACAATGGAGAGCGATCAAATATTACCTTCTATCTTAGATTGTTGTTTGTAACTGGTTACATTCAGCTTGAAAAATTGCAAATCTCAGAAAAAATTGCAACTCTGTAGCTCAATTTAATAAGGAGTTGAAGTTAAACAATAATTTAAATAAAAAAACAATTCCATCCATATTGTTAAACAATAATTTGATCTATTAAACAATAATTATTTGTTAAAACAATTACTAAAATTGTTATTTGTAGTTTGTTGTTAGTAATTGTTTACATTCGTCTTGAAAAGTTGCCAAATTGAGAAAAAATTATAACTCTGTAGCTTAATTTGATAAAAAGTTGTAAATAAACAATAATAATTTATTTAAACAAATTAGAAATTACATGGAATAGTGATTAAAAATCAATATTTATGATATTTATTCAAAATCTTGGAAAAAACTTTCATAAAAATAGTAAGAAATATTTTTTAAAGATTTTTTTCGTAATTTTGTAAATTATGGGTTTTTTTTGGGTTCCTTTAAAAAATATTCATAATTAAAAAATGATTAAATAAACAATTTAGCATTATTATTTGAAGTCTCCTGAAGAGAAACAGAATTTGCCGATTGAAAAATAATTAAAATATTCATTTTCAAGGATTCTATACCAATTCTACGAAACAGTGTTTTTTTCCCCTATGCATTTTACATGGGAAACTTTGAGAGCTTTGAGCGGCCTCTAAATATTTTTTTGATTTTAAAAAAACAGGGGTATTTTTTTATATGGAACAATCCTAGGGCGCACTTTGCAGCGTTCCCTAAGCTTTCCTAATTGCAGTATGAAAAAAAACTTAAATTCAAAGTTGTTGATTTATTTAAACTCTTAATCTTTTATTTAGACAATTTTTTACTTCTTGCACATAACTTGAAGCAATTTTAAAAATATGTTTACCTATCCTCACACATTCTTATATTTTGCGGTGTAAAAAGAAAAATGTTGATTTTATGAAAAAATGATTTTTACAAATATTGAAGAATAACTCAAGTAGTGCGAGTTCAACGAAATAACGAAGAATAGCGATGAATAACGACGAATAGCGCGAGTCAAGAAGCGAGTCCAACACGAGTAAGACCATTTAAAACCTGGAACGACGAGTCGACTCGAGAGTGCGTAGCCCCTCGATGCGGAGTAAACCTCAACGACTTTACAGTGATTGCGAAACAACTTTTAAGGGTGCCGATCAAGAACTTCGCCGCGCTTTTCAATTACCAATTAATTCTAAAGAATTTCAAAATTTGATTGCAAATGATCGCATTGAATGAATCTTCAATTCACCCGATGCTTCAGATTTAAGAGGACTGTGGAAACTTACCATTTATTTTGCTTCAGGCCTTAACTATAATATTCTAATCTCTCTAAATTTGAATCAGTGAAATATCACTGGTGAATCAGTGCAAAATAAGCCACTGATTCGAAACAGTAAAAATTTCAATGGACTTTCACTGATTCTCAGTCAAAATGTAACTGATTGAATCAGTGAGGTTACTGATTCAATCAGTAAGATATAATCAGTTAAATTCAATTGATTCTTAGTCAAAATCTCACTGATTGAAATCAGTGGCTTATTTCGCACTGATTCGTCAGTGAAATTTCACTGATTCAAATTTAAAGAGATATGATAAAGATTTTAAAATATCGGGTTAAGTTATAATAAAAATTTTTTCTTGATGATGTCATATGGATTCATTGTACTAGGGAACAATGTACCACCTGGAATTCAAGTGTATTTTCAATTTCTAGAGAGCTATGCCTGATTATAAAACTAGACTGCACTAGGCATGCGTACAGCATATTACAGCGATTGTTATCAGTACGCTTTTCAACATGGTAAGACTAAAATGCCATTTTAGCTAGTGAACTTGAATTTGAAGTATATTTATGTTATGCATTATCAATTAATAAGTGTTAAGTAATAATTTTTTATAGTATTTAATAGAAAATAAGTTTTTCCACAAAGTGAAAACAACTGAATCTCAAACAATCACATGTCAATGATAGAAAAGATAATTCTTTATAGGTAAATAAAATTTCTTTAGTTCGCATTATTGCAGAGCATATGTATTACTAAAATTTATTTTTAATTCTATTTATTGACTTTTTTCTTTATTTTATTTGTTGTGAATCATATTGCAACTTGTGCATAATGTATAAGTTGTGTACACATTAAATTGTTTGTTTACAAAGCTCTGAATCAATAAGTTACTTCAAAGCTGAGAATGAGGCGATTCTAATATAAAAAATACTAGAATTCCCTATTTCTCCCTATATATCTGCTAGAAAATTATCCAGCAGATATAGGATCTTAATTCCATAAACGAAACCAACCAACCAATATTATCGTGGATCAATACAAAACTACTATTGGACAGAATAGGCTTAGGATAAATTTTATATGACAGATAACTATCGGACACTTTATACGAAGGTGGATCAGATGGCTATAAGATTAAAACAGTACAAAGTATCTACTAGAATCGCATAAACAATTTTCTTAATTGTTATACACAAATTTAAAAAGTGTTATCGTTTAAAAAGTGGCTCATGGAGTAATTGCAAATTGATTAAAATAAAAAGTGATAGAGTTAAGTTTTTAATGTGATTATCATGCTAAAAATCATAAAAACTACTATAATAATAAACGGTTTTTTGCAATTATCTCATAAAATATTCAAAATTTCAAGAAATATTTTCAACAAAAATTGTAGATTATTTGATATTTTGGAATTTATCACTCGGTAATTGTTAATAGGAAGATAGGAAAATTATCAATCTCTCCGAGTCAATTTATTAAAAAAGTTTTATTTTGACGTTTCGACAAAACAATGTTGTCCTCCTCAGAAAAAAACTATTAACATATTTATATTTAATAAAAAATTTTTTTATACAAATATAATAATAATCTATCTTGACGAGTTATTTTGCACTATTTACCTTAGATATTGGATTGCAAGTACTTAAGATTTTTCATCACAACTTTTTATAAATAGTGATTCGTTAATTTTTTGTATAATTTTATAGTTATAATTTATAAAATTAAAATAATATTTTTGACTTTTGTTAACGTCATTCGGTGCGGTGTATACACTATGGAGTCTACCGACTTACTAAATAATAACAATATTGATTATCGATCTGTTAGAAGTGATTGGGAAAAGCAATTAATATTGTGATTTGAGAATTTCAAGAGAAAATAAATTTTGTAATTTAAAATTATTCATTTTGACATTGTGACAGGATATTTATTCTGGCGACTCAGCACTCCAATTTGTTTAACTTTTCTTATTATTAAAATGGAGATGCTGGGAAACTTGGGTCGACAGTTGCGACCCTGGGGGCCATGTGACTTTGCGCCTGCGTGCTCGTCTGATCAACGGGGACGCTGGTCAATAAGCCGGCAAGCATAGCATTCCTGGGTTGTAACTTGTAACGAGTGTATTGATTTTGATTTTAGTCGACTTATTAAATTTTATAATTTATATGGAGTGTGTGTGGACAGCTGTTCAATTGAGTTGAGTCGATAAAACTTGTACAACAAAACTGTAAGTAAGTTCTTGATTGAATATACCTTTTGTCGCCAAATTTTTGTTTCTTTTGTTTTACTGGGTTCACCCATTTTACCCCCCTGATTTCTCTTGTTCTTCTTGAGTTAGTTATTGTTTTTATTTATTGATATTTATATAAATATGTCGACCTTTAGTCGACAGGCGCTCTAATATCAATAAGTAAAGTTAAGTTAAATTTTGAACCCTCACAGCTCTGAACCCGGCCGCGTGAGGTGAAGGAATAATTCCGGTAAATTTTAAAGTATAATTTTAGTTTTCTTATTATAACAATTATTCCTATTTCAACATTCTTCCTACTAAAAATTGTAGATCTTATAAAAATACACATTTCATTATGTAAGCATTTTTACCAAAAGTCAATAGTTTCTTTTTTAAATACAAAAAAGTGTCAACCATCATTAATTAACAGTTTTTTGACAATAACTCATAAAATATTTAAAATTTAAAAAAAAAATTTAACAAAAGTTAAAAGTGGCATTTTTTCATCAGATATAGGGGGGTTGAGATGACAAAAAATAGAATTTGTTCGTAAATCAAATTACATACTCTCTATATTTTTGGGGGTCAGTTTTCACTCCACAAAGAGTGAAAATTGAGCCACTCCAATCAGAGTGAGAAACCCACTTTAAAAGAGCTCACTCTTATAGAGTGAATTTTCTCTCCAATTAAAAGGAGAGTAAAACTCACTCCAAGAAATTTAGAGAGTATGTAATTTGATTTACGAACAAATTCTATTTTTTGTCATCTCAACCCCCCTACACTCTTAGTTTGAATCAGTCAAAATTTGATTGATTATATCAATCAAGCAGATTTTGACTGTCGAATCAATGATTTTCATTGGCACAATAATCATGTTGATTGGTGATTCAATCGAATATTTTGATTGATTCAATCAGTAACTGAATTTGATTGATAATCAGTCAAACAGAATGACTGATTTGTCTGTTAAATTTATCTACAAACTTAAATCAATCATTTTAACTGGTAAATCAATAATTGTTGTAAAATACAGTAAACATTGTATAATTTCCAACATACCCTTATGTTTTGTTTAGTATTTTTTATTATAACTATTATTATTACTATTTTAACTAATAGCAGGTGCTATAAAATTCCTAGACACTATTTTTGAAATAATAGTAGCGCGTAGCTTATAACGACAGTTCGTAAAATATATACCAGTGAGCGTTTGCTTGAAAGTTATTAAAATAATAGCACAATTATTAAATCAACAGAATTGATGGAATTCTTCAGTATATTTGACTAATTCAAATCAATCACGATGTTTGACTGATTTAAAACAATCAATTCAATTGGTCCACCAGTGAGCGAGTCTACATTGATTGAATCAGTCAAATTTGATTGACAAACAATCAAATTTGATTGATTGAAACTAAGAGTATAGGTACCTGATGAAAAAAATGCCACTTTTTATGGCACCTCAACCTCCCGGTATTCGTTTAAAAAAAAATTACGCAAAAACCGTGAAGTCACGGCTTCAATGAAGAAACCAATAAAATCAATTAAATGAAAAAACCAACACAAAGGATATAAGTATTAAATAGTAATAATAAAATTTGAGCAGTGATGAAAATTACCAAAATCCCATTAGTTTCAGCTTTAACGCCTACTAACGCACTTCACCATGATGGTAAATCACGATTACTGTTCAGTAATAATATATCTATAATCCATGTTTATGGTCATTGACACGTTTTTGTATTTATATAAAAACTACTATCTTTTGGTAAAAACTGAATAGATAATAAAATATGTATTTTTATGAGACCTACAATTTTCGATGAAAATATTTCTTGAAATTTTGAATATTTTAGGAGATAATAGCAGATAACAGTTTATTGTTATGTTTTTTTTTTTAATGATTATCAGCATGATAATCAAGTTTGCGCCAATTTTCATTATGATATTCGTAATCAGCGCATCAAAATACGTAAGTATACGTACTTTCAAGGAAATCGGACATATGTGCTAATCGGAAGTATATCCTTATAAATATTAATATTAATTGTAAATTACAAATATACTAATATTTGTTATTAAATATATTATATAAATAAGTCCGTTTTTGTTAATATTTTTTTTAAAACAAATAATTTAATAAAATTGTTTTTAATAATGAATCATTATAATATTACGATGATTTATACAAAATTTTGGATCAATTAGTTTTATATTAATAGAAATATTAAATAAGTGTCAAAATTATTCTTCCAAAGTATAATTTTATGAATTTCGGAAAACATATACTTATCATTTATAGATATGGATAAATCCTTTTGTATTACAATTCTGAAACAAAGTGCGATTCGTAAAAATAATTATCTCATTTTATTTCTTAAAAGTTGATTATTTACTGTGATACGGTTAGTATGTATTTAAAAACTATCAATAAATGATATTTTTTTTACTCTTAACTTTTTTAGCTGAACTTACCTAACTCTCCCCTATTAAAATAAATACAAAGTGTCTATTCATACAGAAAATCTCAACCAATCAAAAAATTCGTAAAGATATTCTCGACCAATCAGAAAATTGCTTGTATAAGTACGAATAGTACACTCTATGTGGTCTGGCTATTCGTATTTTTTTGTGAAAATTAATGTTAGCCGTGTATCTTTTGGTAAAAAACCATTGTATGTGGCACAAGAACCCCCCTGTATTTCGTAAAACAATTTTATTTTGTTTTTTCACAGCCAAAACAAAAGGTATTACACGGAAAAAATATTTCTGTGTAATTCACAGAAACTTTTGTGCCATCTACAAATGGAGATTATAGTTTCGACAAATCACTCAGTTTGTGAAATATACAAATAAATTTGTGGAATACACCAATACAGTGGCGTAGCAAGGGGGGGCGGTCCGCTCCGGATGACACCATTTTAGGAGTGACATCCTAGAGGAAAGCTAGTACAATAGAACAAAAATCAATTATCCTCACTAAAAAAGAAAAAAAAGGTTAATAGTAGGGAAGGATTTGTGTTTTTGGGGTGACAACCTCATTTCCGCCCCTGGTGACACTCAGCCTAGCTACGCCCCTGCACCAATATGCTTATGGAATACACAAATAAGTTTGTGGAATTTACAAATCAGTCATTTAAGAAGAAGAAGAAGAAGACTGATACAATTGAACTATTCGCGATCAAAAGGGATTACGCGTGATTTTCGTTGTCCTCTCGTACAGCGAGTCTACGGCTGCGCCAGGGGACCTGCGCACTCGTTTTTAAGCCCTTTTGATTGCGGACGGTTCAATTGTACGTATTTGTGTTATCCCTAAATTGGATTTGTGGACCCTACAAAATTATTTTTTCTGTGTACGCTGCCAAAGACAGCATTTGAATTTTCTGTACGAATAGCCGTTTCACCTTAGTTTAGTCACGGCCAAATAAATAAATAAGTTCATTGTTAAATTATTCGAAGTACGCGGCTGGGGGGGGAGTGGTTTTTTTAAATTTTACGGCGAAGCGGGTTGAATATTAAAATAATTGCTTATTATTAATATTCATTATTTTATAATATAATTATTGTTATTATAAATATTATTATATACCTTGACGATTTTAACAGAATTGTAATAATGTTTGATAAATTTTGCCACTTTTAGGATCTGGTTATGATGAAATAATTAAGATGTTATATTATTTCCATTTAATTAATAAAGTTGACGTTTCGGCCTCGGATAGAGCGCCATCATCAGAACTTTTTCTTGTTTATTTAAATTCAAAAAATGATGTTACATGAAGAGGAGAACGATGAGAACATTTTTGATAATATATCAATAAAATATATTATTGACGTGTAGATCAAAGAATGTATGTAGTCGTGTACTCCTCTACCTTAAGAAGATCTTTTCTAAAATGTATGGCTGTTTTTTCTTAAGGTGGCCGACTACTGTCTAGAGGGTGGCCGATAACTATGTTTGTTGGCCGACAACTGTCTTTTTTGTTACTTGTAAACAACACAATATTTTAAGTAGTAAAAAATTTTTTTTTCATAATGTTTTTGAATACACAGTTTAAGGCAGTCCTAAAAAACAATTATGTGTTTTAAAAATGAATGTACAATGCTCAGTACAATTTTTATACCATTTTTAGCGAAACGATACGCTTAACTGTCAGACAACGGTCTGGTTTACCCTATACTCTAAATTAGTATTATTTTTTAAATAAAGGGGTAAAATTAATTTTTTTTAAAAACTGATAGTATCTTTTAAATCTACGTTAAAAATTAAAACAAAAACATCCAAACGAAATTTTTCTATGAGTAAAAGGGAAACAGTTACCAAATGTTGAAAAAGTAGATGTTCATCAAAAGTGAGAAAATTCGACCTCCTCTACATACTACAAATTTTGATTAAACTTAAAAATACTTCATATATGTAGTAATATCCAATATGACAACAGTTTCTAAAATATCAGCCGAATTTAAAAAACTTAATTTCATGAACTGTGACACTTCACCAATTTTGCTTCATATATATATATATATTCAGTAGGGTCACCGTTATTTTGCGAAAGTTAGAAATTCTTACGTCGCCGGGCTGAATTTGCTTTAGATTGTGAAAAAAATGAGCTGTGCATAAGGACAGCCCAATCGATCAATGTTAACCTCCGCCACCAAAGGGTTAACATGGAGTTTTTACATGAGTCAAATTTTCTGAACTGGGCCACCTAAAACTGACTTTTCAAATTTGCTTTACTTCTATACATAATTTATTACAGCCAGGTGGTACAAAAACATTCCTGGAAAGCTTTTTTAAAAATTTTAATTTTTCAATTAGTTATAAACAATTAAAGTTTAAAGCACCTTTTTACGAAATAGTCAATTGCTCAGCTGTTTTTTTATAAAATTGAATAATATTTGGTAGAGCCATAAAAAAATAGTGCCTCTATTAATCACGATCAGAATTTTAAAAATTCGTAATTATTTCTGCAAAATAAATTGTTAATTAATTAAACAAATGAAATTTTTTACAACTTCTGGGGCAGGTATGAAAAAAATTCAAAAACAGCAGATATCTGTGTTTTCTGCACTTTAATTAAAAAAAAAAAAAGTTTAGTACCTTTGAAAATTGAGCAAATGGCGTAACTTTAAAGAGCGGCATCCAAGCATCCGAACTGCCGCGGCCGCTGCGCTGGCGCTGCCGCCACAGTGTGGCAAAAAAAGCGTCCGTGGAAAAACTAACATAGGGTCCAGAAATATTAACCGATTTAGATGTATTTTTTTTTAAATTAAAGGTAACAAAATTCTGCATAACACCCCTTATTTTACTTTTTGAAAAATAGTTGTTTTTATTTATTTATTAAACGTTAAACATGAAAAAATATGTTTTCTTATTAATATCAACAATTATATCAACAAGAACAACATTTTTTGAAGTAATTATTTTAGAACAACTTCTTATAATAAGCTAATTGTTAAAAAAAATTTTGTATATGTTATAAACGAGACAATCTTATGAACAATGCATTTTCTTAATATCGTTATAAAGAAGTTAATAAAATTATTTCTACATTTTTCTCATGATTAACGGGATGACAAGTTATTTTTAATTTAATTAATTTTTAGGTTTATTATTTTTGAAACAAACATTAATTAACAAACTACTTTTACTTTTTTTTTATTTAATTGACAAATTTCTTGTATACTTTTGAAGTCGTTTTAGTATTTATTTCTTTCGATACTAAATTAATTTCATAATTTTTTGTAAAATTTAAGAACTATTCTTTATTTTTATTTTTATTATCAATTTTATAAAGAATTTTTATATTTTATTTATCTTTTTGTTTTATATGTTTTGAATAATTAATATACATGCTCTCTAAATTTGAATTAGTTTAAAATAATTAATTTGAAAGAAAAAACTCAGTCACTAATTCAAATAATTATATTTCTACTAATCATTTAGTAAAGAATAACTAATTATTAATCAAATTCATTTTTAGGTTATGTCAAAATAACTAATGTTTTAATAAAATTTTGTTTACTAAATCAATTAGTCGTATTTTAACTATTTTTAGTTAGGTTTTTACTAACAATTAGTCATTTTTTTTACTAATAATTAGTTATTTTTAACTAATTGCTGAAATATATACTTAGGCACGATTTTACTAATTATTAGTTATTTTTAACTAATTCAGATTTAGAGAGTGTAATGAAATTATACTTTTATTATATAAATTATAATAGCTTTTAATTTTGTTTTTATTTTACCCCTATTATAGGGGTATAGACATAAAAGTCTAATTCCAAATGTTTAAACATATTTGACGATAGCTTTAAATCAAAAAAATAATTTTATTTTATAACTCAAATTAAGTCCATGCTGAAATGTCTACATTAATGTAAAACCGTCGTTTCCTCTTTTAAAAATTGTTTGTAATTTTGATAGGTAAATATCAAATTAATCAATACAGGAAATTTGTTAATTAACGTTTGTTTAAAAAATAAAAAAACCTGAAATTATCTGCAGCAATAATATTGTACATTGTGCACAAAATTTCATTAATTTTGAAAATAGGAACCGGAAAAAAATTGTTTGTAAAATTTTTTTATAAATTAACAAAATAATTAATTTATAATAGTTTTTCGTAAATTTTATCACTAATTAGTAACAAATATTGAAGAACAGTTGGATTTAATTTTCCTAAATATTAAGAAAACCAACGAAGAAAACATATTTCGTCTACAGTCTAGTTTATAACATATACAAAATTTTTTTAAACAATTAGCTTATTATAAGAAGTTGTTCTAAAATAATTACTTCAAAAAATGTTGTTCTTGTTGATATAAATTATGCGTTTAATAAAAAATTAAACTGGTTTTAATAAGAAAACATATTTTTTCATGTTTAACGTTTAATAAATAAATAAAAACAACTATTTTTCAAAAAGTAAAATAAGGGGTGTTATGCAGAATTTTGTTACCTTTAATTTAAAAAAAAATACATCTAAATCGGTTAATATTTCTGGACCCTATGTTAGTTTTTCCACGGACGCTTTTTTTGCCCCACTGTGGCGGCAGCGCCAGCGCAGCGGCCGCGGCAGTTCGGATGCTTGGACGCCGCTCTTTAAAGTTACGCCATTTGCTCAATTTTCAAAGGTACTAAAATTTTTTTTTTTTTTTAATTAAAGTGCAGAAAACACAGATATCTGCTGTTTTTGAATTTTTTTCATACCTGCCCCAGAAGTTGTAAAAAATTTCAATTGTTTAATTAATTAACAATTTATTTTGCAGAAATAATTACGAATTTTTAAAATTCTGATCGTGATTAATAGAGGCACTATTTTTTTATGGCTCTACCAAATATTATTCAATTTTATCAAAAAACAGCTGAGCAATTGACAATTTCGTAAAAAGGTGCTTTAAACTTTAATTGTTTATAACTAATTGAAAAATTAAAATTTTTAAAAAAGCTTTCCAGGAATGTTTTTGTACCACCTGGCTGTAATAAATTATGTATAGAAGTAAAGCAAATTTGAAAAGTCAGTTTTAGGTGGCCCAGTTCAGAAAATTTGACTCACATAGGATTAGTGGATTTTTTTACATTTTGTATGATAACTTTTTTTTATTAATTTTTTATGTATATTTATAGTTTTACATAGGGTTTTTACATAGGATTAGTGTTCTTCTTTACATTTTGTATGATAACTTTCTTTTTATTAATTTTTTGTTATTACGATATGTATATTTATAGTTTTAGAGGTGCTGAACACAAATCCGATGTCAAAAAAGCTGTCAAAGAAGCTATCTTAAATCTTTTAATAATTTTTACAGCTGGCATCTGTCAAAATTTATTTTTGACAACAGATTCGTGTTTAGCACATTCAAAACGATAAATATACATATCGTCAAAGCAAAAGGTTACTAAAAAAAAATTATCATACAAAATGTAAAAAAAGTGCAATGTAAAAACCTCATGTAAACTTTAACCCTTCGTGGCTCGGGTTAATATTTATCGATTGGGCTGTCCTTATGAACAGCTCATTTTTTTCACATTTTAAAGCAAATTTAGCCCAGCGACCTAAGAAATTCCAAATTTCGCAAAATAACGGTCACTCTAATATTCAGCAATATTAATGACAACAAATTTATTTGCAATTTTATAAACAGATTATTATTATTCAGTATTAATTGTTTACAACACTACTTACAAAGAAGCAACTTTCTTTCTTATTTTCAAAAATTAATGGCCTTTTATTAAAAAAAATTAAAATTATTGACTATATGTCTTTCATTTCTAAATTGAATCATAACAATGTACAATTGAAATACATTATGTTTTTAAGGGGAGATTCCAGTGATTTTAATCTTTTTTCAAAGATTTTTTTTTTATAGTAAAAAAAATATTTATTACATAATTTTTTTTTACAATAAAATACAACTCTTAAAGTAATTAAAAACATTTTTTTTTATTTTAATGGAGTTTTAGAAAATGGCTGCCGAAAGTGGTCCTCTCTAAAAGTTGTTTACACTTTTTCTCTGCAACGGTTAATGTGAAATAAAAAAAATTAAATAGCTTCTTAATCTGTACCATTTCGGCTATCGTGTAAACTAAGATAAAAAATATTTGAGGGTCCGGATTCCATAAGGTGTTACGCGTGACTAACGTAGGCCCCGCGTTTAGCGAGAACTCACTGAACGAGGGGCCAACGAAAATCACGCGTAACACCTTATGGAATCCGGACCCTCATTTATTGAAAAATAACCGAATGACAGACTTTTAAATTTTTTAACCATAATTTTGCAACTTAAATTGTTAATAACTTTCTTAAATATTAATGGATCTTAAAGCATGCTGTCCAAATTTCAAATTATTTCGTTGAATAGTGTCAAAATAAGAGTGTAAACAAGTTGAAGATTTTTTTAAATAGTAAAGCACAATAAGAAAAATTTATATTAATAGTTATATACATATAACCCTTCTAATGTAACAATATACATTTCTTATAGTTTAAGAACTGCTCTTTCAAGCGGTGCACCAGAAAAACTGTAAATTTAAAAATTAACATACTACAGTTAGTTAATTAATAAAAAATACAAATTTTCGAGGTTTTTTTTTACTTCAGTTTATTTTTCCCGACTTTTTAGATAATTATACTAACCAAAAATGGACAAAAAATAATTTCGATTTTTTGAAAAAAAATCACTGTAATCTCCCCTTAAGACTGACAGCTTTAAGAATGGGCGCGCGTTGCGCGCTTATTTAGAGCTAAGTCACATGAAAGAACTTCGTGGTGTCTTTGCGTATAAAGCAAGGTCATTATGGAATAAGCGCATGTTTCCTTGCGTATTTTTAAAGCACCACTATCACGCTAAAATACCATGGAAACATGCTTTCATTCTGTGACTTCCATGCTGTTAATGCAAGGACAAACTTTTGCTGTAAATTCAATGAATGTTCCTTACTATAAAAGCTAGATTTTTCTCTCCATGTATAATTTCCATAGGAAAGGGAACTCGTGAATCACCGATTTTGTTTATACTTTGTAAAATTATAGTACTTGGGGAATTCAAAAAGTACCTCAAAGGGTTTTGCAACAACAACAAAAATTTCACACGATATTTGCAATTTAACAATTAAAATTAGAAAACAATGCCTTTTTACATTAATTTTTATCTCGGAAACTATTGATCCTACAAAAAAAGTCATTTATACAAAGTTATAGAAAAAAAAGTCAGATTTTGATTACTTAAAGGGACGCTTAAGTGGAAAAATGACAAAAAAAACAATTTTTTTTATTTGATTATCCAAAACTAGACTCATTTAGGAATTAAACAAGTCTATTTAAAACCTTTTCTGATGAGTAGAAGTAGCCTAAATAAATTTGTAAAGTTGGATACTTTTTCTCGTGAATAATAATTCCTGAAGTTCATCAATAAATTAGGTTTGGTACCTAATTTATTGATACAAATGAATAAATCAAAAACCAATATATATTTCTTGACATGGTTCACAAATTCAAAATAGAGGATACAATATAGCGGACGAATTTTTTTAAATTGACTGAATTTGCATGAATCCTGGTATACTGGGGTTTTTGGGGTTGCTGAATTTAAATTTGAAGTCAGATTTGAAAAATTCAAAATTGCGGATCTAATATGGCGGATGAGTTTTTAAAAATTGACTGTATTTGCATGAATCTTGGTATATTGGGGTTTCCGGGATCGCTGATTTCAAATTTGAAACCAGAGTTGGAAACATTTTAAAATGGCGGATACAATATGATAGTCGATTTAAAATTTGAAATTAGTAAACCCAAAAATCCCCGAGTAACAAGATACAGTCTTACTGTAAAAACCTGCGTGAGATCTATCGTAAGAAGAAGAAGTGTCATCTCAGGTGACACAGCCGAGATCTCGTATAAGATCTTATGTGAGAACGTGGGGACGAACGCATGTAAGTTCTTATATTAAGTTCCATCATGCGCCGCGTATAATGTTACTCAATATGAAATTGAAACAGCGTTCTTATATGAGTTCGTATATGAGTTCATATGTAAGAACGTATGTGAGTTCGTATGTAAGAAAGTATGCAATATCCAGTCGGTTATTCAACGAAAATTTACTTCTTAAATATTTCAAGTGAAAAGTGACGTACGAACATAACTACGGTGGCCGAGGGGCTTAAGGCGTTCTTAGGCTCAGCTTAGATGGGCTCGAATCCCGTTGGCGAGAATTTTTTTTAATAATATATTTAATTTAACATATTTAATATTGTTTAATATATTTAATTCAATAATGTACTTTGGTGTGTTCACACATGAGTTCGTACGTCACTTTTGACTTGAAATATTTAAGAAGTAAATTAATATAACCGACTCGATTCTCGATATTGCAAACTCTCTTACATACGAACTCACATACGTTCTTACATATGAACTCATAAACGTACTCATATAAGAACGCTGTTTCAATTTCATATTGAGTAACATTATACGCAGCGCATGACGGAACTTAATATAAGAACTTACATGCGTTCGTCCCTACGTTCTCACATAAGATCTTATACGAGATCTCGGCTAAGTCACCTGAGATCTTATATGCGTACACATTTAAGTGCATACCTACCTTCGTACGATAGATCTCATGCACGTTTTTACAGTAGGGAGGTGAATTCGAACAATATTTGAAAATGCATCCGTCACATTTAATTCGAAATTTTATTAAATTTAAATAATAATTAACAAATTTGTATTCAGCGATCCTAAAAACGCAAAAGTAAAAAGTTTCATGTATATTTGATATTTTTTTAAAAATTTGTTCACTTATTGGATTCACCATTTAACATTTTTAAAAAACGACTTCAGATTAGTAATCAACGATCGTAAAAACCTCTAGATACCAAGTTTTATAAAAATCCATCTGTTTCTTAAAAAATCGGCAGCCATATTGGATCCACCATTTTTAGTTTTCAAGATCTGACTTCAAATTTGAAATCAACGACCTCAAAAACCCCAATAAACCAAGATGCATGCAAATCCAGTAAATTTTTAAAAATTCCGCCATATTGGATCCGCAGTTTTGTATTTTTCAAATCTGACTTCAAATTGGAATTCAGCAACCCCAAAAACCCCATTACACCAAGATTTATGCGAATTCAGTTAATTTTTAAAAAATCTGTCCGACATATTTGATCCGCCATTTTGAATTTATCAAATCTTACTTCGAATTAGAAATCAGCGACCCTAAAAACCCCAGTATACCAGGATTCATGCAAATTCAGTCAATTTTTAAAAAATCGACCGTCATATTGTATCCTCCATTTTGAATTTTGAAAATATGACTACGAATTTGAAATTAGGGACCTTAAAAACCCCAATATACCAAGATACATACAAATTTGTTCAATTTTCAAAAATTTTGAATATTTGAAATCTGACTTTGAAATTGAAATCAGCGACCCCAAAAACCCCAGTATAACAAATTTCATAAAACTTGAATTATTTCATTCTGAAATTCATGAGATATATTTTCTTTTTAGTTATATGTCTCTCCTGTAAAATTTGATTTTTTAAGTTTTTTTTATCTTTCGGTACACTTTTCTCTTAAACTACTAAACGGATTTACAAGTTTTTTTTTAATTTGTTCAGTAAGGTTTCAAGACAACGAATGAGAAGTTTGACATCATTTTGAGTTTTATAAACGAAGATGTGAGTCATTTAATCAGAAAAATTGGAAATGTTTTGTACATTTTGGTATAAATTGTAACGAAGTGTTTCGTTACTTAAGAGTTGCAGTATTATTTTGAATAAGCTAAATAAGGGAAAATTATTAGTTTTAAACATCTGCGCCTGGGTTCGACTTTTCTTGAGACGAGCCTGACTGACGTTTTTCCGCTAATAAGTAATTTCCCTCGTAAATTTTGGCTGATTTCTTGGTCGTTGAATATTCTGAATTCAGCAGTCACCTCTCCCCTTTCCCATCTGCGCCAGTCGTCAGTTTTCGTATTACAGGTTCAAATCCGCGAGCAGCGTGACAACCAATCCTAGACGAAAGACGGATGAATAGGAAGTCGAAGGAGATGAACCAATTTAGGGGCGGGCAACGTACAGCGGGACGAGAGGGAAGTCGACACGTGCTTCTTCACTTGTTAATCGAGCGTGATACGAATAGAACGTATAGTTGGTTGTCGCGAACGCAGTTAGTGATTAGAAGTATTATAGTTCGAGATTGTTGTAAGAACTTTGAATTAAGGGTGTTAAAGGACTGGTGTATGAGGGAATTCATCATTGTGATTAAAGACTATTAACTCAGTGAAAATCGTGGCTTATTATTTGTTTATCATTAACTGGTTTGGTGTATAAAACCTCACGAAGCGGTTTGGAGTTGCTGCGTGTCCTTCTCCGAGTGCTATTCTGAAGGATCTCGTCGAGGGTTGTTTGGAGTTAAGTCGTCGTTTGTCAGGTTTTCTGTCTGGTGTCAATTTGCACGAATCGTCGCATCTTCGTGGCCATCGAGGGTGGAATTCCCGTGGAATCTCCCCTGAGGTTTTGGAATTTGTTTGTGTCGTTGTCGTGTGTCGTTCGTTCGAGTTAATTTCAATAATGGGGTAATTTGGCCACTTATTAAGCTTTAAATTAACTTTAAAAATTTAATAATAATTACTTTATTACAAAATGTTTATAAAAAAGTATCTATTTAAGATAACATATTATTACTTCTTATTCATACAGCTGATTATATTTTAAATCGAATAAAACAAGGAAGAACGAAATTGCAGTAATAGTTTTCGAGAAAAGTGTACCTAAAGTTGACTCTTTTTGCATTTAGCCCAGTAAATCTGTCAAAAATGCTTTCAAAATTAGGGACAGTTAGAGTTCAATGGTTTCATATAGTCGGGGGGGGGGGGGGGGGCTAGATGAATACATTATAAAGGATGAGTGTCAATAAGGCCGTTTTTGGCCCCCCCTCAAATCAGTTGTTATTGTGAAAAATCTTACCTTTTTAGTATGCCTTATAACCCCTTAAAACAGTTTTTCGATTTATCAAATAGAAAAAGAAATAACCCAACTTACAAAATTGCAAAATGGACGATTTATATTTTGAGCCCGAGCTCGAAAATTCAAAATGGCGGATCCAAATGAAGGCGAATTTTTTAAAATCAATCGGATTTTGTTCAAACTCGTTATTCGGGGGTTTTTGCGGTCGCTGAAAACAAATATGAAGTTATTTTCCAGAAATTCAATATGGCGGATCCAATATGGTGGTCGATTTTTAAAAAAATTGACTGATCTCAATGAAACTTGATATCTAGTGATATTTGGGGTAGCTGATTACGAATCTGACTTTTGACTTTTGGAATAAAAAAAATATTGAATAATTGCTTCACTGGTTCGCATGTGTTTCTGGGATAGTACAACAGTGTGCATGTATTTGTGCGTTAGAACACTAGTGCGGATGTAATTGTGCGTTGGATCATTTGTGCCAGGCCCGGCAGGACAGCTTAAACTCGAGTGGGTAGCAACTTAAAATTTCGATATATATATATGTACTCTCTAAATTTCGTGGAGTGAGATTTCACTCCACTAAGAGCAAAAATTGAGCCACTCTTTTTAGAGTTCACTCTTTAAGAGTGAGATCTCACTCTTTTAGAGAGGGTCTTTTACTCTGATTGGAGTGGCTCAATTTCCACTCTTAGTGGAGTGAAAACTCACTCCAAGAAATTTAGAGAGTATATATATTGTATATATGGGGCATTCCATGCCAACTCGACATACCATCGAAATTGACATTTTTGATTTGGCTCATTTTTTTATATGTGTATCCTACGAAAAAGAGCTTCATGAATTTTTTCAAATTTTTTTATAAAACCGTTCACAAGATATGAATTTTTCAAAATTTTGAATGTTTTTTTCAAATGCTCATAACTTCTTCGAAAATGAATCAATTTTAATCGTTCTTCTCTAAATTGTGCAATTTTGAATAAATGTTTAAAAAATTAGTGCAAAGAATTATCAAAAAATTATTTTTTAGATT
Organism: Ganaspis brasiliensis; assembly: GCA_037103525.1. NCBI lineage: Eukaryota > Metazoa > Arthropoda > Insecta > Hymenoptera > Figitidae > Ganaspis > Ganaspis brasiliensis. The sequence continues at coordinate 542,493 of JAZKLR010000342.1, read as the reverse complement.
TTTTGTAATTTATTAATTAAAATCTTATTTTTAAAAATGTTTATGTCCTTTGATTTTTTTGAAAATTTTTCAAAAAAACTACTTTCTTTTACATAAATTTTGAGCTAGGTCCCGTCGTAGGGAAACGATTTTTAATATATTTTCTAAATTTTTTTAATTTGACAAAATTTAGCATGAGCTTTTTTTGACACTGTATGGCGCTCCGTTGGATGTACTGATGGACTACTAAATAAAATATCAGTAAAAAGTTACATATAGGAGTGATAATGAAAATACTGAATCTATATTTGGAAAAATATTTTTGAGTCCCTGATATACCTTTAGCTTTTAGGTGTCGAACATTAAGATCTCCGGATGCTTCCTGATAATCTTTGGTTGTTGAGATCCTCACTTTAATGTTCGGTAAATTAGTTGGATTTTTAGCCTAAACGTACAACTCTTCAGCAGTTGAAATTTGTTTATTAACCTTCGCGCTACCGGTTGCTACCCCGGGTAGACACGAAAATATTTGAATTGAGATAACTTTTAGAGATTTGCTTCAATCTAATTGCAATTTTAAGTTACTGAACAAATTTTTATTTAATTTCGAAAAATTAAAACAAAAAATTTTTTTTACATTTCTTCTTGATTCACCTTAGGGTGAAATCACATGGATGCGTTAAACATTGCGTCGCAATGAGAGAGAGAGGGAGACCAAGATATATTTACGTCTTTCTTTTTCTCATTACGACGCAACGTTTGACGGACCCATACATGGACCAGATCGCGGGCTGTTACGTTACATTTGTACGCACATTTCAACAAAAAGTTTCCAAAACCACACGAAATTGAATTGTTTTAATATCTTTTATGCATGCATCTAAAAGTATGCTTCTCTAATAACATTTTTTACTAATATAAACATTTCCGTATGTTTTGTTATTTAAGAGTTATGAATGTTTTAGTACGGACTGTTACGTTACATAGTTTTGGAAGTAAGCTTTACAGCTGTCCTACATTGTTGAAAAAGCCTGTTCTTCTAGTGGACTATTTTTAACGTGTAGTAAATAATTTCGTAGCTTTTGAATGCAAGTAATAAAATAAATGTCAATAACACTAAAAAAAATTTTTTTAATTTTTTAGAAACAAAAATGTTTGGACTATTACGTTACACGAAAAGAATGTTACGTTACCCTTGCGATTTATGTTCATGTAAAAAGTGAAATTAGGTATTAAAAATGGCTTCCATTGTTTTATTTTACATAATGAACATTAATTAGGTTGTCTTACGACTAAACAATTAAAACATTACAATGGAATATATAAAGTTTCAAGCAAGCAACAACACTCTGAATACACAGCCACACAAAAAAAAATATCTTTATCTGGGAACAAGACCTATATATTCCTACGAATTTTGAAGAGCTAAATCCGAATTCGAGATCAGAATTGGTCAGGCGAGTCTGAGTTAGAACCTTCAGAAAACAATTTAAAATCGCTAATATAGCAGACAAAAATAATTTTTTTTTTAAGAAATGCTTAATTAAACTCACTATATGGAGGTTTATAGGGTCGCTGATAACAAATCTATTCATGACTTTTTAAAGTTGATAATGGAAAAATCAGAATGTCTGAAAAAATTAAAATTTTTAAAAATGATAATAAAACTCAAATTTGGATGTTCGTTTTGAATCTAGGTTCAACATTTTCAAGATTATGAATAAACCCTGACCTTAAATAGTATGATAAGAATCTATATTGAGTTTCATTAATTTAATCAATAATTTAACATTTTTGTCTGCCATTTTGTATTTGCCATTTAAAATTTTGAAAAATCATGAATAAATTCGTTATCAGCGATCCCAAAAACCCATAAATACTATGTTTCATTAAGTTGGTAGAAAATTATGCTTTTTTGTCCGCCATCATACATCAGCTATTTTGAATGTTGAAAAATTATGAGCGAATTCATTATCACCGACCCCAAAAATCCCCATATACTGGTTTTATTAATTTTAATCAATAAGATAAAGTTTGATCCAACATGAATGACATTTTCTATTTTTTGTACAATTTGCGCTATTTTCGCGTCGCTTTTTTTAAATATAATGTATTAAGGGGATGTGATGGATTATGACGTCACTGGTTTAGGCAAAATTTTTCCGTAACTTTTCTGCCAAAATATTGAACATTTTGTCACGAAACTTGGTAGAATTACCTAAAATATTATTAGGAAGGTCTTTCTGAATCAAAATTAGTTTTGAAAAAAATGAAATTCTTCTAAAATTTTCCAAAATTAATTTTGCGTCAAAATTCGAGCAAATTCGGGTCAAAGAGACCTTTCTAAAGGCGTTTTAAGTAAATGCACCAAGTTTCGTGACAAAATATTCAATATTTTAAGAGAAGAGTTACAGACAAAGTTTGCCGATACCAGTGACGTCATAATCCATCACATGCCCTTAATGAATGTATATTTTTAATGTTCAAACAATTTGTGTCAATTTCAAATTCAGTGCATCAAAATACATAGAAATATATTGTTTTTATTCACAGATCAAGATACTTTTTTTGGGATGTTGTGATATGGGTGAAAAAAGACTGTTACGTTACAAATTGATTTTGGCTCTGAAAACAGAAACAATTGAATATGTTGCTGATTTTATATTTTATTTAGAAAATAACATAAAAATGCTCAAAAACAATTAAGTCATTATATTTAGTTGACGTGATAGATTTTGCGTCAAAAAACTTTTTGGGATTTTGGACTGTTATGTTACATTAAAAAAAGCGGTCGAATTCTTTTGCATTACAAATGTTATAAAAATTGTTTTCTTTCAAGTATTTAATTTAGTTACTTTCAGTTAACCTAACTCTATCCGAAAATAACGGATAGTACGTAAAAAGTAACATTTATTCAATAAAATGCAACTTTTTGTTTCGTGTTACGTTTTTGTTCAATTTTATTAATCTCGATACTACAAAGAAACAAGCCTGAGTTTTTGAACAGACAACTCATTTCGCGTTGATATTTATTTCATTCAATACTTTGAGATGTATATTGCCTGCAAATAATCAAGAACCCATGGAATTTGAAAGTAAAATTTTTGTTCCGTGGTTTCATTTTTCGCGATCTGGTCCACATGGAATCGTACCCTAACGCTGGCGTCCGATTTCTCCGTTTTGCGTTGCGTCAGAATGAGATAAAAAAGGACACATACATACTTTATCCTTTTTTATCTCATTACAACGCAACGCAGAACGGAGGCATGGGACGCCGATTCACAAAAATTGTAGCGACCGCATCTACAAAACAGGGGTGGATGCCGGTATTTCTCACTAGAGATTCAATGTCTATCTGCAAAGTGCATGTCTAGACGTCTGAGTTTAATTGGTTGAAAGAAGGCGTGCTTATTTATATATATTATTTCGAGAAATAACCAATAACTAAGAGAAAAAGTATTTTAATTATATTATAAGCAAAACATAAATTAAATTTATGTTTTTTATTAAACATAGGAGTGCACTTTCAATTAAGTGTTCTGAAATTTCGAGTGGGTCATGACCCATATATCCTGCCGGCCCTGATTTGTGCACATATATCTATGCCCTAAAATAAAATATAAAATATGTCCTAGTGCAAAAATACATGCGCACTAGTGTTCTAAGATATGAACATGTGCGCTCCAGTTTTCTACCCTACTGTAAAAACTTGCGTGAAATCTGTCGTAAGAAGGTAGGTATGTACTTACATGTGTATGCATATAAGATATCAGATGACACAGACGAGATCTCGTATAAGATCTTATGTAAGGACGTAGGTACGAACGCATGTAAGTTCTTATATTAAGTTCCGTCATGCGCCGCGTATAACGTCACTTAATATGAAATTGAAACAGCGTTCTTATATGAGTTCTCATCTGCGTATGTATGTACGAACACATATGCGAACACACTTAACTTGAGCCTAAGTACGCCTTAAACCCCTTAGCCACCGTAGTTATGGAAACAACTTTACAAAATCTTAGTCATGTTTAATAATTTAATAATTAATTTGAGCATGACAGAAGCAGACCACAATTTACGTCAAATATCTTATTCTTGGAACAAGTATAAAAACGATTTCTTATTTCAATGCAATCAATGTAAACATATTTTTATTCTTGTAAAAAGAAATCTTTTTTCGCAGTGTGGTGTTTTTATAAATAGGTATATTTTATTTTATATTTATTTTATGGATAGGTACGTTCTTGCTTTGTTTTTTTAGTAGGTGCGTTCTTGCTTAGTTTTTCGAATAAACACGATGTTGCGCTAAGCCGACGAAATATTGTTCTAAACAATAACATAAAAAAAAATTCAATAAACATATTTAAAAATCGTCAGAAAAAAGTAGCCCAGACTAAAAAATGAAACATTAAAAGCAGTTAATTATTTTTTGGGCTATCGGGAATTTAAATAATTAAAAACTTCAAATAAATTTCTGATATAGTGCTACTTGGCAGAATTTTGAAAATTTTTAGTAATTTTCTTTTTAATAATTTTTTATTTGTTAATATTTTTATAATTATGACAAATAAAAGTAGTTTGCTTCTGTTAAGCAACAAATAAATGTCAAAATTTTGTTAAGAAAAAAATAAGTTAACAAATATTGTTATAAACAATAATTTTTTAAAAAAATAATAAACATATTTAGAATCGCTAAAATAAAGTAGCCCAGATCAAAAAAAGAAAGATCAAAATCGGTTAATTATTTGCTGCGTTATAGGGAATTTTAATAATATGAAGATTCGAATTCAATTTTGGCGCAAGCGACAACACGACACCCCCACTCCCAGGCTACAAGCACCCTTGACATGAGCCCTTCAATTCATCCCGATTTTAATGAAGAAAATCACAATTTTGAATCTTGTTGATTCTTTATGAATAAGATGAATAATTTATCTTTGCATCCTATACATTTCGTTTAAAAATATTTAAAAATGCGCTGTGAGGATTTTTTGAAAAAAAAATTTTTTTTCTTCCCTAATTATCGTAAACAACTTTGTTTTAAAAAAATACGTGTAATGAACGCATCTTTACGGTTCATCAATTCATAATTTTCTGGGATAAACATTAGCAGAAATAATGTATTTGTTTATAACAAAAAACGTACACTCTTTTCGCGTGCCATTTTTTGCAACTCATTTTTATAAATTCCTTATGAATTGAAGTGTACATGATAGTGTGACTCTTCCTGAGTAAAATGAGCACAATATCATTGCAATTTATTGCGCCTTGGAGTCGGAATTTCCTTCCACGACAATCAGTTTTTTAAATAACAAATAGCTTTTTACAATAACTATTTATTGGACAAGGCTCAAATTTTGCACACTTTTTAAGGGTAACGGCGGACATGTTTTCAGAAAGTTTTAAAGATGTAGCTTTATTATTATAACATTTATTAATCATTTAAGAATTCATCACAATTTGTATAAACAATAATTTTTTATTCTTAAAGAGTTGAAAAATTTTGTTTTCAAGAAATATTTTTTTCAATTTTGTACTTCAAGTCTTTGTGTGTTACGCGCGTGCAACATTACTCGTAACGATGCATATTTAGAGATCTAAAGACTATTATTCCTCATGGTTAACTAATTTCTCTGCTATGTATGTATTTATGTTCATTATTATAAACAATTCAATCATTTTTAAAAACGTTTTTATTAATACATTTTTTTTCTTCCATTTCTTCTAATTTATAAAAGTAAGTAGTTGCCATTGTTTACTTATACCTCAATTATTTTCATAAATAGTCGCGAATGTTAATACAGGTTTTAAAAAATTAGAATTTAATTTGTTAAATAACAGAAGATTTGAAATAAAAATATAGCATTATGAAAATCTGCCTGTAGATATAATAGGTGCATTGAAAAAATTATGGAGCAGCATCTACACTAGGGTGTCCGTTAAAAAGTCGACTTTCGAATTATGTTTACGATACCCTCCAGTTTGGTTCCAATATAAAAAAAAAATTCTGTAAAATTGCAGCCTGATTGATTAATATTAACCCGTGCCAGCAATCAATTGAAATTTCCCATTGAAAATGCATGGGAAAAATGAACTGTTTTTTAAAAATTTCATAACTTTTTCAATTTTTTTGCAAATAAATTTCCAGGTCACAAATTTCTTCATTTTCAGCTATATTTTAAGGCAGCGTTTTTAGACAAATTTAATTTTCAAAATTTTAAAAATAGCGGAACTTAAAAAATGGGTCAAAAAATACATTGCAATATTTGCAGCGTTTTATCACATAAATATTCAAGGAAACTCAATAGATATTCTTATTCAGGGATTTTTTAGGTCGCTAATGAAGATTACGATGTCAAAAAAGTTAAAAATTGCAATATTTTTTAGAAGAAAATTACTACTAATTTAACAGTTGCATAACTACTAATTGAGAAAGTGAACTTTTACAATTTTAATTAATAGATATTTCACTTTTAAATTAGTAGTTTTCTACTAATAACTAGTAAAAGTTTTTACTATTTAATAGTAACCGATTTCTCGTCAATTCATTAGTAAAAAATCACTAATTGAAAGTCAGATTTGGAGATCAGTTTTGCTTTTTATGGATGATCAAAAACTGAATAATTAAAATGTAAAAATGTAAGAACTATATTTAAAAAAAAATAAAGTTTGTTAAATCTGCCAAATTGGATCGGCTTTATTGAAAAATACATTTTTGACATGAAATTTGTTAATGGTGACCCCGAAAAGCCCGATAACGGTGTTTCAAGGCGATTTCTTGAAAAATGTGGAAATGCAAAATTTTGAGTCCGCCATATTGGTTCCAAAATTATGAAAAATTAATTTTTAACATCGTAATCTTCATTAGCGACCTCAAGAACCTCCGATTAAGAAGATCTATTGAGTTTCCTTGAATATTTATATGATAAAACGCTGCAAATATTACAATATATTTTTTGACCATTTTTGAACATCCGCCATTTTTAAAATTTTGAAAATTAAATTTGTCTAAAAACGCTGCCTTAAAATATAGCTGAAAATGAAGAAATTTGTGACCTGGAAATTTATTTGCAAAAAAATTGAAAAAGTTATGAAATTTTTAAAAAACAGTTCATTTTTCCCATGCATTTTCAATAGGAAATTTCAATCGATTGCTGGCACGGGTTAATATTAATCAATCAGGCTGCAATTTTACAGAATTTTTTTTTTATATTGGAACCAAACTGGAGGGTATCGTAAACATAATTCGAAAGTCGACTTTTCAACGGACACCCTAATCTACACTATGAAATTCACCCGTTGCTCATAATGTCTGACAGAGTTTGCACTTCAGTTAAGTACAGATGCAGTCTTAGCTTGGCACTAATACTGCCCCATAACAGTGTCAATACAATACCATGACAAGGTACGGAAGCAGTTCCACTTTTTGGGACTGACGTTGTATCATAAAGTATAAAGTCTGTCCTTTATGGAGCAGCAGTCGTACCAAACATGGAATAGCAGCGGTACATAACCTTTAGTTTGGCAGCTGTCCTTTAAATAGCCGAATTGCTGCTCGGAGGTTACAGTGTTACTGCAGCACTTAGCATAGTTCGGATGTTGCACCATAATTTTTTCAGTGTGTACTCAGATTCCCCTTGTAAATCAAATAATGGATTCTTGAGTTCTTTTTAATTTAGATATATTATATATAATATATTATATCATCTTAATATGTGCACGTTTGCATGAAAATAACCCACTTTGACGATTTTATTTTTCGAAATATTCGCATTTTTTTAAAATCTAAAAAGGCCCAATACCTCTCAAAATGTTCAAAATTATATATTAGTATTAAATTAAAATTAATCTTAGTATATATTAAGATTATGATATAAGATATTATATACCTGGCGCATTCTTTCTCAATTTTACCCCCATGCTGCCCATTTTCAGTTTTATCCAAAATCTTTCAAATACCCCTTAAAATTTGAAAAAATATGTAAGCTTTCAAAAGGCGTGTGGCAAAATTCTCCAATTCAATTGGATCAACTTTAAAATTTCAAAAAACTGGAAAGGAAACAAGGAAATTGGTAACACAGGCACAAAAAAAATAGATCAAGACCCAGAGGATAGACCCATATATTCCTATGTTTTTAAGGTCGCTGAAACCGAATATGATCATGAAAGCATTGGGTTCTTGCCCATTTTCCCCCTAGCCCACCCTCATACACCTGGCAGGGGTTCATATTTAATTTCCAAAAAAAGTGGAATAGGGTGCCTATTCCCATGTTTTTTGGGGCACTAAACCGAAAAAAACCACAAAAAACAAAATCCCTCAATCCTTCATCCCCTATGACCCTTTAGGAGACGCACAGTAATGAAAAATGCACTTTTTCGTTTCAAATCACTCTACAGGTCACAATTCTTGACTAAAATTAATATATATTTTTTAATTTCTTCATAAACAAAATAGGTAAAATTGTCGTAAAGACTAGTACCTTTTTCTCATTTGTGCAAATTTTTATGATGGGAACAACTGATTATATAAAAAAAGCAAGAAATGATTACACAGGCCGACAAAATTTTGATCCAAGAACCTGACTATGATTTTCCGAAGGTTTTTTACTCGCTGAATTCGAATCTGACCTCAGAAGAGCCCCATCACCTCAGGTTTTAAAAATATCTTAACCTAAAAGTGCAAAAATCACGTTTTTTTGCTATATTGAAGGACTCATAACATCAAGAGGAAATTTTTTCAACAGGATAGTAATTGTTTTTAAAAGTACTACTCTTGACCTTTAAACTGCACTTTTGAAACTTAAAATATCTTAATTAGTCTCTGAGTAAAGGCCTGTTGAATTTACTGAGTTTGGCAAATTTCATGATATTGAGTAACTGAGTATTATAAAGAGTAAATTCGAAAATAGAGAAGAATATGAGTACATACACTTCAATTTCCAACGGCAAAATTCAAAATGGCGGATCTAACATGGCTGGTGATTTCTTTAAAAAATGACTCAACTGGATTAAAATTTGTTATTTGAGGGTTTTCAGAGTTGCTGAAAACGATTCTGAAACTACATTATCACAACATTACAATTATTTGGGGGTTTTTTGGGTTGCAAAAAGTGAACTTAACATCATATCGTATCAAATATAGTGTGCACACTAATAACCAGTGTGTCAACGCACTTCCCTTTTAAAAATTCCAATATGGGATAGAATCATATATATCAACAGATAGAATTTTTCCTATCTGTTGCCAGGTAGGCAAATATATGTGATTCAATATGGGATCCTATATTGGATCCTATGTAGGATTTTGCATGGGATCCCACATGGGAATTCCACGAAAGATTCTGTACAGGATCCTATATGGCTACCCACATATCATCCCATATAGGTTTCTATATAGGATCCTATGCAGGATACAATGTACCACCTATATGTGTTATCCTATATGGGATAATAGGTAGGATCCCATATGAGATCCTGTATAGGGCTGCCCATATGGGAATTATCTATGCGAGGCGGTACATGGTATCCTACATAGGAGCATACATAGAAACTTATATGGGATGATATGTGGGTACCCATATAGGATCCTGTACAGAAGCCTTCGTGGAATTTCTTTCTGGGATCTCACGCAGAATCTTACATAGGCTCCCATATAGGATCCTATATATTCGCCTACCTGGCAACAGATAGGAAAAATCCTATCTGTTGATACATAAGATTCTATATGGGATCCCATTTAGGATCCTATATGGAATCCTGTGTAGGATTCTGCATGGGATCCCACATGCGAATTTTCAATAGGGGAGTGCGTTGATACACTGGTTATTAGTGTGCACACTATATTTGATACGATATGATGTTGCGTTCACTTTTTGTAACCCAAAAAACCCCAAATAACCAGTTTTTGGCAAATAGAATCGTTTTTTGTAAAAGACGACTGCCATATTGGATTTGACATTTTGAATTTTGTAATGTTGTTATAATGTAGTTTCAGAATCGTTTTCAGCGACTCTGAAAACCCTTAAATAACAAATTTTAAGCCAGTTGGGTCATTTTCTAAAGAAGTTAGATCGGCCATTTTGAATTTTGCAATTCTATTTTCAAGTACGTAATCTCCGACACCTAAAATCTAATAAGCCGTTGGAAATTGAAGTGTATGTACTCATATTCTTCTCTATTTTCGAATTTACTCTTTATAATACTCAGTTACTCAATATCATGAAATTTGCCAAACTCAGTAAATTCAACAGGCCTTTACTCAGAGACTAATTAAGATATTTTAAGTTTCAAAAGTGCAGTTTAAAGGTCAAGAGTAGTACTTTTAAAAACAATTACTATCCTGTTGAAAAAATTTCCTCTTGATGTTATGAGTCCTTCAATATAGCAAAAAAACGTGATTTTTGCACTTTTAGGTTAAGATATTTTTAAAACCTGAGGTGATGGGGCTCTTCTGAGGTCAGATTCGAATTCAGCGAGTAAAAAACCTTCGGAAAATCATAGTCAGGTTCTTGGTTCTTAAGTTAAGTTTAATTTTGTCGGCCTGTGTTATAATTACATTTTTTTAAACAAATTATTGTTATTAATTTTACAATATAGATATATCAAATAAACATAGACTTCTAGTTTTTTCTCATTTGTGCAAATTTGTCTCATTTGTGCAAATTTTTATGATCAAAACACCTGATTAATTAAAAAAAACAGTAGATATGATTATGATTATAATTGTTTAAACAAGTTATTATTATTAATTTTATAATGTACATAAAATAAACCTAGAGACTTTTAGTTTGCCCTAATGTGCAAATTTCCATGATTAAAATACCTGTTTATAAGATAGAACTACTAATTATTATTATTTCTAGTTTAAACAATTTATTATTATTAATTTTCCAATATATTGAATATACGACTAGACACTTATTTTTGTTGATTTGTGCAAAGTTTTATTATTAAAGCAATTGATTATTAGTTAATTAGAAGTCCTACACATAAAAATTTTAATTTTATAATAAATTGTTCTGTTTATAAAAAATTGCACAAATGAGAAAAAACTAGAAGTCTCTACGACAATTTTACCTATTTTGTAAAATTAATAACAATAAATTTTAAAACAAATATAATTATTATCATTTCTAGCTATTTTTATATAATCAGGTGTTTAAACAAAAGTAATTATAATCATTTAAAGTCTTTGTTTACAATCAATTGTTCTGCTTATAAAAATTTGGACAAATGTGAAAAAACTAGAAGTCTCTTCGACAATTTTACCTATTTTGTAAAATTAACAACAATACATTGTTTAAACAATTATAATTATTATCATTTCTAGCTTTTTTTATATAACCAGTTGTTCGAATTTCACAAAAAGTCGAGTTCGGTGTCTATTTCTATGTTTTTTGGGGCATTGAAACCAAAAAAGACCACCAAACACCAAATCCCCTGCATCTTCATCCCCTATGACCCCCTGGGAGGGGGTTGGAATTTCGAATTTCTCAAAAAGTCGAGTTCGGTGTCTATTTCTATGTTTTTTGGGGCATTGAAACCGAAAAAGACCACCAGAAACAAAATTCCCCCCTCCTTCGCCGCCTATTACCCCCTACGAGAGGGTTAAAATATCAAATTTCACAAAAAGTCGACTTCGTTGTCTAATCCTATGTTTTTTGCGCTGAAACCGGAAAAGGCCACCAAAAACAAATTTTCACCTCTTTCACCTCCTAATAACCCCTGGAAAAGGGTTGGAATTTCGAATTTCACAAAAAGTCGAGTTCGGTGTCTATTTCTATGTTTTTTGGAGCGCTAAAGCCAAAAAAGGCCACTAAGAACAAACTTCTTTCCTTCTTTACCCCCTATTACCCCCAGGGAGAGGATTAGAATTTCAAATTTCACAAAAAGTCGAGTTCGGTGTCTATTCCTATATTTTTTGGGGCGCTGAAACCGAAAAAAACAGCCAAAAACAAATTTCGCCCTTCTTACCCCCCTATGACCCCTTGGGGATGGTTGGAATTTTAAATTTGACAAAAAGACGAGTACGGTGGCCTTTCCCATGTTTTATGAGGCAGTGAAATCGCAAATAACCGCCAGAAACAAGTTCATCCTCCTTCACCCACTATTACGCCCTTGAAGGGTGAATGAGAAGACAAATTTGTTTTTGGTGGCCTTCTTCGGTTTTAGCGCCCTAAAAAACATAGGATTAGATACCGAACTTAACTTTTTGTAAAATTTAAAATTCCAACCCCCTTCCAGGAGTTATTTGAAGGTGAAAGAGGTGGAAATTTGTTTTTGGTGGCCTTTTCCGGTTTCAGCGCCCCAAAAAACCTAGAGATGGGGGTGGGCTAGGGGGAAATGGGCAAGGACCCAATGTTTTCATGATCATATTCGGTTTCAGCGATCTTAAAAACATAGGAATATATGGGTCTGTCCTCTGGGTCTTGACCTTTTTTTTGTGCCTGTGTTACAAATTTCCTTGTTTTTTTTTCAGTTTTTTGAAATTTTAAAGTTGATACAATTGAATTGGAGAATTTTGCCACTCTCCCTCTGAATGCTTATATTTTTCTGCAAATTTTAAGGGGTATTTGAAAGATTTTGGATAAAACTAAAAATGGGCAGCATGGGGGTGAAGTTGAGAAAGAATGCCCAACCTATATATATTATATCTTAATTAAAAAGCAATTAAGAATCCATTATTTAATTTACAAGGAACATCTGGATACACACATGTTCACAGACACATTTTCATAATGCTCTTTTTTTAATTCAAATCTTCTGTTATTTAACAAAATTATTTTTTAATCTTTTCAAAAATGTATTAACATTCGCAAGTATTTATGAAAATAATTGCGGTAGAAGTAAGCAATAGTAACTACTTACTTTTATAAACTTGAAGAAAACGAAGAAAATTAAATAAAATTTTTTTTTAAATCCATGGAGTCTTTTCTTTTTTTATTTAACAATAAAATATTATTGTTTAAACAAATTGTGAATAATTAAATTTTTCTCACTTTTTTTTAAACTAACAAAATTAGCGCGCTCCCAGGCGCGCGTGAACTTTTCTTTTTTTATACATGATTATAAAAAGTTTATTGAAAGAAATGTTGAAGGATAAATATGAAAATCTTTTATTTGTCAATTATAAAAAGAATTGGATAATGTAACTTTAAAATTTTATTTACTTAGAATCTTTACAACATCTTGCTTTAAATGAGCATAATTGTATGATGCACCTTCTAAAAAATAAGCTTATTTTATTGGAATATAATTGATCAGCATTTTATCTTTTATGACTGCGATCTAGGATCTGTCATTTTGATTTTGTTTTCATGATTTCAGAGTCATAATCTGCAATCATGAAGACCCTTTGAAGCAATTTTTAAATAAATTTATTAATTTTACTTCCTGATAGAGAAAGTTTTGAGATCAATATTATATATTTTTGAAAAATACTCGAAATCGATTCATAGGGACATATTCTTTATCTGAAAACGAATAGATTGATTTATGTAAATTTTATAATTGATAAAAAAATCACAAGATAATTAATATTATCTTGTTTTATTATTTCAAATGGACATTTTTTAAAAATTACGTGATATTTGAAATCAGCGAGCTGGAAAACACCGATTTTTGAATTTTTCGACATTAACTTTATATTCCTAATTTGCAATCAGAAAAACCTTCAGTACCAAATTGCAATAACTTATATTACATAGAATGACACATTTTGGTTTTGTTTTTCTGAAATGGTACGTTTATAATTAAATTATTAAAGAAGTACGTTCTTCATTTCTCTTTTTTAAAATGCATAGTTTTCCTCCCAGCCGACGATTTCAACTAAATCAAAATAGAAAAGAAGATTCTTAATCAGTGATCAAAAAAATTCCACTAGAACCAACATTCAAATCATTTCATTAATCTCATATATCCTATGAACACCATCTTGGATACACCATATTAAAATTTGTAGAAATAAGGTTAGATTCGTAATCAGAGACCAGAAAAAATAAAGGTGCCAAGTTTCAAGAAGGTATATTAAATATAAACATTCAAGAATGTATGGGTTAAAAGAAAATGCACTTAGGACATAAAAAAAAAGTATGTATTTAGCCACGTTTTGTCAACAATAAGGAATTTTTGAAATCAACTTTTGTTCTTATTGGTGGATATTGCCAAATAAGAGAATAGAATTAGAAGACACATAAGAAGAACCAATCACATTATTCCCTTAAAAGAATAAAGCTCCACCTTTTTTTGCTCCAACTAAAGCGTGTCATCTATGAGATGTCATAGATTATAATAAGTAATTATCAAAATTTGACCTTTTTTCTATAACTTTTTATAAGGGTGATTCTCTAGAAACAGGGCACTTTTGACAATAACACTTTAAAAAAAAAATTTTAATCATTTCTTTTTTCGTACCAATTTTTTTATTTAGCATCCCAGGTGCGACTTACGGTCGGCTGCCAGAGTTGAATGCTTGGCCCCTAGTTGGCCCAACTCTGGCTGCCAGAGTGTCGGCACCCAAAGTTGGCCCGACTGGAATGCCTAAGTTGGGCCAACCTAATATGCCAACCAAATTTCCCAACCAAGCCGGCGGTCGGCAATTCTTTGTGAAACAAAGTTGGCTCGACTTAAATTGCCAAAGTTGGGCCAACCAAGCATACCGACCGAACTTTGCCAACCAAATGCCGACGGTCGGTCCAACTCTGGCCACAGTTGGGCCGACCGTAAGCTATACCAGTGATGCCATTTGGTATCCGAAATGACCTCTCACTCTTGCGCCTCGTATATGCTGAGGAGTACCCAAAATTTACCACCTCCATGCGTCCACTCCGCGCACCTGTCAACTTTAACTCTGTATGTGTGAGAATCGGTGATTTTCGTTTCCAACTTCGAGCTCTTGGCTCGATTTTAAGATTTCGAGTGAAATCATGTGCCTCGTGACATTCTCAGCGAGGAATTCAAGTGCAGCGCTCCCAAGGTGTAATGATAGTTTTAAATTAGCATTAATTATTTATTAAATATTGAATATTAATATAAGTAAATTAATATTAATTTACCAGGTAATAAATAAATGAAAAAAATAGAATTGAACAATTGAATTGAAAATCTAAAAATATAATTAAAATTAAAGAAAATAATTGAAAACTGAAAAATGGAATTGAAATTTGAAAAAATTTTATTTTCAACGAGAATAAGTAAACAATTGAATTTAAAAAAATGAAACTTATTGATAGTCGAAAAAAATAATTTTAAATAGGCGACAATGTTTTAATATTAAAGAAAAAAATTTAGTTGTAGAATTGTATTGAACTTTTAAAACAATTTTTATGTTTGAAAAAAATAATTGAAAAATAAAGAAAATAATTTAAAATTGTAGAAAATAACGAAAATTGAAAAAATAAATTAAAAATTGAAGAATTAAATTGAATTTTTAAGATAATAGTTGATAATTAAAGAAGAATTTATAAAATGACGAAAATAATTAAATATTAAGGACATTACTTGACAGCTGAAAAAAATTAGATATATGGTGAGGATAATTGAGAATAGAACAAAATTATTAAAAAAAATTAAAGAATAATTGAAAAATTCAAGAGAACATTAAATTGTCAATTGAAAACTGATGAAAATCATAGAAAAAATTGTAGGGAATATTTAAAAAATGAAGAAAATAATTGGAGAATTGTATTACAATTTTATAATATAATTGAAAAAAAAACGAGAGTTATTGAATATTGATCAAGATAATTAAAAATTGAATAAAATAATTGATAATTGAAAGAAAAATTACAAAATGACTAAAACATTTTACAAAACTGATATAAAACATATCATTTTATCAAAATAAATGGAGCATGAAAATGAAAGTGAAATTTAAAGAATATAATTAAAAATTGAAAAAAGTAATTTAAAAAGCTGAGAATTATGGAATATAGAAGAAAATAATTGAAAACTGAAGAAATAAATTGAAAATTTAAGAATTAAATTCTTATTTGAAAAACTAATTGATAATTAAAAAAAGGTGAGAATTAATGAATATTGAATAAAATAAATGAAAATTAAAGACTGCAATTTCAAATTAAAAATAATAATTGGGAAGTGAAGAAAAGAATTAAAACTTAAAGTAAAATAAAGATAAAATTCAAAGTTTAAGAAAATTATTGACAAATAAAAAAAAAATTAGAAAACTATCGAGAATAATGGACATCAGAATAAAATAATTTTAAAAAAGTGAATAATAATTATAAAATTTAAGAAAAATAATTGAAAATTGCGGAAAAAAAATTAATAATTGAAAAAAATAATTGAAAAATGAGTAGAGTAAATGAAAAATTGAAGAAAATATTTTTAAAATGACGAAAATAATAGACAATTAAAAACAAATTTCATAAAATGACAAGATTAATAGACAACAGCAAAAAAAATTGAAAGAATTAAAGAATAATTATAAAATTTTAAGAGAATAATTGAAAAATTTTTAGAAATTAATTGTTAATTGTGGAAAATAATTAATAATTGAAAGAAATAATTGAAAAATGACGAGAATAATAATTGGAGAAAATATTAGAAATTGAAGAAATAAATTGAAGATTAAAGAACTAAATTAATAAATTGTTTATTCTCCCTATTACGGGCTGGAAGGGCTCCCGTTCCTTTTACAATTTTCTTACATTCTATATACATCGAGTCTTAACCTACATCGCCAAACGCAATTCTACCATCTACGTACTCTCTTCTAGTGCCAGGGCTTCCGTTTCCTAACCGTAGTGCTCTCATAAGCGAGCCTCGCGACTTTACTTACTCTTTACTATTTACTCAATCCATCTTTTAATACCCCGTTCCTAATCTCATTCTCTCTATCCGTTCTTCTAACTCCTTCATCCAAAACCCAACCTACACACTCCCCTATGCCCTTTCCTTCCTCATTCACTCCAGTACATCTATCCAACACATGCGCCCAATCCTCCACCTCAAACCCACATACCCTACACACCTTCTCCTCCTCATTCATCCAATATCTACACACTTTCATACCCTCACCCATCATAAACCTTAACACCCTGTTCCATTTTTTCTCTTTCTTCCATGCATTCAAATACCTTGGTACACCTGCATTCTTCACCATCCCATACCATCTGTTGTATCTAGACTCCTTGATTTTCTCCCATCTCTCCTCCTGATCCTTTTCCCTCATAAGCTTTCCCAATTCCTCCCAACCCCTTACCTTCTTTCCTTTTTCCTCCTTTCTTACCACCCATCTTTCTTTCTCCCAACCAATTCTACTTTCCGTCCCATTCTCCTCTCTTTCCCTAACAGCCTTCCAACACATCTGTGCTATTCTACTACCCCCTCCTTTCCTTAGCTTCTCCTCAAAACTCCATACTCTTTTCCTTTGCCTCACCATCATTTTATCTCTACTCAGTTCCTCTCGGATCATATACCCTGGGCAGCTTCCACTCACCCCCATCACCCCCATCACCCACCTCAGAAACCTTTCATGCAACCGTTCAACCAACCCTCTCTCTCTCCAACCCCATATTTCCACCCCATAACTGACTACAGACCACACCAACGCATCAAACATCCACACTCTTCTTTTCCAATCATTCTTAAACCTTCTCTTCCCTATCCCCCACACTTGTCCCATAACTTCACTAGCCTTTTCCACTCTCTTCCTCACATTCAACTCATTCGATCCATTCGACTCAAACCAATATCCTAAATAACAAAATTCATTCACCTCTTCCACCACCTTCCCATTCAATCTCAGCACCTCCCCTCTCACATCCTTCCTTTTCCTGAATCTCACCACTTTCGTCTTATCCACATTCACCCACAAGTCTCTCTCACACACATACTTCTCAAATTCACTCATTAACAACCTCATTCCACTCACATCCTCCGCAAGCAACACTATATCATCCGCGTACGCCAGGGTATATATCCTCGATCTCCCTAGCACTACTCCTCCTTTCCCTCTCCTCCATAGCCTTTCCTCCAAATTCGCTATCAGTAGATTGAATAGCAAAGGACTCAGCGGACAGCCCTGCATTAACCCTCTTCCCAGCCAGAATTCCTTCCCATATTTCCCTCCCACTCTAACCTTTACTCTTGAGTCTTCATAAAGCTCTTTTATCCTCTCTATCATACTCTCCTCTATTCCCTATCCTTTAAGACCTTCCATAGAACCCCCCTGTTAACTGACGGGAATGCCGATTTGAAGTCGACAAACACCGCCACCACTTTTCTCCCTTTTTTCTCCGATCCCCTGCTCACTAAGTGATTCAAAACATATATATTGTCCATCGTCCCTATTCCCTTTCTAAATCCCGTTTGATTATGTGGGATACACCCTAGCCCTTCCACCTTCTTTTCTAGTCTACTCCTGATTACCTCCGCATACACCTTATACAACACTGGCATCAACGTGATTCCTCTATAATCTCCCACATTTCTTCCTTCCCCCTTCTTTACTATAGGCACTATCACCCCTGTCTTCCACTCCTCCGGCCATCCTTTCCCTATCCATACATCTTTGATCACTTTCCATATCTCTTTCCTTACTTCTTCCCCCCCATACTTCAATTCCTCATTTTCCATTCCTTCCATCCCAGCTGCTTTATCCCTCTTTAATTTATCTATTGCCCTTCTGACCTCCTCCCTACTAACCTCTTCCTCTCCCCCTACCTTCCCTCTTACTTTCCTGCCCTCTCCCCTAACTCTCACCCCTACCCTTCCGTACATCTCCTTAAAGTATCTCGTCCATTCCTCTAAGCTAATCTGTTGATTTATCTCCTGTCTTTTCCTCTTTTCTCTATTTATTACTTCCCATTCTTTGCCGTCTCTTATCGCCTTTCCCACTCTCTCCATAAACTTCTTCCTATCTAATTCCCTCTTCATCTCTAAAAGCCGTCCGTGCACTCTATGCCTCCTATTATATTCTCCCTTATCTAACCATTCTTTTCTTCAGTTCCTTATATCCTCTCTTAACGCCTCCTTACTCCTTTCACACTCCTCATCCCACCATCCGCCGTACCCCAACACTTCTTCCTCTAATTCCCTTCCTATCTCCTCCTTCGCGACCCCTATTCTCTTTCTTAGACCTGCCAATCTGTCCTCAGCTTGAATTTCCCTTGTCTCTTCTAAACCCCATTCTTCCATTTTAATCTGATACTTCTTTAAACTATCCTCCTTCCATTTTCCCATCCTCTTTACCCTCCTTTCTCTTTTCCCCCCTACCTTCTTTTTCGTCTTTTCTTTCTCGGTCTTGAATTCTATCACCACTGGGAAGTGATCCGACCCCACCTCATTACCCACTTCTAGCCTCCTCACCAATCTCCTCCCTTTCTCCTCCGCCAATATATAATCGATCACCGAGTTGCCTCTCCCATGAAATGTAAATTCTCCTTTTTCATCCCCCATTGTATTACCATTTAATATCGACGACCCTCTCTCTCCAAGCATCGACAACAATCTCCTTCCCTCCTGATCCACCTCTTTATGCTTTGAGTTTCTACTGAAGTCCTGCTTTACTTCATCCCACCAACCCCCACCTCTCTGCCCTGTCCACACATTTAAATCCCCTCCTATAATCACCACCTTATCTTCACCTTCCTCCATCCACTCTTCCAGCCTATCCCATCCTTCCTCCTCGCCCCTTCTTCTATACATTCCTACCAAGCATATTTCCTCTTTACCCATCCTTACTCTCCTCTCCATACACCCCTCGTCTCTTCTCCCCTCTCCCTTCCTCTCCACCAACTTTATGTTTTTTCTCACTCCTACCAGCATTCCTCCTGACTTTCTTCCTGCCTTCTTTTCCTTTACTGCTGCCTGAAACTCCCACACATACTCCTTAGAAGCCTTCCCCTTTATTCTTTTCCAATCTGCCTCATCCGCCCAAGTTTCACTTAGAAACACTACCTCCCATTTGCCTATCGTTGCCCAAAAACCATCATCCTTATTCACCAACCCCGCTACATTCCAAAAAGCTACTGTGATACCTTTGACCTCCCTTATACCTCCTATTTTCTTCTTCCTTATTCCTGAAACCCCTTCTCTCTCTTCTCCTTTTCCTCTAACTCGTTACCCTCCCTTCTAAACTCCATCACTCCTCCCTCTCTTTCCCCCAATTTTAGTCTCTCCCCATCTATCCATAAACACCCTCTTCCCACTCTTACCCTCTTACCCTTTCCTCTCTCCTTCCAGGCTCTCTGGTTAATCCACCAACTTACTCTCCTCTCCCCCTGCGTTAAATCTTCCTCTATCCTCTCTCTCCTACCTCTCAACGCTTTTTTCTTCTCCATTACCTGCCATTTCTCCTCTTCACTCCCTAACTCCACTACACATACCGTCGGTCTCTGCCTATCCACCCCTCTTACCCCCACTACTCTCCTCACTGTTACCTTCGCCTCTATCTCCCTTAATATCTTTTCTGCCTCTTCCTTCTCCTTTCCTCTTTCTACTTTTAATCCTCTTATTATCACATTAGCCTTCCTTCTATCTTTCTCTATTCGCTCTAATTTCCTTTCCAACACTTTGACCTTTTCCTCCATATTCCTTCCAGTCGTCTTCACCAGATCCCTCTCCTCCCCCTGCCCCTTGGGGCTGCTCCTCCCTTCCAATTTTTCTATTCTTTTCTCCAACTCCCTTCTCTCCCCTACCTCCTCTTCTCTTCTCCTTTCTACCCTATCAGACATTTCCTTCACCTTCTCTTTTTCTTCCTTCCACCCTTCATCCCATTTGACCAACTTTCCTCTAATTTTTCCTATCTCCTCCCATATTTCATTTAACTGCTGCTCCCTACTCTCCTCTCCCTTTTTACAATTTTCTAACTCCCCCTCCAACTTTTCGAATCTCTGTCTTGTACTTACTGCCAATTCTCTCACCGCTGTCGACATTCGTTCCATGCAACCCTCAAAATATCCTTCATCCCTAATTCTTTTCCTCCCTTTATCCCCCTCCGGCCCAGACTACCCGCCCGTTGCACCCTCTCAAAATTACTGAGCCTACCCCTTCTGCCAGCCTCTGACTCCACTCCCGTCTTCGGGGTCAGGAACATCTCATCCTCTACTAGGCCTTCCTTTTGAACAGGCGCGCTCTGTCCCGCCTGTTCCTTGTTGGTCCCATCACCTTCTGCCCTCTGTTAACCTCCATCACTTCCTGATCACTCATCTTTCTCCGCGTCCTCTCACCTGCCCAGCCTTTCTCTCTCCTCTCACCGCACACTTCCCCGCAATCACACCTAACCTCAAATTCACCCTTACTTTCAACCTTATTTCACACACAATCCTTTCTTTTACACTCACCCCTCAACCACCCACGCAAAATACACACACTTTCTTACCTTTTTAACACACACTATTTTACTGCCCACTAAACACTTTATCCTCTGCACAAAACCACGACGTAAAAATTTCCCAACTACCACGAACGGTACCGGAAACGGAAGCCAAGAACTAAATTTAAATTCTAAGAAAATAATATAATTAAAAGAAAATTACTAAATGATAAAAATAATTAAATATTAAGAAAAATACTTGACAATTGAAAAAAAAAATAATAAAAAATGTTTAAAAAATGACGAGAATAATCGACAATAGAACAAAATAATTAACAAAATTAAAGAATAATTCTACAATTTAAGGAAAATAATGTTATATTGAAAATCACTCTCTATTCATGATTTGAACCAATGAAGTTTCACAGGAAATAGTTGAAAATGACTAAATTGTCATTAATTTTTTTTTTTTTTTTTTTGGTTGATTGATGGAAATAATTTTTAATTTTAGTAACAGCACTGAAAATTTCAATTATTTTATATATTGATCAATCGGGTAAACAGTATTTTTTTGACATAAAATAAATAACACTTTTATAGATCTTGTTGTACATTTCTCAGAAAATTTTTAGTTTTGCTCTATAAATGCACAATGGAAAATTGGACCCTATTTTCTGGTCAAAACCTTAAAGTGTGTTTAAAAGTGTACAATAATAGGTGCATACATGTTTTGTAGGTAGCTGATTTACTTGACATCTGATTTGAAAAATTTAAAAAAGTGATAAAAAATATGGAATACTTGGTTTTAAAATTAATTTTCAGTTTACTTCAAACTTGATATTTTAGTGTTTTTGAATTTTCTTACTGTAAATTCAAATAAAAATTTATTTATAAATGCTCGAAGAAATGCTTGCTTTTATTAAGAACAATGAACTAATCATATTAAGTTTTTGGTTGTTGCAATGTTAGGTTAAATTTCTGATCTTTCTGAATAAATTCGTTTAAAATACGTTAGAAACATTACCACTAGTATAGATTTAATTACTTTTTAAATATGTGGCGGAATTCAGAAGGTAGCGCGATTACATAACACTGTTTTTTAGATCTACCGGTCACAAATTTTTAAACAATTAAAACAATATTTTTATTTTTGCGAAATTTACCTTTATAATTAAAATATAACTGTAATTAAAATTGAAGAAAATAAATTTACAATTTAAGAATAGAATTAAAATTAAAAAAAAACAGTTGATATGTTTAAAAAAAATTAAAAATGACGAAAATTATTGATAACTGCAACCAAAATTAACTTTCTTTAATGGATCCAGTCATTTACTAATAAAATAACATAAAATAAAACTTGTTTCGTATTTTGAAAAGTATTTTAAACGTATTTCTAACGTATTTTAAACGAATTTATTCAGAAAGACCAGAAATTTATCCTAACATTGCAACAACCAAAAACTTAATAAAATATCTTAATAAAAGCAAGCATTACTTACTTTATTGATTGAAATCATGAATTCAGTTTTTAATTATTTTCTTTAATTTTAATTATTTTTTTCGATTTTCAATTCAATTGTTTAATTCTATTTTTTTCATTTATTTATTACCTACTAAATTAATATTAATTTACTTATATTAATATTTAATATTTAATAAATAATTAACTTGATTTATATTAATTTAATATAGTCTGTCTCTTAAATAATATAATCAAATAATAATATATATATATAAACTAAACTTAAACCAATACCAGACGGTCGGCCTAATCTGGGGCTGATAGTTGGGCCAACGGTCTGTGTTACTCTACTGTCTGGCTATAAGGTTCATTTTTATTGTTCATTCATACCTCTGATGGGCTGGTGGTTAGCCTACTGGACTGGCAGCTGGAAAACCTGGGTTCGAATCTTCATGACTAATACAATTTTTTTGTTCCAGGTTTTCATTAAAATTAAATTTCTACATTCTCATCTGAGTATATTTGTGTAACTAAATTTATAACATGTGAGTTATGTAATTATATGTGTCTTCATTAATAAAATAATTTGGTTCAAGCAGTCTCCAGTTGGCCCAACCTTGGACCAACCGTGAGGTTGCACTTGAGATAGAAGTTTGGCCCAACTTTTTATGCCGACTGTCGGATACTGTAAAAATAACAGGTCGGCCCATCTTTGGTACCCAGAGTTGGCCCAACTTTGGTTGCTGACGGTCGGCAGCCAACGTCTGCCACGGTGATCATCTAACAGGTTGATCCGACCTATGAGCCAAAGGTGGGCCAACTTACTGCATGGTTGGCCCAACCATCCCTTATAAAAAATAAGTATTAAGTATTGGATTAAGTAGTGGGAGTAAGTATTAGGAGTAAGTATTGGATTAAGTACTGGAATAGGTATTGTTTTAAGTATTGAAAACTCCAATACTATTTTCGCGTAATATATTATTAAAAAAATTTTCTTTTAATTTTCTGTAGAACTGTGATTTTGCGTTCCATGTATTTCTATGTATTAAATGTACAAAAAAAAACTACTGCGCAGACCTAGGAGCCGTAGAAACTTAGTGCGCAACCAGTAAAATTTTTAAGAATGTTTGGCGAAAAAATTATTGGAGTTTTCAATACTTAAACCAATACTTATTCCAGTACTCAATCCAATACTTAATCCAATACTTATTTTTATAAGGGATGGACCGACCGAAAATTCGCACCTGGGATTAAAATAAATTAATCAATATGTATTTGATCTTAAATTTGTTTTTCAAATTCTGTATTGATCTTTCTTGCTCGAATCACAGAAGACAGGAACCGGAGCTTACAGGAACTGGAGTTTACAAACCAAAGAAAATTGTTTATTGTAAACTTAATACTTAATGAAATAAAATGTCCTATGGTATTTATGTATAGGTTTACTTCCTCTAACTAACTAGTAGGTTCATTTTATCACAAGTTTCGAAAATCCGTCATTTTAGCGGAACCGGAGTTTACAGGTAATAAAAATACGCAACATAATAACGATTATTATTATAGTTTTCAGTTAAACCATCGCATTTTTTTACATAATTCAAGCATAAATACGATTTTTTATCTTGTTTACACAAGTTATTAATAAAAGCAAGTTATTATATTTAGTAAAATCATTAAAAAATGACAAATATATAAACTCCGGTTCCACGAAAATAAAATCGGAGAAAATAAATAAAACCGGTTTTAATTAAAATTATTTATGAAAATCAAAATCAAATGTATGGTAATTATAGCTTTTAAGTTGAACTTTTGATTAGTAAAAAGCAACAAAATTTAAAACCTATTACATAAATAAAAAAAAATTCCTGAACTTGATAAGTCCCATGAGGAGAACTAAAAAAGTGCATTTTTCGAGGTAGTTTAAAATTTTTTAAAGGTGTAGAAAAAAATTTTTTCTTTTGTTTTTGATATTGATTAACATAACCATAAAGAATAACTCAACAAAGGTGCAGAATTTTTTAAATAGTAATTTTGAAGTTATTAAGTGGGGAAGTAAAAGTGCCCTGTTTTTAGAACAGGCCTGCACAAGAAAACAGCTCGGGAGCCCGCGTCAGGAGAAGCGTTCTCCCACCAAGCGTACGTTCCACCCTTCAATCTGCCTCTGCCCGCCGCACAAGCCTATCCCCCTGCATGGTGGGAGACCACTTTCCCTGACGCGGGATCACGAGCTTCTCTCCTGTGCAGGCCTGTGCTAGAGACATATCCATAAATATCTTTTTTTTTTGTTGTAGAATCAATAGTTTCCGAGATAAAAATTCATGATAAAAGGCATTGTTTTCAAATTTTAATTTTTAAATTGCAAATATCTTGTAAAAAAATGGTTTTTTTCAAAATTCTTTTAGGTACTTATTTAGCACCCCCAAGTACTATAATTTTACAAAGTATAAACAAAATTGGTGATCCCCAAGTTTCCTTTCCTATGGAACCTCCCATTATTATTATTAATATTATTATTTTATATATATTTAATTTTATATTTTTTATTAATTTTATAATTTTTATATTTTAATTTTATATATTAATATGATTATTTTTTTTATATTTACAAAACAAGTTTAGGAGAGGAAAAATGCATTTACGCACTTGTTCGTGTGGGACTTGACCATGTTGTTCTCATCCATAGCCGCCGATGTTCTTAAGCGGTGGTCAAAAACGTTGTTGGATGTTTTTTAGAGCTACCGAATAAAATCTTATAGTGAACAGTGCCCTTCCAAACAACCGATTAAAAGAACATTCAATCCGACCTTATAACCTGGATGCATTCGACTGAATTCAAACATGAACTCTTGTTACTTGATCTGTTTATCATCCTCCTTTTGATTGATGTTGTTCTCAGCTAAGGTCGAGAACTCAATCACGCAAATGATCTTACTTTTATGATCTTGGAGTACTATATCAGGCTTATTGGCACTGATACGATGAGTGGTAAAAAAAGAGAAGATCCAGTAGATCTTACGCTGATCATTTTTCACTACGGACTCCTGATCCCCTTGGGCATACGGCAAGATGGGTTCTTTATCTATACCATACTGGTGTCGAAGGTGATAATACAACACCTTAAGCGCAGCATTGTGTCTTTCCACATACCTGTAACATGCGTACTTCGGATACGCACTTAGAGTATGACTAAGTGTCTCCGCATATTGTTTACATGCACGACAGATGTCATTCTCGACAGGTATATGCATCACACGACTGCGATACACCAAAGTATTAATTACACCATCCTGACAGGCAAATAGAAATCCTTCAGTCTCCGATCTTGAACCAGCAGATTTAAGGAAAGAAAAGGTCAAACTATCAAACAGTCCCACTTCATTTATGAGATTGTAGAACTGCCCGTGAACAGATTTGTTCTTATGTTCCTATAATAGAAGCGCATGTTCTGCTTCCTTGACACGGCCTTTAAGCATCAACGGTGGTAACGATGCTAATCCATGTTGCATATTACTAGTGTCAATTGGGAGACGAAGTTCATTCGCAGCTCTTTTTGCCGCATGATATAAAAATGCCCTACAATTCGCATTTTCATGATGGTGAACAAATTGTAGAAGAGGATCTCTACTGTTGATAATTGAGCATGTAGCAGCCAAAACGATTCTACGATGAAGACACTTCAAGTTCAGTAGACCTCTTCTTCCGCGATCTCGTGAAAGGTAAATTCGAGGCACGGAAGACTTTGGATGGTGACTTCGATGGATTGTCATCATCTTACGAGTTTGTCTATCTAGCATCTTCAGCTCATTCACATTCTACTTAACTGCTCCAAAGGTATAGAGAAGCAAAGGAATGGCTAATGTATTTGTGGCTTGTATCTTATTCTTGCCAGATAATTCAGACGACCAAATTTTTCTGAGAAGACCCCGATATTTTATTTGGCGATGATCTTTAAGCAGACGTACATCTTGAATCTCCGCTTGTGGGATTCCAAGATATGCGTATGTTTCTCCTTGACCAAGATGATGAATGGTGTTGCCACCAATGAGTTGAATATCCCCAGATTCGCTTGGTGTTTCAGATGTTTCACATCTTCTCTTACTTAAGTGAAAAATGGCACATTTATCCAATCCAAATACTATTCTATTCGACCAGCTGCTAGATTTGTGGACTAGGTCACGGACATTCGATTAGTGGTTTCCGACTCGCGATCGCGAACAAGTGTTAATGAGTATTCTTTCATTTAGCGAAAGTTCGTGTTGAGAAAATGTAAGGTTAGAGGTGTTCAATAAAGAGAAAATTGATAGTGTAGTTCACGAATTTTGTTTGGAAGTTGTTTCCATTTTACTATCAACATCCCTGTTCAGTCGGCGCCGTTGCTGGGAAAAATTGGTGTTCAATTGGATAATTGTTGGTAAGTTAACTTGGAAATTTTTTATTGTGTCTCATCGCCGTAGCACCACGACAAGGATTAGGAGGAAATTCCCTTTGGGTTTTTGAGTAAGTTGTGTGGTTCTGTCCGGGGTGAAAAGTTCCGACAATATTTTAAGTACAAGTCAGGTGCCTATTTTAATTAATAGACGACTCGTTACAACTTTTATGGAAACCTTAAGATGAATTTTGTTTCCTTGATCTCATTTTCCCATCTTCGGTCGTTGGCCTTGGTATGTCGAGAACTTGTATGTATTCTGAGGGATGTTTTTCTTTCCATAGAAAAGCCTCATGTCCCCCTTTCCTCAGAAAGGATACCTGATCTCTTAGATACTGAGGCGTCATTTCTTTTATTCGGCGTGGTCAATAAAGTTACTTTTTTTTAAAGGATTTATTTTATCTGAATGTGTAACTTAGTAGTTTTATTTGAAAATCTGACGACTTGTTTTTATATAAATGAATAGAAGAGATATTTTTTATATAGGTATGCATTTAGTGCTATTGCATGTAAAAGGTATGAACTTTGAATTTATATTTTGAAGCTCAGAAGTGGTCAAAATTGATAGGATAGATCTCATTTCATAGATAAATACCTCATGAATACAGATACAAAGTTTTAAAAAATCTGACAAAATCATTTTACGCGACTAATACCTTAGAAATACAATGTTTTTAACTTTATTTATATACCTCCTGTTATAAATAATAATAACTTTATTCTTCTGTTGCTCTGCAATTAAACTGTAATTGGAAAAAAAAATCTCACGCTTTCGTGATTCCAATTTTTATTTAACACTAGTTTTCAAAACGCTATTAAGAAAAAAATCCTTTTCAAGAGTTGCGTAAGAACTTATTTAAACGTACTAAGTATAATTATTAATATTTTTCTGTACTTATTTCCTTAAAGTAGTTAAAGTTTACAGGAAAATAAGACCTGAGTGAAGTGATGCAGTCAATTTTTTATTGAAATATGTTTAAAAAATGCCAAAATATAGAAAATTTATTTTTTGTATCTTGATATCAAGTATGGCTATATAAAGTATAACAACGTTCTAATTGTCAATAACTTTCAAAAAAAGTTATATAATAGATTTATTGAAATTTTATAAATTATTTTTACGTACAAATAATATCTTCAAAATTTTATGAATTTTTTGGTTCAAATTTTGAGCCTTGCATATTCTAGGAAAGAATTTGCACTTCAATGCTTAAACAACAGTCTTATTTTTCAGAAAATTTTCTTTAAAACAAGCATAAGAACTTTAAAAATTCCGACGGTACTGTAACTATAAAGTTTTGCTAATTACAAAAAAATCGGAAAACCCCGAATCAATACAGGTACATGTATTTGAGAAATTTTGGCCCTACAATAAATTTACAGTAAATATTAATTTTGAAAATTTTACCTGCTCTTGAACATTATGAAAATCAACTCTATTCAAATCCGTTAACATTTGATTAATTTGACTAGAGTTTTGAAGTACAGCTCGCGCAGCCTGGGCCAAGTGATTGAGAGAAGTGTATCGCCTCAATGTTTGTGCAAATGCCGATACTGCTGTCAACTGTAAAAATATAATATTTACTTTGATTTTTTGTTAACATTAAGAAACAATAAACTTAGATCAAATTCTGCCTGCAATAGAGAATTACTTCTTGGACATTTCTACACGGGAAAATTTTCTTGCCTTTATAAAATAAAAATTCATGATTCTAAATCAAGCACCGTCCAACCTAGCGAAAATGTGCAAATTGGCGAAATGTTGGTGGTCAAACAGTCTGTGCAGGGAAGGCGAAGAAATAGGTTGGACGGGCCTGTTCTAAACCATTGTTCTCTATAATAAATGTATATAACGCATAGGCTTCCAATGTTCGTGATCTTCTGGCAATCTTTTTCTGTTTTCTTTAGGGGTTACATCCCTGTAGAATTTTTTTGCCTGGCAATCCCTTAAAACAGTTTTTTGATTTGTCAAATAGAAAAAGAAATAACTTAGCTTAACAAATTGCAAAATATATGGGTTATATTTTGGGCCTGACCTCGAAAATTCAAAATGGCGGATCCAATATGTAAAAAAAAAATTAAAAAATCAACAAATTCTCACATAATTTATTACTTGGGGGTTTTTGGAGTCATTGAACACGAATTTGGTATTAGGTTTCAAAAATCTAAAATAGCGGACACAACATGGTAGATAAAAAATTTATAAATTCTCACGAAAACCATAACTTGTGGAGTTTTGGGGTCGCAGATAAGGGGGGGGGGGGGGGGGTAAAGTTTGTTTCGTCTAAAAAAGACCTTTTTTCAAGAATTTTTTTAGAAGAAATTAATGCTGTCGATTTATTTTACATATTATTATATGATAGTGTAACATTTGAAGAATATTCAAAAAAAATTTTGTTAAAAAATAGATAGAAATAACGAAGTTATTGCAGATCTCCGCAGGTGCCTAGAAAAAAGTGTTTGTGCGGTGACCAGCCTACAGCATCACTGGATCAACTAAAATCAAAAATTGAAAATTATTTGTTTAGTTTATTACTTTATCTCTCAAGTAACTAAGACTTTTTTTAAAATTTTTCAATTTTTGACACCATTTTAAAGCCAAAATGACGATTTTTGACGAAAAAATCGACCTATTTGTTATTGTAAAATTGTTAATAATTTTAAAAAATTTTAAATCTCGACGTCACTTGAGAGATATTTATATGTAGAATAAGTGTACAAAATTTCAAAACGATCGGTTCAGTAGTTTTTCCTGTAGGTTGGTCACCGACTTTAAAAATGACACTTTTGGGAAAATAGATCGCCACCAGTGTTGCCAGATACCCTCACTCATCGTAATTGCGCATGCTCTAAATCCTCAACAGTATTGATCAGAATCAAAGTTATCAACGGAAATCAGACTTTCCGATGTTTCTGGCCAATGAGTGTTGAGGCGAAGAGCATGCGCAATTACGATGAGTGAGGGTATCTGGCAAGACTGCTCGCCACTTAGCGCAAGTAGCTAAAAGGCGCGCCAAACTAAGTTAGAGGTACGGTCATCTACTGTAACTTCGTTAGTTTTGCTCTGAATGGTCTAAAAATGTAATACAATATTTTTCAGATATTGTACTTTCAGTAAAAAAAATATTAAAAAAATGGAAAAAAGTTGTCAAACCTTACCCCCCCCCCCCTTAACTTGTAGATTTATGTGTATCGTTTCCGATATCAGTATTTTTCCTCGAACCTTCTCTTTTTTCAAAATACAAAATTGTCTACTTAAATTTACATTGTTTATAATTCTATTCATTGACTCCTTTCTGATATGCAGACCTTAATTCAAAACATAACTGTGATTAACTTAATCATCAGTGTGTTACATCATTCTTGTTTTCGTCTTACAATGTCTTATTGTATGTGTAAGTCTTCCCTTCCCCTCTTCGATTAATTATATTCAGTCGAAAATGCGACGTCCATATATTTAAATGTGCGTTTAAGATGTTATACTACCTTCAGTAATTTGCAGTTACTAATTTTATATTTTATTTTTGTTTACTGTAATTTGTAAAATTTGAAAGAAAATAATTTTAATAAATATAATTAGTTTCTGATGAGGACAATGGACATTGTCGAAAAGTAATAAAAACAAATATATGCTTTTTAATTGACTCATAAAGAGTGACCTTTACACCTGAACATTTCCACCTGAAGTGATCGATCATTTTCCGGGGCTGTTGACGATTTTGATTAAAGTTGAATAATTTGTAACTTAAAGGGGAGTAAATGAAAAAATGGGAATGATTTAAGTAAATTTAAAAAATGTTGGAAATTCAATTCTAAACAAATTCGTAAAAATTGATTTAATTTGCTTCAATTTTGACACCCATGGGTTTATTTAATACCATTTTAAAGTCTCTCTCTCTCTCTCTCTCTCTCTCTCTCTCTCTCTCTCTCTCTCTCTCTCTCTCTCTTGCTCTGTCTCACTCAATCACTAACTTTTTCGCTTAATCATGAGGTATTTATCTATGAAATGAGATCTATCCTATCAATTTTGACCACTTCTGAGCTTCAAAATATAAATTTAAAGTTCATACCTTTTACATGCAATAGCACTAAATGCATATAAAAATATCTCTTCTATTCATTTATATAAAAACAAGTCGTCAGATTTTCAAATAAAACTACTAAGTTACACATTCAGATAAAATAAATCCTTTAAAAAAAAGTAACTTTATTGACCACGCCGAATAAAAAATACAATAATTTAAAAATTCAAAATTTTTAATTTTCACGTGGTGTCATTGAAAAATGTGGTAAACGTGTCAGCAATACATCACGATAACTTAAAGTACATGATTCAAAATCATGAAAATGACATATATTACATTAGAAGAGGTCACAAGGATGCAAGTGAGTTGATATAAAATTTTATTTATTGTTCTTTTTATTTTGCGGGAGTTTTGCGGGAGTTTTGCGGGAGCATTTACGCGACTAATACCTTAAGCGTATTTACCTGCAGCGCGTTTTGTAGTTATTCTTTACGTATTTTTAGTAAGAACTATCTAAATATGATACTTAAATTCGAGAAAAGTATAATAAATATTTTTTTTTAATTTTACACTGCAAAATATTGTAATGGTCAAAAAGATGTAAGTTTGTTCAGCTATTATTGAAAACAATTTATTTAAAATTCTGTTTGTAATTACCCTAGACTTGTCAAATTCCCGGGGTAATAGCGGACAAATTATTATTGTATAAGTTAACCAAGAACAAAAACCCAAGTGAATTTTAATTACAGCATTAATAACACATAAGAAAAAATTTTTGTTCGTTTTTAGGATTGTTTTTTTTTAATACGAGAAGAAATACTGAAACAGTTTTTCTTTGATTGTCAACTTTTTATCGATTATGAATTATCTTCCTATACCTTGCTGACAATTGACAATCGAAAACTTGGCATATATTCAGAACCTTTTGTAGGTGATCTGAGGTTAAAATATTTATATCGTACTTACTTAAAAGTTTGCAAATGTAGCTTAAATATCGTTTGTTCTGAATTACCCTAACTGACCCTAAGTCTGGTTGTTTTTAAAACATTTTTAAGGTTCTTTTTTTAATTTTCTCAGGAAAAAATGTCCATTTTAAACAAATTTTTTTAAAAACAAAATTTTTCGAAAATTATCAACAATATTTCAAAAAAACATCCCTTTCCCCCCGATTTTTTATAGTTTTTTTTAGTAAAAGGCTAGATAATAAACTGTAATCCCTGTAAGTTTCATAATAGGACCCCAAAGGCGGATCCAGTGGGGGCGATGGGGGCGACCGCCCCTCCCAAAAGCCTTAGATTATCCTATAAGAGAGAAAGAGATATCACTATATTGTTGTCTCTTTCTATCTCATATATCGCCCCCTCCAAAACCCTCGTCTGGATCCGCCTTTGTAGGACCCCAGTAACTTTTCGAGAAATCAATTTACAATTAACCATGTACAGTAAACCCTCGTTAACACGAACTTGAAGAGATTTAAAATTTAGCTGTTCGTGTTAAAATAATTCTTGTTATCGAGGCATTCATAATGCCGCAACGTGGATTTTTGGATTTTCCTATAATCCATGCCCAAGTAGCAGGTAATGTTACGCGACTATCGTAGTTATATTACGGGATGATCTTACAGTAATATTAATGTGACATTAAAATGTCCGCGTCAAGGTAATATTACAGTAATACTACAAAATAATATTAAATTAATATTACAGTAATGTTACAAATATTACAGTAATATTACAGTGACATTGTAGTAATATTACAATTAAATATAATGTAAAAAAAAATTTGGACCGGCGAGTTATGAACCTTTGTAAGTGAACCAACTGACTAAGTAGGTAGACGCCTTAAACCACTCGGATATTTAGGTCTTATAATACACTTCAGAAAGTCTTCTTCATATTTTACTACATATTTGTAATATTACTGTAGGTAATATTAACTCAATATTACCCTGTAATATTTATTTATTTATTTACAATAATATACGGGCTAACAATAATTGTCCTTTCGTACAATAGTACTAGAGAAAAAAAATAACGAATTTAAGTATTTATAAATACGAAAATAAAAAATAAACTAGGCTGCGAAATCATTATAAGTATACAATAGGTTTTGTAGTTTTGTTTTTACTACTAAAAGCGAGTTTTCAAACAAGTCAATGTTCTTGTACAAGGTATTTGTCTCTTTACGCAACCTATTAAACACAGAATTTTCGCCGTTATCAGTTTTGTACTGTTCTAAGACAAAAAAATATGGGTTACGTAGAGATTTTTCTGGTTCAAAGAGTACAAAGTTATCAGAGATTACTGGACAGTTTATAATTCCATTCGTTATTTTATAAACAAACAATATATCGTTGTAAAGAAATCTGAACTCAATTGTCGGAATCATAAAGTTACGTCTAAGGTCGGTGTACACGTGAGGGCCGTAATCAAATGATACATTTCTTTGCCTTGCTAAAAAAAGTAAAAACTTATTTTGTACACGTTCCAGTCGCATTTTCTGAAAGTCCCGATAAGGTGACCATACTACAGAGCAAAACTGTAAAATTAGTAAAACTAGAGAAATGAAGCATCAAGGATTAAGCCCAAGTCACGAATCCTGTCCACTCTTTCAATATTGACATTTCCAACTTTGTATTGGTGAGAGACTACTATTTTGCTTCTGGAAAAAGAAATAACTTTGCATTTGTTTAAATTTAAATAAAGGCGATTTTCATTAGACCATTTTAACAAATTATTAATGTCATACTGAATATTTGAAAAATCATCCAAATGTGCAACACATTTATGAAATTTCAGCTCATCGGCAAATAATATAGGAATGCAATATTTAAATATTGACGGCAAATCATTAATAAACAACAAAAATAGTAGTGGTCCAAGGTTCGATCCCTGAGGCACTCCAGATTCAGGACAGAAGATATCAGAATAATCATTACCAATTCTAACAAATAAAGTTCTGTTTTTTAAGTAGTTTGCAGTCTAATTAAAAAATTCCCGAGAAAGTCCAACACTCTTCAGTTTGGTAATCAAAATTTTGTGATCAACCTTATCAAAAGCTTTAGCGAAATCACCGTATATAACATCAATTTGATGACCTTTCTCCATTTTATTTAAAACAAAATCTGTAAATACACACATATTAGTTAAAACAGATCTACCTTTCATAAAACCATGCTGCTCCTGAGCTATGACATGAGAACCCGGTAAAAAGACTTGCATTAACAAGTATTTAAATGTTTAATACATTTAAATCCCTGATTGTGTCAGACTTTTTAATTAAAAAATAACGAATTAAATCAGCTTCGGTTTAATGCGTTTTAATCATTTACTATTAAAAAAAAAAAAAAAAAACCGTAGCTAGGAGATTTGAACTTGTGAACCTTCGCTCTTCAGTCCTGAGCTTCATCCGAGCGGATGCAGCTCCCCGCAATTGCGGGGAACAGCTTTTTCCCCCGTTCGCGCAGCAGTTTCCACATGCTTCCGTGTTTTGGAGCAATGTTCTATATTCGGTTCAATTTTTTAAAATCCTTACAGCTATAACAAAATTTTCACTAATCTGGTAAGTTTTTAGGGTCGCTGATCACTAATCTGAAGTCAGTTTGTAAAAATTCAAAATAGCGGATCCAATATGGCGAACCAATTTTTGAAAAATTAATGATTTTTCGTAAAATTTTGTAATTGGGGGTTCTTGAGGACGCAGATTACGAATCTGAAGTCAGTTTGTGAAAATTCAAAATGGCGGATTCAATTGAAATTTAAAATTTTCACAAACTGACTTCAGATTTGTGATCTGTGGCCTCAAACACCCCCAAAATACATAATTTTACGAAAGACCATTAATTTTTTAAAAAATGGTTTGCCATATTGGATCCGCTATTTTGAATTTTCAGAAACTGACTTCAGATTAGTGATCAGCGACCCCGAGAACTTACCTGACTAGAGAAAATTTTGTTATAGCTGTAAAGATTTTAAAAAATTGAACCGTATATAAAACATTGCTTAAAATCACGGGAGCATATTAAAACTGCTGCGCACACTGGGGAAAAAGCTTTTCCCAGCATTTTTCTGTTAATGTCACATAGGTTCTTGCTTTTGAAGATTAATGTAGAAGGTTTGAGCTCTTTTTTAAGCCATATTTGAGATGTTTATGACGTCGCGTTAATTTTTTACAGCTATTTGAAAACTGCCAAAAATGCCATCTTTTGACACTTTAACCTCGTTTTTCTCAAAATTGAGACGGGATGGACAAATTTCACTTACAGATTCGTAATCTACGGGGAAAATCCTATAAGAATCGTTATGGTTTTCTCTTGTGGCAAAAAAGAATCCTTTTTTTGTCGTCCAGTGTTATCAATATTTGAAATAAATTGTATTAAAATATTCATATTCATACAATTATTCAAAAGTAATCAAATGAGTTACATTTATTTCCTTAAAAAGGCATTAAAAAGCAATAAAATATATTTCTGCAAAATGACGCCTTTTCTTTTGGAATAAGAATGCATTAAATGTGCAACAAACTAATCTTAATTTCAGGCATTAAAAATATTTTGCACAATCAGGGATTTAATAAAATTAAAATGAATTAAATTTGTCATTAAAGTGTAGAAACTTTAATACTCACTAATGCAAGGCTTTTTACCGGGATAGCTGCTTATGGATGGCTTCATGAATAATGATCTCAAAAATTTTTGCTATTATATTTAGAAGAGTGATAGGCCTGTAATTAGTAGCATCATTTTTATTACCATCCTTGTAAACAGTTATCACAATTCCTTTCTTCCATTCATGTGGAAAGATTCCACTTGTAATGGAATAATTAAATAATATAGTTAATGGCTTAATAAAAGAATAACAGCATTATTTCAGAATTGATGGAGGAAAGTCGTCAGGACCGGATTCTTTAGCAATGTCCAGATTTCTTATCTTTCTTTCAATAGTATTCTCACTTATATGAAAAGGAGATAAAAAGGAATCACCTACAACTGAATTAACTTGATCTTGAATTTCCAACAATTCATTAACATAGACTGATTTAAAATATTTACAGAATAAATTAGCAATATCCTTATCATTATTTCCTGTTACATTTTTAAATGATATTAAATTATGAAATCTGGATTCCTTCCTAATAGAGTTAACCCAGTTCCAAAATTTCTTCGGATCTTTTAAAAATAGTAATTCTGTACGAGGAATATGCTTATAATAACAGTCTTTCGAGAGACTTTTACATTCTGACCGTAAATTTGAGAATTTCAAATAATCTGAATAACTATTAGTTCGCTTATATTTTAAATGTGCTAGTTTTTTTAAATATATAACTCTTTTTACTTTACAAATAAACAATTGAGGATAATTTGATTTGCGTATCACCCTAACAGGTGATACGTGTTCCTTGATTAGGAACACATGAGTACATACTACCAGAATTAATGCTTCAAATAGCGTATAGCATGTTAAAGTCTCCCAGTATAGAAATAATTGCAGAAGGGAGAGAAACTGAAATTTGTTCCATGATCTGACACAAAGATGCATATTGCTCAAAAACTGCATTGGGGGAAAATACAAAGTTCCAATAATATATATTACAGAGTTATAACAAAATTTTATGAATACATGTTCAATATCAGTGTTTTTAGTAGTAATAATTGAAGCTCGTAGTAATTTTGAAGTTGCTATCAGTACCCTTACCCCACGCAAATAGTCACTTGTATTTATATTTCTATCCGTTTTACATACATCGTAATTTTGAAAACCTAGCTCCAAATGATTTATTTTATCATTCAACCATGTTTCCGTAAGAACTATTATATCATAATTAAATAAAGAAATAGATTGCGTTAAAATATGCAATTTAGTTCTTACGCCTCTGACATTTTGGTAGTATAGATAAAGAGATCAGAGAACTGAGGAGGAGGTAGAAAACTTCCATGCGCAGTAGATCCACGTAAAACGCTGCCTAGTCTGTGTGGGCTGTTTTCTATGAGTCTGGATGAATGTGTGAGTGTCTGTTGACATTCCCTTCTCGATTCTGAGTCACTGCTTGATTCGAAACTATTATAATAGGAATCTTGT
Source organism: Ganaspis brasiliensis (assembly GCA_037103525.1). Classification (NCBI taxonomy): domain Eukaryota; kingdom Metazoa; phylum Arthropoda; class Insecta; order Hymenoptera; family Figitidae; genus Ganaspis; species Ganaspis brasiliensis. The sequence goes on along the minus strand of JAZKLR010000342.1, from coordinate 505,241 downwards.
TGCGATAAATTATTTTCAGGTCCTGCTTGTTTCGTCTCGTAATCATTTCCTTCTTTAATTTGTTTAATTCCTCCATTTGCACTTGTGTCCTGTCTTTTTTCATCCAGAGATTCTTAAAATCCATGGGAGAGGATGACATCATTTTTGCCTTTATAAAAGTCTGGTGCAGAGAATTTGCTAGAGTTTCTGTGTGGAAAATAATTCTCCTCAGGTCGCACCTGCTGCTGAGTCTGTGAGGGCTTACCAAGACGTTGTATTTTAATTCTTTCCATTTGAGTTTGATCGAAATTTAATTTCTCAAAAATTTGACTTATTTTAAGTTTATCATTCTCAATATTATTAACAACAGGTTCAACGAGACCAAATAAGATTAAATTACTTTTTCTTTTCATTCTCTCAGAGATTTCAGCAAAACATTTTTGTGTCAACGAGTCAGGTTTGAAATTAGATTGACTATTTAATCTGGCTACAGTATCTTCCATGTCATTCATTCTATTATCGATATGCAGTTGAGTTAATGTTGAGGTAGAAGCCGCCGGCAAAGGTTAAAACCCTGATGCACCAGCTGATGGAGAACATGGCTTGTAGCATTTTGCGGTATGAGCCATTCTAGAGAACACCAGAGGCTGTCGCACACAGCCTCTGATGAAATTGTGCACTGCACCCCAGACATGTTTTAAAGTCTCTTTTAACTTCCTTTTTGCAACCCGGACAGAGTCCATCAACCGTTAACGTAACTTTAGGCGGCATGTCTAACCTCACTTTCAGCACTTTCACAATTTAAGTGATTTGAAAAGCAAAAACGCCATAATTCAACTTAAAAATCACTGCAATAATTTGGAACGACACAAGGTACTAACTCAATCAAAAATCACTATTCCACTACTGCATAATTTATTTCTAATCAGGAATAGAAAGCGATAATTATAAAGCACGTCAGACTGCGGCAGCCATAATTGATTAAATTGATCAACGGAATATTACGTGCTACTTGGGTGGTCGAAATATATATGGGTAAATCTCTGTAAAGTGGGCAATTTTATGTCTTCGTATTATATCTTTTAAACATCAACTGCATAACTACTGCATAATTTATTTCTAATCAGGAATAGAAAGCGATAATTATAAAGCACGTCAGACTGCGGCAGCCATAATTGATTAAATTGATCACGGAATATTACGTGCTACTTGGGTGGTCGAAATATATATGGGTGAATCTCTGTAAAGTGGGCAATTTTATGTCTTCGTATTATATCTTTTAAACATCAACATTTAATTATTAACAATGGACTACAATATTATTTAAACATCCCTTAACTATTAAACATAAGAAAATACTATAATTTTGTACACAAATTTAATATAAAAAAATATTTAACTACTAAAACAGCAATTAGGTATGTCCTAACCTCTGAGTACCAAACTGTTAGAGTTAGTGTTGAAAGAAAAATACTGAAGAAGGCGATAATCGTGTATAAATAAACTATAAGACGTGCACTTTTTATCTCAAAATTATCAGGAAGTCAAAGAAAAAACATGTCTGTTCTTAAATTCCCAAAAGAAATTGTGAAATAAATTACATTATTCTTATTTTAAAATAAAAACAATAGAAAAACACTGCGTATTTTTATTAGTTCCTTTGCCGTGCCTTATCATAACTTTAGTAGTTCAATATAAATATCAATGAAAAACCGATGAAAACTTAAAGACACAAATCTTTGTGCCAAAACATTTTTTATTTGCTTTTGTTTAAAATATGAACGAATAGATTTTGTACAAATTTCCTTTCTCGTGCGAAAACAGACATGCAATAGGTGCGAAGCAAAAAAAAGTGGGCCCGTGTCTGACAATTTACTTAAAATTAGTAATATAGTTAAAAGTTTTCTTCGCTTTATACATTTAATTCAATTTAATTTAAAAGGCGATAAAAACAAATCACTTAACTTAATTACTAATGCATATAAGCAAGAATATAAGATTGGTACCCCTCTATGAAACGCCGTTAACCCTTTGCGGCATAGTGGTAGGTATACCTACCACCTTTTTAATTTTAAACTTTTCTTTCCCGAATCAATGTTTTTAATACAATAACACTGAAATATTTCTTCTATGCTATGTTATACATTGTGGAATGTAAAAAAAATGTCAATAAATATATAACGTAAAAATTATAAACAATTATAAATAAACAATTTCAAAAATTCGTTCTTTTTTTTAAAAAAATTCATTTTTGATCTAATATGCCGGACGATATTTTTTAAAAATTTGTTGATTTGCATAAAACTTGGGATCTAGGGTTTTTGGGAACGCTAATTACGAATTTGCAATCAGATTTTCAAAATTCAAAATGGCGTATCCAATATGGTGGACGATATTTTAAAAAAATCTGTTGATTTGCATGAAACTTGGTGTCTAGGGGTTTTTGGGGTCGCCGATTACGAATTTATCATCAGCTTTTAGATATTCAAAATGGCGGATCCAATATGGCAGAAAAAAATGAAAATTGATGTCGGGTTTCCATAACAATCATTTCTAAAAGTTTTTTGGGATTTCCATATTGCAAAGCTGTAATAAAATTTAAGATATTCAAAATGGCTGATGACTAATTTTTGTGTTTTTTTCATAATTTTTTACTCTTAGCGTTATCCGGAACTAACGACGTGGACGTGGTAAACTTCTAGCTCCTCTTTTGTTTTTTTTTTTGTTTTTTTGTTTGCTTTTGTTTTTTGCTTTTTTTCATTTTTAATTTTCTTTGTGATTTTAGTTTTAAAGTTTTAGTCTTTGGTTGATTTGTTGAGTACATCTTCACTTGTGGTAAAGTGTAAAGCAATTCCTTGTGGGTAATAAGCACAGTGGGACATTGCATATTGTACAAATCCATGATGTTCGTCGTTGGTCATTTCTTGTGCTGCAAGGTGCACAACGCTTTGAAGCAGCAGTATACTCGGGTAAGTGAGCTGATTCTCATCGCCTTTTTACAATTGATACTTTTGGTTTGTAACTGAAAACTTCAGCAGCTTGTCGCTTTCGGCCTCTTGTAGTTTGTAATTTATGTCCTACTAGTTGGTCTACCAAACGTAATCTGAATTCCTTGGAAGACAAAATTGGATTCAAACCTTTCTTTTTGTACAAAATCAAAGCATTGACCACAATGACCGTCTAAGAAATGATAAAATATTCAAGACCACAATTTCTTAGATTTCCTATCAATTTTGTATGTTGACAATAGTTGGTCAGCTTTATCAACATAACGCATATGCTTAGTATAATCGGAGACCATGATGGGACAATTGATGGTTTTCAAGGAGCCATATTTTTGCTTCCGATTTACAGTTTCGACTTTACTAGGATCATGATAATTTGACAAAAAGTGGACAGCTTTTTTGTCCATCCATTTGATCCAGCGAATACCAGTGTTGGATGTCCGGAAATCACTCTGCCCATGTTGCATTTTTTATCTGGTATATCGCTTTTTGGCAGTCTTGCACTGTTCTAGCGTACAGTACCACAAGCAAAGATTTTATCACTTTTTAGTGATATCATCAATTCTACACCTGTAAAAAAATTATCAAAATAGACTATTATTTTATTTATTTATTTTCTACTAGCTCTCGGGTAAGATCCTTTACAACTCTTGCTCCCAATTGCTTTTCAGTACTTTCGGTTTTACTAGTGTATACCTGAAATTCACAAGTATAGCCGGTTTTATCGGCACGAACCCAACACTTATATCCACGTTTTACAGGTTTCGCAGGCATATATTGTTTCATGCTACTGCGACCTTTGAATTTGATCATCGACTTATCAACACTTTGATATTGGCCGGGTTTCCAAAAATTTTTAAAACTTTCGTTTAGTTTATCCAGCAAGAGTCGTACTTTGTACAATTTGTCATAATTCGCTTCCGCTGTTTTTGGCTCTTTACTATTGTCTACTAGATGTAAACTATCTAGAAAAAAAGCAAAACGATTGACAGACATCAAGGAGCTGATGTACGAATCGTTCAACTGAGGATTAGCAGACCAATAATCACGATAGGAAGGAGATTGTTTTACACCCATGAGAATATTGATTCCTAAAAATATAATCAATTCCTCCTTCGTTGCAGATGCCTGTTTATATTTTTTTTGTTCTAAGTAAACATTAGTTTCGCGGAATATAGTGTCTATCAGATCTGGAAACAAAAAGAGGAATATATCTAACGGGGATTTAACATTACTAGGAATGTTAGGACCAAAATCACTGGTAAACGGAGCATCGCTTCTCGATTTAGAGGATTTTACCCATATTTTAGTACCTCGTGAAACCTGAATATCGGGGGCATCATCCTCATCAGAAGTATCAGAACAGAAATCATCAACAACATCTTTTTGAGCTGACACCATACTCTTTTTGCTTATAGTACAATCAACAACTTCATCATCATCCAGATCAGAGTCACAAAGATTAGCAATGGACTCACTATCACTTGGAATTTCAGCCAACTCTATTTCTTCTTCCATTTCACAATACTAAAGTGGACTGTTGCAGATAAAAATGTAAATCAATTTTATCTAGAACCAAAAGTATCAATTGAAAAAAGGCGATCTGAATCAGCTCACTTACCCGAGTATACTGCTGCTTCAAAGCGTTGTGCTCATTGCAGCACAAGAAATGACCAACGACGAACATCATGGATTTGTACAATATGCAATATCCCACTGTGCTTATTACCCACAAGGAATTGCTTCTCCCTTCACCACAAGTGAAGATGTACTCAACAAATCAACCAAAGACTAAAACTTTAAAACTAAAATCACAAAAAAAATTAAAAATGAAAAAAGCAAAAAAAAACAACAAAAAAAACAAAAGAGGAGCTAGAAGTTTACCAAGTCCACGTCGTTAGTTCCGGATAACGCTAAAAGTAAAAAATTATGAGAAAAACACAAAAATTAGTCATCAGCCATTTTGAATATCTTAAATTTTATTACAGATTTGTAATATGTAATCCCAAAAACCTTTTTGAAATGATTGTTATGGAAATCTGAAATCAATTTTCATTTTTTCCACCCTACTAGATCCGCCATTTTAAATATCTAAAAGTTGATGATAAATTCGTAATCAACAACCCCAAAAACCCCTTAGAAACAATTGTCATGAAAATCCAAAAAAAAATTTAATTTACTTCCGCCATATTGGATCCGCCATTTTGAATTTCTAAAATCTGATAACGGATTCGCAATCAGCGACCCCAAAAATCCCTTAGAAATAATAGACATGAAAAACCGAAAATTTTTTTAATTTTTGTCCGCCATATTGGATCGGACATTTTGAACTTCTGAGATCTAATGACGGATTCGTAATCAGCAACCCTAAAAACCCCTTAGAAATAATAGACATGAAAATCCGAAAAAATTTTCAATTTTTGTCCGCCATTTTGGATCCGCCATTTTGAATTTCTGAAATCTGATGACGGATTCGTAATTAGCGACCCCAAAAACCCCTTAAAAATAATAGACATGAAAATCCGAAAAAAAAATTAATTTTCGTCCGCCATATTGGATCCGCCATCTTGAATTTTCAAAATCTGATGACGGATTCGTAATCAGCGACCCCAAAAACCCCTTAAAAATAATAGACATGAAAATCTGAAAAAATTTTCAATTTTTGTCCACCATTTTGGATCCGCCATTTTGAATTTCTGAAATCTGATGACGGATTTGTAATCAGCGACCCCAAAAACTCCTTAGAAATAATAGACATAAAAATACGAAAAAAAATTTAATTTTCGTCCGCCATATTGGATCCGCCATTTTGAATTTTCAAAATCTGATGACGGATTCGTAATCAGCGACCCCAAAAACCCTTAAAGGGACATGAACCCAAAAATTCAGGTTAAGAGAAAAATGTGTGCCGCAAAGGGTTAAATAATGTTTGAGGTTAGTTCTCTTGTTTATTTGTGACACAAACTTTTACATTTTTTTATTGCTCTTTAATTATTTTACTTATTTATAAAATATATACAAATTGTGGTACACAATGTTATTATCTCTAATAAAATGGTACTAAATATGAAAAATACGTTTTTCTATAAAAGTCTTCTCAGTGTCTCTAAAATAGTTTTCCAGCGTAATCACTTTACACATAACTTCTACTGATTCTAAAAAATAGAAATTACTAAAAGAATTCGAATTTCTAATCACTTTTTAAAAAAAAATTATTTTCTCGAAAGTTACCGGTTTCTGGAGAATCACCGATAACCGGGTTTCGTGTTAACCGGGGAACGCTTAATGTATTTTACACATGTCTCTGCCGGGACCGCAATTTTTGTTCGTGTAAAGTAGGGGTTGCAATCCCGCGGGATCCCACGCTTTTTGATCGCTTGCGGATCCCGCATAAAATTTTGCGGGATCCGCAAAGGTGTTATTTGTTTTCAATATAAGCGTGTCTTGCTTATTATTATTTGTCTACATATCTTGATGAGTGTAGGACATTTTTTTTTTGTTGACTCTACCTAAACGCGGAAAGGAAAAGCTTCAGGTTGCCACCCTTTCCCTTTCTTGATCATAACTTGTTATAAAATTAACATAATCTTAATGTCAACATAGCATTCGCATTGGAAAAAGGAACTAAAAAGCCAGATCCCTGAAACAAAAATCATTCGAATTCTTAAAAAAAAAAACACCAAATTTACACCAAATTTTAAAAACTAGCTAAAAACTACTAGATATGTGAACTGTTATACTGACACACTTCACGTAAAAGTTTTTAGTAATAGTCTAGATGATTTGCAGTAACCTTGTTAATTTCCTAAGTAGATTGACAATCAAAGTGAACAGATTCCATAGCTTGCTGACCTAAAACTCCCAAGTCCTTAGTAATTCCAAAAAACTTTTACGTGCAGTGTCTCAGTATAACAGTTCACATATGTAGTAGTTTATGCATTTCTTAAAAATATTTTTGTTATTTAAAGTTTAAATTTGATCGAGAATAATTAAAATTTAGTAAAAATAGTATTTAAATTTTTATTACAGTGTTAAAACTACCAGGGTTTTCAGTAAAACTTTTATTTATCACTGGCACATATTTATCAAATTAAGAAAGGTTTTACCGCTATTAAATCCTACTCGCTTCTTAGAAAACCCCTATAATATATTCAATTGTTAAGATATTGCATAAAACAGGAATAAAATTATGAGCCTCACCAGAAGTACATAACTGCAAATCTCGATTTTTAATAAATTAAAGAAAAGAAATTGAGTTATTTCGAAAAGCCCTCAGCCGATTATTGTTATTTTTATTTTAAAATAAATTTGAACAAATATATATTCAGAATCTGCAAAAACATTTAGAGTTACTGAAATGTTCATTAAAATTTGGTTCAGGCCAGCCGTCCTGTGTAACGGACCGTTTTTTAGCGTTTTTTCGGGATCGACATAATATTTTTAATTAAATGAGTAAGACAGATTGCAGATTATACTTCCAATATCAATAAATACTTAAATCCATATTTATTTTCTTTCTTGGTCACAAAAGTAACTAATTAATTAATGAATCTCCCTTAACGCAAGGAGTGTTTCAAAAACATTGTGGGTTCCCGCGGGATAAAAAACTATGCGGATTGCAAGCTCTAGTGTAAAACGAGAGTTCGTGTTATCTGAGTACGTCTTAACGAGGGTTTACTGAACTTTAAATTTTAGGCTGCTTTTATGTTCCTCCTAATTGAAATTCTGACTTTTATTCTGAAGTTTGTCATAATGTGGAACATATTTACTATAATTTTCCGAGAGCTAATGGAAGAACTCATGCTTTTGAGTTTTTTTTTAAATTGAGTTTTATCTGGTTTTCTGAGTGAAGAGTGGTGCAAAAGTACAGGTAAAGTACTTGGCACGAGTGTATGAAAGAGTAAGTGAATGAATGTAGGCGTGAGTGTAAAAAAGGTGAGTGAAGTGAGTGATTGTAGTTTGAAGTTAGTTAGTAGAAGCATAGAGGATAGAGATGTGCGAATCAGGATTTTTAGACTTCGAATCGAATCGAATCAAAGGTGATTCGAATTCGAATTCGAATCAATTGCATTGTCCAACTTTCCATAAATAATAGGGGAGAGGGTCCCAAGATAGACAGGGACCCAAGATAAACATTTCGTATAAATTTTTTGTGTACAATGGTAGCACCTTATGTTTTTTTAATATTTGTTGTTTGTATAGATGAAGCTTTTTGTGCATATTTAAAGAGAAAAAACTAGTTTATTTTCTTTTGTGCACATCACGTGAATTTTGTGCCTCAGAAAGTTTTTTTTCAGTTTTTTCATAATCCGTTAAAGGTATTTAAATTTTTTATTTTGAATAAGTATTTCTTGTTATAACACAATTTATTAATCGTATGATAATATTCTAAAATGATTTTATTAATATTGTGTTTGTATATAAATTTTTACTGGGGCTCAAAAAATAGTATTAATTTTTATGCCTTCGATTAAATACTTCAGTAATAATTTTATGAGCCTCATAACTGAAATTTTTTATTAAATTTGAAGCAAAAATGTCTTTTTGGTCAAAAATTCATTAGTAGGTAATGAATTAATCAATTTCCCTTTAATTTTAATAAAGAATTTTTGACCGAAAAGCCATTTTGGCTACAAATTTAATATATTATACTGTCACACATGAAAAATGAAATTTTTTATTTTTCCGCTATGAAATTTAGTAATTGATGGAGAATTGGATATATAAGTTATTAAATTCAAGTTAAATATTTTTTATTACTTTGTTACTGTTATGTTATTAAATTAAAGTTCTTAAAAATGTTACTCCTTAATAAATATAACGAAGTGGTAAAAAATTAGCTTAAAAATTGTTGCGTGATATTAAATTTAAATTTACCATATTTTTTAATGATTTTTAAGAAGGTGTTATTATTCTCCCTTATATTGGCAGCTTAAGATAAACTTACACCTGAACCCCCTTGTGGTGTCACCTTGTCGTGGTGAGGGGGCTTGGAACCGGCCAGGCGCTTGTCCTTCGGACGCCATCACTAGACGAGCTGTTCGGCTCTTCCCAGAGCTCACCGACTCCCGATGTTTGGCGAGCTTGGGCACAGGGGAATGAACGGGACCCCGTTAATTCGGGTAGCCGCCGTTTTTCGAACCTGTTCACTAGCTATCCTGTGCGGATGATGTTAATTCGGATTCTAAATGGGGGCTAACCATCCTCGTCAGTTGTGGAAGACATGGGTTCTGGGAGGAATAGGACACTCCCGCCTCCTTGGTTTTTCTAAGTTGGTGTGGAGAAGTCTCAATCTAGGGTTGGCGCCCGATGGACCGGTTGTCTGTTCAATCTGACCAACGACACCTAACCCAATCTAAGGTTCCACACTGTGCCGAGAGATGGATGGCACCAGGGTTACAAAATCCGCCGTGAAGCTGCCGGGGATGGTGCGAACGTCGCCCAACCTACGTGCTCTTCAATTTAGCGTCTGTAAAGCGCAGGCGTCGGTTGTTGATGTCGGGGGCCAGGATGGCGGACGCACTGTCGTCGCCAGTGACACGTTCGGAGATGTCGCGAGCGGTGCTAGGATACCGGGCGCCCTCCTAGTGTACAAATGCCTTACCCATACATTGGAGCTCTGTGTGGGTGGACCGTTTTTACTCCTAGACTCGTGGGACTCAAATGGCAGATTCCAGTTTTAAAAAAAAACAAAAAAGATGATAGGCGCCCAGGTGGGAGTGTAGCAGCTTCGTCGGCATCGAATGCTGCTAGCCAGGATGAAGAAATGCCAGGTCCATCGCATCTAACGGTGGATGAAGGCCGCAGGTCCAGGCGAGGAAGCGCGGCGAGCGTCAGCAGCTGTGCCAGTGCATTCAGCCACGCTACAGCTGAAGACCTTGAGTCCTGCGAAAAGGATCGTGAAAAGTGCGAAAGGTTGCGCTCAGAGCAGGAAGGGATTATCGCCTTGATGGAGGCGGAGCTGAAGGTCATGTTGGACAAACTAATTGTCCAAAAGAACGTAGCGTCGGAGATCCAAAATGGTTTGAAGAATTTCAAACAATGGATCTTCGACCTCAGAGGTAAGCATGAAGAGGCTGCACGAGCAGATCTCTTATATTACGAAGGCCTCAGAATGACTGATGTGGCCAGACAAGAGAGTAGAAGGATAAGGGACAAGTTCCAGGCTATTTCGATGAGAAATTTAGTCCTGGAATGTAAAAGGAAAAGAGAAGAGGAGGATCGATCGCCTCCAAAAAGCCAGCTTCTCAAAAAGGAAAAGAAAAGTGAGCTTTCTGCTGACAAGGTAAAGGGAAAAAAGGTTGGAGAGAAAAGTGAGGTGAGGCAAGAACCGCCCAGGATCATTGTGGAGCCAAGCAGCCCCAAAGGGAAGACAGTGTTTGTCCGAGTTTGCCAGGGACAGACGTTCGCGTCTGTTCTTGGCAAACTAAAGAGGGAAGAAGATCCTGGCGACTGTCAGACGACCGTTGTGAGCGCAAGGCCCACGAAGAAAGGGAACCTCCTCTTAAAACTAGGAGGAGGTTCAGACCAAAAGAAGTTTACTGCCAAGGTCTCCGAGGCAGTAAGTGGAATGGGCACCGTTAGGCGACCGGAGGACCAGAGGGTAACTCTGGAAATCCGCGACCTTGACAGCTTGACCGAAAAAGAGGAAGTGGTCTCTGCTCTTGAGGGAGTTCTTAATACCCCCCGGGAGAGAAGACAGGTCACGGTCCTCGGATCGAATAAAAGGGGCGATAAAATCGCTATTTTGGTCACAGACCGAGAGGAAGCGGAGCGCTTAGAGAGGATTGGAAGACTGAGATTGGGTTTCTTAAGCTGCCCAATCAGGAGAAGGCTTATGGTCACAAGGTGCCATAGGTGCCTTGGTTTTGGCCATAGGAAAGCTGACTGCAGGGGTGTGGATCGATCCTCCGCTTGCTTTAAGTGTGGGGACGCGGGACACTCTATTGCAGAATGTGGAAAGGAAGCGTTCTGCTTCCTCTGTGCGAACGAACCTAAAAATGATGCGGGAACATCTCATTTTGCAGGCTCAGGGAAGTGCGCCTGTTTTAGGAGAGTCCTGGAGCAGGCGAAAAGAGAGGAGGCCCTTAAACGAAGTCGCCAATGGGCCACATAGGTCGCAAAAAAAACGCAGATAGAAGAAGTTCTTTTTTTTCCTCTTGAAGCGTTTTTCAAGCGGATTGACGGTCCATCGAGTCCCTTGACTTAACTTGTGTGCGTTAAGAGTCTCCATGGCCGGCAATGGTAGTAGGTCCCGTGGACAGGAGAAAGTCGCTTAGGCGACAGCGATGGGGTATAAGGCCACTTCACGAAGGCGATACGCCAACACACTGGCTAGCCGTGAGTGGTTTTCAGGCCCCAAATAAGGGTGTGTTTTTAGCGGGTCGGCAGAACATCGCCACCCCCGCATAACCCTGTAGTACGGGCTACAGGGTACCTGAAAGCAGGTTTTCACATCCTACGCAAAAAAAAAAAAAAAAGCTTACACCTGAAAGTAATATAAAAAGTATTGTTTTTAATCTTATTGAATTACTTTCAAAAAATTATGTTTTTTGGAAATTTTTTATATCTACTTTAAATTTTTGCCTACTAAAACTTATTTAAAAATTAAATATAGCGATTTCAACGAAGAATCTGTAGTTTTACAAATATATTGACTGCAAAATACATATACACTACCTTCAAAACTTGTCGGACTAACCGACTGGAGTGGATTGAATAATATAACGCAATTAAAATTAGAATATCTTTTTCAAAACTTAAAATAAAGACTCTAGGGTTAAAAATTTGAAATGCTTACAAATTTTGCTTCAGATGACCTACTATTAAAAGTTTTTTTAATATTTCAAAGTGATTACATAAGTTTATAAGTATATTTTTAATAGACCTTTTTATTTAATTTTTCTGTACCTAATATCAAAGCCAATTTTTAAATTAGGTTAATTTTTGGTGTAAAATTATATTATGTAAATAAATGAAATAATTAATTTTAAAATTATATTATCAATCTTGTAACAAATTTGTAAATTAATAAATTCCTAATTGATTAATGGATTTTATATTTATTAAAAGTAAAAAATATTTGTAGTAGTTGATTCGAAATCTTCGAATAGTTCGAATTCGAACCTTTGTGATTCGATTGGATTCGAATTCGAATCATTCGCACATCTCTAATAGAGGAGAGAGAGAGAGAGAGAGAGAGAGAGAGAGAGAGAGATTTGGAAGGTCAGGCAGGTAGGATGAATGTGACTAGAAGTCCGAAGGGAGACAAAAGAGGGCTGCAGCGGAGGGAAGGCAGGGTAGGCAGGTAGAGAGAGAGAGAGAGAGAGAGAGAGAGAGAGAGAGAGAGAGAGAAGCAGATTGAAACTGCGATAGAGTCGGGCGAGGCGGACGTAGAGACAGCGCATACAGTTGCGAACGCAAGTGAGGTTTCCAGTAACAAAGAGGAAAGCAAAAATAAGCAGGTAGGTAAGGAAGTAGACAAGAAGCAAGTAGGTAGGCCGAAAAAAATAGAGAGAGCGCTTAGTCTAGATGCCAAGTCAATGATGGAGAAATGGCAAAGGATTTGGGAAAATAGTAGAAAAGAAGAGAAAGGTATCGCGGAGTTAGTGAAAGTTGTGAACAAGATGTTACAGGATAATAAAAATACTTTCGAGGGGATGAAAAAAGAGACAAATGAAATGTTAAGTAAGATAAAAGAGGAAGTGGAGAAAAATAAAAAGAGGGAAAACAAAAGGTATTTAAAAATGAAGGAAGATAGACAAAAAGATAGCGAAAGGGATGCAAAAATGGAGGAATCCTGGGAAAAGGTAGGAGAAGTTCAAGAAATGTGGAAGGCTGGGAAGTGAAATGGACAAAGGAAAAAGAGAGGATGAAAAAGGATTGAGAGGAAAAGAAAGGAAGAGAGAAGGTAGGATACGAGTGCAAGAGGAGAATATAAAAAGGATGAACGAAACCCTGGAAGGAAAGGAATATTAGGGAAATAGGAAGTGAAAAATAGAAGTGGAGGAAGGAGCGGTAGGGGAAGAAAGGGTAGCGAAGAGGATGGAAGAAATGGAGAGGAAAATAGAAGGTCTGGAGAAAGATAGGAGAAAAGCAAATATTGTGATAAAAGGGTTGGATGTGGATAGAAAGGGAGGACTAGAAGGAGTGGAAAAGTTGATCTAAGAAATACGAGTTGATCTTAAAATCAAGGGTTCAAAAGGAATGGGAGAAAAGAATAGGGGAAAACTGTCGGTATAGATAGTAGAATTGGGAAGTGAGGAAGAAAGATGAGAGCTGATGAGAGCAAAGGGCAAGCTGAAGGGAAGATTAGAAAGAATAGAGGAGGATAAGACGTTGAGAGAAAGAAGGATTGTGTGGCTGCTGGAAATGAAGGCAAGAGATGAAAGATATAAAGGGAGATTAGTAAAGTGGGATAGAGATGGTTTGTGAGTAAATGGAAGAAAATGGATTGTAGAGGAGAACTCAGGGAACATAATTGAAGAGGTTAGAACGGAGGGGTTTGGGGAAATAAAGGAGAGGGAGAGAAGTCAGACGGAAGGGAAGGAGAAGGAGGAGTAAAAGTAATCTTCTGGAACGTGACAGAAAAAGGAAATAAAGATGAAGGTTTCTGTAAAGCGTTAGAAAAAAGGGACGTAGTATTCTTAAGTGAGACATGGATAGAGGATAAAGACTGGGTGAAAACTAAAAGAAAGTTGCGAAACGAGTTTCAGTGGCGTATGAAAGGTGCGAAGAGTTAATTTAGCAAAGGCAGGAGTGCAGGAGGGATGATATCAGGAGTAAGAAAAGGTATAGAGGAGGAAAGTCTAAGGAAAGGAAGTATTAAGGCAAAGGGATGTATGGCGAGGAGAGTTAAAAGAAGGAAGGAGTGTAAATCGATAGTAGTCATCTATAGGAGAAGAGGGGAGGAGGCAGGATGGAAAATACTGAAGGACTGGATGGAAATGGGGAGAAATAAAGACGTTTTGCTACAAAGAAATTTTAATGCGTGGACCTGGAACCTGAAAGGAGGTGAGTGCTATGAGGAACGGGGATTTTTAACGGGGGTATAAAAGGAGATAAAGTAGAAGAGTTCATATTTGATGGAAAAGGACTGACAGTGGTAGAATACGGGATGTGAGACGAAACGGTTAGAAGACTAGTGGAGTACGTTGAGATCGAAAGGGAACTAGGATAGGTTATTTTCCAGTAGTAGTAGGGTTAGAAGGAATACGATAAGGAAAAGAAAAGAGGAAAAAAGAGAGGGTGGATTTGTAGGAAAGGTGAAGATAGGGGAGTGGAGAAAACAAATTAATGGAGTTTGAAAAAGGATGCAAATTGAATGTCTAGGAAGTGAAGGTGAGGAGGGGATGGATTTTAATGAAAGGTTAAGAAGGCTGAGAGTTAATATAAACTAGGTAAAGGAAGAGACAGGTGGTGATGAGGGTGTCAGGCAGAGAAGAAAGGTATGGTGGGATGAAGAGTGCGAGGAAAGCAACGAAGTGGTACGTAAATATATTAAGGCGTGGAGAAAGGGATGGATTAAGAGAAAAGAATATAGTAGGTTACGAAAAAGGCATGAGAAGCCATTGAAAGATAAAAGAGAGAAGGGAACGAAAAGATACTTGGAAGAGAGGGGATGGGAGATAATCAATAGGGAGAGGAAAATACGGAGGGCATAAATAGAGAGATAGAGATAGAGGAGTGGACAAGGTATTTGAAAGACCTGAGCGGAGGAATGATTGGGAAGATAAGGGGAAAAGGTAGGAGGATGATAGCTGAAGGGGATGAAAGGATCAGTATAGAGGAGGTGAACGAAGGAATAGGAAGAATAAAGAGAGAAAAAGCGGATGAAGTAGAGGAGAAAGTTTTAAGTTCGGAGGTGAAAGAGTAAAGAAAGAGTTGTGGATGATAGTAAACGCGGTGTGGAAAAGACAAGGCTGGCTGAAAAAATGGTAAACGGGACTGGTAGTTCCAATAAAAAAAAAAGAAGAAGGGTAGAGGATTACAGAGGGATCACTCTAATGCCGGTGGGCTATAAAATATATGCGGAGGACAAGCTAGCAAAGAGAGAGAAAGGAGGGGTGGTATTAGGAAAGGGTAGGGTATTCACTGGCATATGCGTATGACCTAGTACTAATGTCAGATGATGAGAGAGGAATGAAAAATATAGATAACATAATCTGGATTGATGGCCACAGCGTTGCCAAGGAAAAACTCCAAATTTTCGAAAAAAAAAAGTTTTTTTCTTCTAAATTTGCCATTATTTGAGCTAGAGAGCTAAAATTTAATATACTTGCCCGATTTTAATTTTTTGAACTACTTTTTAGTTGATTTAGCCTTTTTTTTATTGTCTAATGTGTATATTCTAATTCCTTATGATTTTACCTTTATTTTAAAAAAAGTGTTTGGAGACTTGAATAGTTTTTGAGTTATTGAGATTTTAGTGGGAGCGCACACCGCGATTTTCTTTTCACGCGCCAAGCGCCACTGTGAGATGAATCTGAATTTACTGTTAAAGAATGACTAGGTCCTTCAATTCTTTTCCAAATTCAACGTTTTTTTTTAAATTAAAGCCTAATTTTGCCGGTGCCAATTTTTGAAAAAAAATTTGTTCACTTTTTTATTAATGTTTAAGTTTAATAAAATAGACAGTTAACAATATTTCATACGTTTAATCTACGTCACTTAGTGATATTTTATAAAAATCTTATAAAATTAATAACTTTACTTTCAAAAAAGTAAAATGTTATTTAATAAATAAAATTTCACAATTTCTTTAACCTTAAATTTTACTGGCCGACACGATATCTGGAGTTTAGATTGTCTAAAATCAAAAAATTAAGTATTTTCTTAAAATTTGGATCTATAGTTATCGCATGAACTAGGATCTCTTAACTCCGATGAAGAAAACAAAATGACGGATGTTTAAATTTCTTAACCCTTTTTTACAACTTAATTTGTTTAAAAAAAAGGTTAAATATTAATGGATTTTTATTTTCCTAGTTCATGCCAAAGCGGCACGTGCATAGAAGAGTCCCTGAAAATTTGAACTCAATCGGTTCAATTGTTGATCTTCTAATTTATATGGTTAAAAGGACTTACATACATAAATACTTTTCTCAAATATTGCTGTGTATGATCCAATAATAAATTTTACTAATAATGTTACAATGACATTTGTTTAAACAATTTTTTATTGACATGCTATACGCCGTTATGCTTCTGCAGTATCGCGTTTTCTAGCATTTTTTTTAACTCTACTATCTATATATTAGTTTCTACCTTATTTCTACAGATATATAGTATACGAAATTATTGGTTTTGAAAGATAAATTCTTGTAAAAAATAAATCCATACTTAAGTTATTTTTTCTATGTGATCACATAATAATATGATTTTTATATTAATAATAAACATTACAAAACCGCCGAAATGGGTCAGGTGGCTAAGCGCCTGGCTTTGCGGTCACGGAAGTTGAGCAACCTCGGGTACGGTTAGTACTTAGATGGGTGACCAACTTCTGTTATCCGCTAACCTGGTGTTTTTCTCTGCGGTTGAGACATATTAAGCGGGAGATTAGACATCGAGGACTGGTTATGTACCATTCGAGACTTCGAAGGTATACATCCCGACTCGACTGTCAATTAATCGGCTGTACTCAGTAGAGCGTTTTCCGTAGTTTTTCTCTACTCTGTTCAGAGAGGGTCAGATAAATGCGAGTACTTCTAATAAAAGACGTTTACGGAACACAAGGGGGGTAGAAGACTTTTACTAGCAAAAAAGGCTAGTAGAAAAGTTGGGAGTAAGCCAAAAAGGCTAATAGAGAATGGAGGGTATAAAACTGGTTGTACTAAAGAAACTAAATAAATAAAAAAATGAACATTACAATTATTTAAACAATGTATTGCTATAAATAAATACATAAATAAAGCTGTTTTAGTCATTAATGTTAATTTTTAGTATCATATAAAATAAAGTTGGTAACATTAATTTCTTTATATTAAAATTATAAATAATAAATTCAATTTTTACATAAATAATTGCTATAAACAAATTAAAACGTTAATATTAAACTCAGTTTAATAAAATAAGTACACAGATTTTGCCTTGAAATAGTAGGCATAACAATTATTTTTTCTTATAAACAATATTTGTATTGCCATATTCAAAATTATAAAAAAATATAAAATAATTTATTGTGTATTAATAAATAATACTTGTACTAAAAGAAGACAGAACTTTTTGAAAATAGATATTTAGGATTAGAGTATTTATTTTTTATGAAATTGTTAATAACCAAAAATTATTTAATTACCTAGAATGACATAAGTAACTTAAAAATTACTATTTTATTTCCACACTAGACACGCAAAACAGTTAATTTGCTACTCTAGATTTAAGTACATAATATTAATGTATTTTATCTTATATGATACTAAAAATTAACATCAATGACTAAAACAACTTTATTTATTTATTTATTTAATTATGATAAAGTTCTTAGGGCTAATTAGCCCTCAATGGAACATAAATACAAAAATAGCTTGCAAAAATATGTACAAGGCCTAAATTGACTAGGTTACATATTTACCTATTTGCGTACAGAAAAATGATTGCATATCTACACACATACACACATCCACGCTCATATACACATATATCAACAAAAATTACAAGACCTGGTTACCAATAGGTGATCTCAAAGATCGTGCTTTCGTAATTGAATAAAAAGTTGAAAAAAAGAATCTTAAATAAATGGTGGGTAGAAGCATCTCTAATACTAGAGGGTATTTTGTTCCAAAGCCGAGTACCTCTAACAATAAATGAACGCTGGAATTTACATGTGCGATGGGATCAAATACATAAATATTTATGTATTTGTTTATAACAATAAATTGTTTAAAGAATTATAATGTTTGTTATTAAAATAAAAATCACATTATTATGTGTTCACACATAGAAAAAATACTTTAATTATTGCTTTCAATCTTAATTTATTAATAATTTGTTTATATCAATCAAGGAAATTGTAAAATTTTATGTATCAAATAAGATTTTACTTTTTTGAAAGTAAAGTTATTAATTTTATAAGATTTTGATAAAATATCACTAAGTGACGTAGATTAAACGTATGAAATATTGTTAACTGTCCTTTTTATTAAATTTAAACATTAATAAAAAAGTAAACAATTTTTTTTCAAAAATCGGCCCCGGCAATGTTTATAAGAATTCATTAAAAGCTATAATTTAAAAAAAAAATTAAAATTTGGAAATAAGGGTTGAAGGCCCTAGACATTTTTCAATAGTAATTCCAGATTCATCTCACTGTATGCGCGCTACAGTGGGCTAAAGTGATTCTTTTTGTGCCGAAATCGTAGAACTCGCGAACGACTTGATGTATTTAAACAAACCAAAAAAAATAAAATAAAAGCTAACATTCTACAGAATACAGAAAAAATATAGAGAAAGGGATTAAAAAATTCCTAACCTATTAAAAATGTTCCAAAACTTGAAGTTTTATAAGAAATATTTAATTTTTTGCCTATAGAGACCGGAGAAATGTCAATATCGCTGTTGTAACGAATTAACTCACTTGTTTTTATCTCTCCAATCACAAATCACATGTATAGTAACTAAAAAAAAATAGCGGAAGGAATATGGCGGCCAAAATTTCAAAATTAGTTTTCAATTAAATTGACAACTTCTTTTCATAGTTTTTGAGGTCGCTGATTACAAACTTAAAGTCAAAAATTCATTATTCAAAATGGCTGCTCCAATATGGCCGACTCGAAATGCAAAATATCATTCAATTTGCACAAGAATCCCTCTTTAACGGTTTATTGGGGTCACTAATTACAAATTTGATGACAAAAATTAATTATTCAAAATAGCAGATCCAATATGGCCAACCCGAAATTCAAAATTGCTTTTGAGCTACACAGGAATCTCTTTTTAACGGTTTTTGGGGTTAATGATTACAAATTTGACGTCAAAAATTCATTATTCAAAATAGCTGATCCAATATGGCCTACTCGAAGTGCACAATAGCATTCGATTTGCACAAACATCCCTCTTTAACGGTTTTTGGGGTCGCTGATTACAAATTTGATGACAAAAATTCATTATTCAAAATGGCAGATCCAATATGGCCGACCCGAAAGGCAAAATTGCTTTTGATTTACGCAGGAATCCCTTTTTACCGGTTTTTAGGGTCACTGATTACAAATTTGACGTCGAAAAATCATTATTCAAAATGGTTAATCCAATATGGCTGTTAAACCCGTGCGGGGTTTCTGGTCCCCAGAGGACTCAGGAGCAGAGGTATCAAGGACACGGAAAACACTTAACAAAGAGGTTCTCCTAGTTCTCAAAAAGGCGGAACACGTCCTAGTTTGCGGGTGCGTTGACCGAGGCTCTTCAAGAGAAGGCTACGGTCACGGCCCTCGTAAACAAACGGACATTAGAGATCAGGGACCTCGACGAATCAACCTCCAAGGAGGATGTTGCTGAGGCCCTGACTGAAAAGCTCGGCAGTCCCAACCCGGAAAGATCAGTCAGCATTGTTCCGCGATTCCGCGGATCAGTGTTGGCATTGGTACGCCTGCCTGGGGCAGAGTATAATACTCTGCTGAAGGTTGGAAAAATTGGGGTTGGTTGGATTAACGCCCCAATTCGCGAGCACTTGGAGGTCATTAGATGACAAAAATGTATGGCATATGGACATCCGACCCACACTTGCAAAGGCTCCGACAGGATCAAAAACTGTCGGAGATGCGGCAGCGTAGAACACCAGGCCAAGAGCTGTACGGTACAAGAGCCCAAGTGCATCACTTGCGATTACATGGGCAAAACAGAAACGAGGCACTGGGCCGGCAGCACTGCCTGTCCGATATATAACACAGAACTGCAGAAGCTTAAACAGGCAAAAGCCTAAAGTTTCTGCAGACCAATCTGCATAAGTGCCAGGAGGCCCAAGACCTCCTCATGCAGACAGCCAGGGAGAAAATGATCGATGTCTTGTTCTGCACTGAACAGAACAGAAAGAACGATCTCGCTCCCTGGTATCAGGATAAATCGGGAAGAGCAGCCATTCAGACGTGCAATCCCGAGTTGCGGGCAGTAAGTTCCTGGAGACTAACAGTGGATTCGTGTGGGTGGAAATGGCAGAAATACGCATGTATAGCTGCTATTTCTCGCCCAACGATAAACTGTCAGTCTTCGAAGATCAAATATACCACCTCGAAATGAGCCTTAGAGAATCCAGGTTGGATACCCTCATTACAGGTGACTTTAATGCTAACTTACAAGAATGGGGCGAGACAAGGCTCGATAAAAGAGGAATCTTGGTCGGAGAAATGATCTCCAGGAACAACCTGATGGTTGCGAACCAGGGTAGGTCTCGGACTTTCAGGAGAAACGGGCAGGGATCGATTATTGATGTTACGATGACATCGACTCTCCTGAACAAAAAGATTAAGGACTGGCGCGTCCTGGAGGATTATACCTACAGTGACCACCAGTATATTGAGTTTTCAGTCTCGAGGGAAGACACACCGAGGGCCAGGAACCACGGAGTTCTCCGTGAGAACGGCCCAAAGTGGATCATTAAGAAACTCGCCAAGGAGAAGTTCGACCGGTCCCTAAAAGAATCCCGCCTCATTAAGGAGCTGGGATGGGCGAAGAGGCCGAATAATCTTGAAGGGGAAGTGCGGACGGTGAAAAATATGATTATTACAGCATGCGACGCATCAATGCCGCACAGTAGAAGCACAACCCCAAGAAGAAGGAATGTATACTGGTGGTCAGAGGAACTGGCCTCTTTGCGAAAAGCATGCCTCAAAGCAAAAATGAGATTTGACCGTTCTAACGGAGATTCTCTGCTGAAGGAGGCATATACAGAGGCCAAGAGAATCCTCAGGAAGGAGATACGCGCAGCGAAAAGGAAGCGCTGGAAAGACCTAATCAGTGAAGTCAACAATGATCCATGGGGTCTGGCTTATAAAATGGTTAGCAAGAAATTGTTAACGAGACAAAAGACCCCCGGTCTGGACAATTCCGATTGGGTCTGGCAAATTATAAAGGTTTGTTTCCTCCGGCAGAACCATGGCCTAGGATGGATTGGAGTAACTGTCAAGTCGGTGAGGATGAACTCTTCACTCTTACAGAATTACAGAATGCAGGCAGTAGGTTGAAGCCAGGCAAAGCGCCTGGAATCGATGGGATAAGCAAAAAGATCCTTAAACAAGTGATCTTTGCTTCACTCCAGATTCTTTTGGAATGCTACAACAACTGCCTTAAGAGAGGAGAGTTCTTCCGCGACTGGAAAAGATAAAGGCTGGTCCTCCTAAGCAAAGGAGACAAACCTCTAGATAAAGTCTCATCCTACAGGCCTATTTGCCTGTTAGATACGATGGGAAAACTTCTGGAGGACATGGTTCTGCAGAGAATGCAGTCTCAACTGACCGGTGAGAATAGTCTATCTGAAAATCAATTTGGTTTCCGTAAAGGCCTGTCCACAGTAGACGCCATTCAAAAGGCGGTGGACCTAGCCAGGGAAGGAAAAAACAAATTGGGACCAGGGAAGAAAAAGGGCTTCTGGGCGTTGGTAGCCATTGACATACGCAACGCGTTTAATACCGCGCGATGGAAAGATCTCATCCAGTCGATGAGAAACAAAGGAATACCGCCCTACCTGTTGCGGATAATGGATAATTATCTTAGCGACAGGTGGGTTATATACGAGGGTGACACCTGCACTCTGAAGGAAGAGATGCAACGAGGTGCCCCTTAAGGCTCGAGGATAGGACCATTCGTATGGAATGTCTCTTACGATGACTTCTTGCGAATGGGTCTACCTAAAGGCGCGGTGATTATCGGCTTCGCGGACGACGCGTTGATTGTATGCACTGCCGAAACTGCAGAAGCCCTGGGCGTATTGGTGAACGAATGTCTGAGACGGGCAAAGCGCTGGTTGGAAAACAGAGGCCTCCAAATGGCTCTGGAAAAGACCGAAGCGCTTCTAGTCACAGACAGACGTGGTTATACGGCCCCTGGTATCCAGATAGACGGATTCGAGGTCCAGTGGAGGAATCATATAAAATACTTAGGTGTAGAATTGGACAAATTTTTTAATTTCAAACACCACATATTCGTAGCATGTCAGAAGGCCGAACAGTGTTCGACAAGTTTAGCTCGACTAATGCCAAACATTGGCGGGCCTTCTGAATTGAAGAGGAGACTTGTGGCGAGTGTTGCCCTTTCAAAGCTACTATATGCAGCACCTGTATGGGCTCCTACCCTGCGAAATGACAAAAGTAAAACCATCTGTAAAAGGATACTGTCCGCGCAAAGAAATGTTACTACACGTATCAGTTCGGCCTAAAGCGTTGTGAGAGATGTAATAATTTTTTTTAGAAAATATAAAAATTCGATATTTTAGTTCATATACGGCCATCATTCTGTTCAAAAAATCTAAAGGGGATTTTTAAACTTGCATTGTAAATTATTATTTTCAATTTAAAAATAATTAATCATTTAAAAAAAAGGTATTATTCAAAATATAAGTAATATTGCTTGCTAAAAATAAAAATACTCTTTAAAAAACTCGGAGGTTCCTCAAACACATACAGCTAAAATGCACAAAATTTACACGCTGTTATTAATTACTGCTGTAAGTGTAACATACGTCAATATATATGTCGTATAGGCAATTGGAAAAATCCGGCAGTAGGCTAAACGCCGGTTACTAGATAAAAAAACACGTAAAAGATTCTTATTTTTCTGTTTGCCTGGAATCAAGCAGTCTATTGCTAAATGCCTATTGCTAAATGACTGATTCAGCTAATTAAAATTCAACTAATTTAAGATAAATGCCGAAAGCGCACCCGGCAAATAAAAAAATGCAATTATTATGTACGTGTGCGATTCATAGTACATAAAAGAAAATATGAAAATTTTCTTTCTTCTTTCAAAACAATAACTAAAATTAATACATTCATATACACAAAAAAATTTATTACTTTAAAAATGGATTATATAATATTTTTAACTTAATTCAAATACCAGATTGTTTGGATATTTGTCAATTACTTATTTACGTTACTTGTTGGGAAGCCTAAATTTTCAATATTATTCTATGTAAACTATAGGTTTACTCTAGCTTTCGATCTGTGTTTATAAATCAGTGTTTGTGTATCACTAGTACAAAGCAGTCGATAAAACAAAACAACACAAATTCTTATACTAAAAATCAACACAAAAAGTAAGTGGATCGTTTGAAACATGTGATTTATATTCAATTTAAAACAAAAATTTCAACTTTGCAGAAATTACTTTCATTTAAACGTTAAGAACTTGAATTATATTTAGTATTAAAATCACTAAAAAGAATAAATTCAGAGGTTAAAATTTATGTATTTTATTCAACATATTTCCTTGTGTTGAATTAACACAAAGTTTTAAGTGGACCGTTTGAAACATGTGAAATATGTTAAATTTTACAAAAACTGTTTAACTGTGTACGGGTCATTCTCTCAAAAAGGACAAATGACACGTTCACGTCACTTTTTCTAAAAAACAATTTTAATTTATAAAAATTGTACCGGCCATACGATAGTATTCAACGTCTCTCAACTAAATTACATAAGAAAAAAAAGGAGAATTTCAAATTATCGGAAATATTCATGTTTACATGGTGTAAAAACTCCACTTCGTGTCCGTGTAAGAAGCGTATTTTATGTACACAAAAGATATTACTTTTATTCTGCAATGTAATTATATACTTTGTCTATCAATATCTACTAACTATTTTGTGTTTTCATTGGTCTTTCAAGAAATACAGTAAAATCTTCACAATATTATTTCCTAGGATTAATTTAGTTTTGTTCACCATAGTAAACTCCACTGCGTGACCGGTCACAAATATGAGTATTAAATGAAAATAAAATTAGTTAGATAACAATGCACAGGTAAACAATATTTATAGTATTTGTGCAGTTAAGGTCACTGCGAATTAGGATGAAAGAAAAGAAAGTAACCCGTATCAGTATGTTTTTCAATTTAATTGTGGTCGACGACACAAAGAAAACTCCACTTCGTGACCGCAGAATATTTTCATTTTTGCTAATGTACTGCTAAATATTGTTAATATTTCTTATGGCAGTTTCTTATCTAACTGAAATGTAGCAAATACCATTAATTGAATGTTAGTAAAATTTATTCTTTTAATATTAGAATCGAATGAATCAGTATATTTTGAAACAGACAGAGACTCCACTTCGTGACCGCCAGTACGTATTTTTATAGGTATATTTTAAAATGTTCATAAACATTATAACAAAGTATTTGATGGTTTCATTTAGGTCCATGTCTTGACATAGGACTGGTAATATAAGAGTTTTACAAATATTTTTTCACGTAAAATCTTAATTCTGAAATTGTTCATTTTGAGAGAATGACCCATACATAATAATTTCATTTATGCAGGTGCGCCTTTGGCATTTATCTTAAACTAGTTGAATTTTAATTAGCTGAATCAGTCATTTAGCAATAGGCATTTAGCAATAGACTGCTTGATTCCAGGCAAATAGAAAAATAAGAATCTTTTACGTGTCATTTATCTAGTTGCCGGCGTTTAGCCTAATGCCGGATTTTTCTAATTGCCTATACGACATATATATTGACGTTTGTTACACTCACAGCAGCAATTAATAACAGCGTGTAAATTTTGTACATTTTAGCTGTATGTGTTTAAGGAACCTCCGAGTTTTCTAAAGAGTATTTTTATTTTTAGCAAGCAATATTACTTATATTTTGAATAATACCTTTTTTTTAAATGATTAATTATTTTTAAATTGAAAATAATAATTTACAATACAAGTTTAAAAATACCCTTTACATTTTTTTAACAGAATGATGGCCGTATATGAACGAAAATATCGAATTTTTGTATTTTTCGAAAAAAAATTATTACGTCTCTCACAACGTTTTAGAGGACATCAAACCTACTAAAAATAATTTGTTTTCATATTTTCTAACTACAAAAAAGTTTTCACAAAAATAAAAAATTACGTTTTTGAGAAAATTGAATTTTTTGATTTTCTTCAAAATGGCCGCCATTTTGTTAATTTTCGAACTTTTTTAAAATTTCTAAAAGGTAAAGAAAGAGTACCTAAACCACTACTAAAATCAAGAAACAGAGTTAAAAAATATTGATTTTTAAAGAAAATAGAGATATTTGAAAAAAATACCAGAAATTTTACTTACAAACCGCTCTTTACACTTAATTTTTTAAATGCTCGTAACTCAGTAACAAAATTTTTTTTAGCAAAACAAAAAAATAGGTATCTCTTGTTTTGAGTTTCAGAACAATAACAATCATAAGAACAGCAATTTTAAATTTCAAACTTATTCTTGCTGCATGATTTGAAAAAGAAGTAGCCAGCTGTCAACAGTCAAAATGTCATTATAAGTAAATTATGTATCTTTTATGATTAGGGGTCTTTCATAAACCACGTAGCCACATTTTTGGAAATTTTAACCCCCCCCCCGGCCCCCCTATGTAGCACAATATTCCATAATTTAGCGCCATTTTTTCCTCTTAGTTCGATTTTACAGCTTTGTTTAAAAAAAAAAAGTTATAAAAAATTAAAAAAGTATTACACATTTTTTTGCATTCCTGTTTCTGGGAGAAATTTATAAATCATACGTCCCTGATATCGTCCAAGTGTTTTGTTCAGTGGAAAAAAGTGGAATTTACTGTTCAAAACATTCCACAACCTCTAATTGTTGATCGATTTTCAACTCTTTTTTTTTTTAAATAATCGGAACAAAATTCAAAAATCACAGATTTATTATTTATTTATTTAAAATAATCAGAACAACATTCTGCACAAATCTGTGATCTTCGATTTCTTTTTTTTTAACAAATATTTATTGTTTATTTACAACATTTAAAAGAAGATGCAATAAAGTTTTATGTTTTTCTAAATTTATCAAAATTCTTTACATTTAACATTATAATAATCTCTTAAAATTGTAAATAATAACATTGTTAGTTGTTTAAAGAAATAATTGTTGTTAAATATTAATTTTTAAATAATAAGGATAGGCAAAAAGAAATTAAGTTTAATCTGTCAGTTTCTCAAGATTAACCCTTTGCGGCATAGTGACATTCCAGAGTGTCCCCTTTTCGATTCCACTTTTTTGCATTTTTCAAACATTATTTCATTTGTTCCATGACAGAAAGTGAATAAAATATATAACAGAAGATCCCTATCCACAAAATAGCAATAAATAAATGTTTATTTTTAACAAAATAAATGTTATAAACAAATGAACATGAAAAAAAGCGATTTTTTTTAGAATAAATGTAATTCTAAGGAAACAACAATACATAAGAAACTGAGGATAATGCATATGGGTCATTCTCTGGAAAAAAAGCCACCCAAAAAAAATTTTTTCGTTAATGATTTTATGTCATAATATACATAAAAATAAATATAGAAAGTAGGGTGTTAGGTCAGTGTAATGCGTGGTTGACATATTATCAGGGGTTAAATTTTAAGGTAGCATAATTTTCATCTGACAATAACTTTTTTCCTAATCATTAAATTTGAAAATCTTATGGATGTTTTTTATGTAGAATTTTCCAAACTTTTAAATTATATAACTAACAATTTTGAAAAATTAAGTTTTGACCAGAAAAATTCAAAAATTATTTTTTAATGCAATTTTTAACACCCGAGCCCCCCTAGGATTTTTTCTAGCATTGTTAGAGATCATAAGTTACAAATTAGTTGGTTGTTTCAAGTGAAAATTCAATTGCAGCTCGTATACTGTATAAAAGTGACACTGGGGTGTCTTCCTGTCGATTTTTAAGCCGACAGAAAAGTAATAACGTTTAAATTGAAATAAAATAGTTTTCTTTTATTGGATAGAAGAACAAAATACAAATCGATGTTGATTCCACGACGAATTTTAGGGAAGTGTTTTCACTATGGCTGTATCACATACTGTATGACATTTTGAACATGGAAGGGATACAATAAACAATTTCGTAGGTTTTCTTTCTCCTTAGGAGTTTCTCGGTATTTGATAAGTTCTTTAAGTGGACACGCAGAACGCAGTTTCTTAAGTGGACCATATAATATAAACAGACGTTGCGTCGAATGTGCAACGTGAAACTATAGAGTCGAAGACACTTTCATGCTAAATAGTATTTTCAAAAGAAAGAAACAATAGTTTATTAATAATACAAAATAATGATGATATATATAATTGTTACATATAAATTGAATATACAGAATAATGTGAACACGTAATCAATAAACTAAATTGAATCAAATTGTCCTTTAATATTTTTACAGAGTTCATGATTTATACATACTCCCCCCGTTGAGAGTTTTGCGAACAACATACACATTTAATCAACATGATCATTTATAGGCAAAATACCAATTTTCCTAGTTGGTCTTTTTAACAACCGGTCACCGAGCTTTAAGGTTACACTTCTTACAACACCATCGGTTCCTGGATGAAGTTGATGAATTCTGGCCAAAGGCCACTCCATACAGGAAGAATTATCTTCCTTTAATACAACGAGCATACCCTTCTTTGGACCTATTGTAATTTTGTTCCATTTTTGACGAATATTTAACTCGTTTAAATACTCGGAACTCCATCGTTTCCAGAAATGTTGTCGAATTTGCGTTATCAATTGCCAAGATGATAATCTATTTGCAGGTAAAGACGAAAAATTAGGCTCAGGTAAACTAGTCAACGAATCACCTATTAAAAAGTGTCCAGGTGTCAAAACAGAAGAATCATTTATATCCGATGAAATAGGTGTTAGTGGTCTAGAGTTTAAAATGGATTCTATTTCTACGGAAAGCGTGTAAAACTCTTCAAATGTAAACAACTTGTTAGAAGCTACTCTTTTAAAATGATGCTTGAAAGATTTCACTCCAGCCTCCCATAATCCTCCGAAATGAGGAGATGAAGGGGGGATGAAATGAAATTTGATTTCTTCATTGGTCGTAAAATAAGAAACCTTGTTTTTTAATTCGTCTGATTTGAGAAGAGCGTGTAATTCACTTAGTTCATTCTTTGCACCTTGAAAATTGGTCCCATTATCACAATAAATTGCCTCAGGTTTACCACGTCGAGAGATAAAACGTCTCAAAGCCCCCAAAAACCCTTCTGTGCTTAAATCACCCACGGCTTCAATATGTATTGCCTTTACGACCATGCATACAAAAACAGCTATATAAGTTTTGACAAACTTCCGATTTCTACATTTGCGTTCTTTTATATAGAAAGGACCACAGTAATCAATACCCACACGATTAAAGGGTCTAGCCTTTATTACCCGAGCGTTTGGTAAATCAGCCATTTTGTAATCAAATAATTTTGGTTTAGCGCGAAAGCAAGCTACGCATTTACGAATCACCTTTTTGATCTGATTTCGTCCGTTTAACGGCCAATATTTGTGTCGGATAGCATACAAAGTCGATTGAAAACCTGCATGTAAAGAAGCATTGTGATAACTAACAATTATCAGGTCATTAATAAAATGCGATTTTGGTAAAATAATAGGATGCTTTCTTGCAAAAACCATTTTAGAATTTTTAATACGCCCACCAACGCGTAATACGCCATCATTGTCTAAAAATGGATCCAAACAACAAATTTGACTTTTATCTTGAACAGATTTTCCGTTTTGCAGATCACAAATTTCTTTTGAAAAACAAGATTTTTGAACGAGTTTAAGGACAACAGTTTCGGGGTGACGTAACTCTATTGGTTTTAAATAACCTTTATATTTTCGATAATCAGGAAAAAATCTGTAACATAATGCAATTATTCGTTTCGTTTTTACAAATGAAGAGAATTTTTTCAAAAAATCAATATTTGTTTCCATTTTTAGACAATTTATTTTCTTTGCTTCAGGTAAAGGGTTATCGTTAGGTTTCAAAAACATTTTTGGCCAAAACTTTTCATCTAATCTTAACCAATGAGGTCCGTTAATCCACAATTGATTTTTTACAAAGTCATTTGGTACTTGTCCACGTGACAATTTATCTGCTGGATTGTCATTAGATCGTACATGAGACCAATGGTTAATATTAGTGTTAGTTTGTATTTCCGAAACCCTGTTTGAAACAAATGTTTTTAATGAATTAGACGACGCATGCAACCAATGTAAAACGATTTCCGAGTCAGTCCAAAAATTAATTTGATTTATTTTAAAATCAAGCGACGTTTTCATCTTTAAATATAAATTGGTTAATAGTAAAGCTCCACATAATTCGAGTCTTGGTATAGTGAGTTTTTTCAAAGGTGCGACGCGAGATTTTGAACATAACAAAGAGCACTGAATGTTTCCTTTACCATTGGTGCTACGAATATATAAAGAAGCTCCATAACCTTTCTCACTAGCATCGCAAAAACCATGAAGTTGTATATTTTTTGCATCTTTAATGACAACATTTCGGCTGAATTGAATGTGATTTATAGATTCTAATTGTTTGCAAAAATTAACCCAATTATGATGAATAGCTGAAGGTACAGATTCGTCCCATGTTATTTTCGATTCCCAAAGTTCCTGCATTATTGATTTGACATGCAAAATTATAGGTCCAAGTAATCCTAAAGGATCAAATAATTTTGCAATTTCCGAAAGAATAGTTCTTTTACTAATCACTGATATGTCTGGAGTCTTAACAGAATACGTGAAAGCATCTTCTTTGGCCTTCCAATAAATACCAAGTGTTTTAAGCATACAATTTTTATTCAATATAAATTCATTGTCTAGGCATTTTTCGTCTACATCATTTAAAATCTTAGATTCATTAGAAGCCCATTGACGCAAATTAAGACAAGCACGATTTAAAAGTTCTGTCATCTGAGAAAAAATTTCTTTTGCTTCTTCTATTGTAGAAGCTCCTGTAATCAAATTGTCAACATATAAATCTTTTTTTAATAATTTGGAAGCAATGGGAAAATCATGACCTTCATCATCAGCCAATTGATGCAAACATCGAATAGCGAGGAAGGAAGCAGGAGCGAGACCAAAGGTTACAGTTTTTAAACAATATTCATTTATTTGGTTATTTTCCCACCACAAGACCTTTTGAAATTTGCGGTCTTCTTCGCGAATTAAAAACTGTCTATACATTTTTTCTATGTCGGCCAATAATACATACTTGTGAAATCTGAAACGTATTAATAGGGAAATGAGATCGTCTTGGATGGTGGGACCAACCATTAATGCTTCATTTAACGAAATTCCTGAAGTGGTTTTTGCCGAAGCGTCAAAAACCACTCTAAGTTTCGTGGTATTACTGGAACTCTTGGTCACGCCATGATGTGGTAAATAA
Organism: Ganaspis brasiliensis; assembly: GCA_037103525.1. Taxonomy (NCBI): domain Eukaryota; kingdom Metazoa; phylum Arthropoda; class Insecta; order Hymenoptera; family Figitidae; genus Ganaspis; species Ganaspis brasiliensis. The sequence goes on along the minus strand of JAZKLR010000342.1, from coordinate 474,895 downwards.
AAACCTTCAGGCTCTTGTTGAGCATTTATTAAAGCCATGTGTTTTAAATCTAGATATTCCTTGAATACAGAGGTATATTGAATTTTATATTCCTTATTATTCTCAAATCGTTTATGTAAACTGTTTAACCTCTTAAGAGCATTCTGCTTAGAATCTCCTAAAATTTTGTGATTATGTTTGAAAGGCAAAGCAACGATATACCTCCCAGAATTGTCGCGTGACACGTGTTTTTTAAAATGATTTTCACAGTCAATTTCTTCCTGTGAAAAACATGATTTAATATTCATGTCTTCGATTGTCCAAAATTTCTCTATCGTTGTTTTTAGATCTGTTAAAAAACAATTTGAATTTTTGAATGATTGTGTTCTCTTTGAAAGATCCAAACCTCCGCCAATTATCCAACCCAAACGCGTTTTTTGCAAATATAAATCATTATTATTTTCTGACAAATTTATGGAACCTATTTGAAATAAAGACAAACACACACCAGCCCCGACAAGCATATCTACTGAAGCAGGTACGTGAAAATTAGGGTCAGCGAGGAGAATACCCTTTGGAAATTTTAATTTTTCTCTAGGTATTTTTTCATGTGGAACCACTAGAAAATTAAGTTTCCGTTTATACTCATTATAAATGGATTTGAAAGTTATGTAAACCATCTTGTGGACTGTCGTTGACAGATTGTCTAAGGCGTCCACATTGAATGAACATTTAATGCTGGGAAGCTTTAAACTTTCTGCCAATCTCGTTGTAACAAAATTAGCGGTAGCGCAAGTGTCTAATAAAATCCTAACTTCTTTTGGTTCGTTATTGATATCGAACACTTTGACTAATGCGCTTGTCATTACTTGGAAAGATGGAGGTGCGGTGAGAGACGCAAGAGAAATTTTGGAAATCTTTAATTGTCATTGATCGTTTGAGTCTGTTTTTTCTGTTTTATCTGTCGTTTCTTTAAAACATAATAACGTATTATGCTTTTTGCTGCATTTTTTACAATTGCCGAAACGACAATCTTTTGCTTTATGATTACGCAAACAATTGAAACATAAAGCTGCCTCTTTTACTATTTTGAAACGTTCTTTAATCGTTAATGTTAAAAATTTACCGCATCGAAATAGAAAATGAGATTCGGAACAAAGTGGGCATTTTTTTGAAGCAGTGGTAATCAAAGCTTGACGTTTAGATTCAGGTTTTCGCTTTTTAGCTGGAAATGATTGTTCTTTACTTTCTAAAGAATTATCGGTTTTACGTTTAGATAAACGAGCAGCGGTTCGATAAAGAAATTCATTGAGATCTTCTAACTTTGGAAATTCACCTCTTTTCAAAGTTTCTTCCCATTTTTCAAGAGTTGACTTATGTAGTTTTTCTTCAATAATTGCTACTATAAATTCAGGAGTAATGTTAACACCCAAAGTTGATAATGACTGGAGATGTTGCTGCGATTCATCTGCCAAAGTTATCAATCCTTTGTAGGATTCTTTTTCTTGGACAGGTAAACGCAACAATAAACTCATGTGTCGAGATATTAAAGCTCTTTTATCTTCATAAGATTTTTGTAACAAATTCCAAGCGCGTTCATAATTCTCCGCAGTAATTGAAAAAACCTGAATTTTACGTAAAGCTTCTTCTTTTAAAACTGATTTAAGATATTGCAATTTTTCTACACTAGAAATATCATCGTGTTGATGAATCATAGTATTAAAAGTATCTTTAAATGACAACCACTCTTCAACTTTTCCACTAAAGGTTGGGAGAACTGCTTGTGGCAGTTTTATTTTTCTTCGACTAATAGAAGAAATCGAATTATTCCCGTTTTCGACACTTGTGATAGACTCATTTTCTCTACTATTATTTTGTGAGATTAAAGGGGTTATCAAATTTTGGGCTTGACCAAGTATTTTGAAATAATAATTTTCGATAGATTTTCTCTTAATAGAATGATCAGTTTCTGCATCGATTAATTGAATTTCATCGCACAACTCGTCAAAACTAGAAAAAGATGCTGCTATTGTGTTAGAACGAATTTGTAATTCAGCTATTTGATTAGATTCATTTACGTTAAATTGTGCAAGAAATTCCCCAAATGAACTAACACGCTCCTCTATGGTAGTACGCTTTTGTAAAAGAACACTCAAACGATCGAAATTCTCCATCTTAATAAGATCAAATGATAAAAATAAAATCAAATGATTAAAATAAAAGTAAAATCAAATACAGTTTTGGACACTTAAGTATAGAGGTGATTCTGTGAGTTGACTTACCCTATTGCCTAGTCTTGTTCAATTCAAAATAATCCCAAAGAAATGCTGAGAAAACACATACGATTAAATTTTCGTGTGATTGTGCCTTGGTGCAAGGAGTATAGACGTATCACCTTGTGGCACAGAAATACAGGATGTTCAATGTATTGTCCTGTCACATTTATTAGCACGATGAAAATATCGTTTTGATCTGCCTTTTACAAGATGTTTTAGGACGCATTACCTTGTAAAAGACGAAAAAATGTTTGTGAAATTTGCAATATAAATTTATATTGCAACTATATCAACTGTTGTTGATATCGTATGTAACGTTTGTTTCAACGTAAAAAAATTCCAAAACAGCTGTTACCAAAAACACTTGATTTATCTCCACAAAAACACTAAGCACAATTTGCGTTTTGCAAATAATCACTGTAAACGTATTCGTAATAGATTGTCTATTATTCACTGGGTTCAATTTAATTCACTTGAAAAGTTTGTAAAAAAAATTGAAATTTATAATAAAAAGTTTATAAATCCGGCTCGAAGGACCATGTATAAAAGTGACACTGGGGTGTCTTCCTGTCGATTTTTAAGCCGACAGAAAAGTAATAACGTTTAAATTGAAATAAAATAGTTTTCTTTTATTGGATAGAAGAACAAAATACAAATCGATGTTGATTCCACGACGAATTTTAGGGAAGTGTTTTCACTATGGCTGTATCACATACTGTATGACATTTTGAACATGGAAGGGATACAATAAACAATTTCGTAGGTTTTCTTTCTCCTTAGGAGTTTCTCGGTATTTGATAAGTTCTTTAAGTGGACACGCAGAACGCAGTTTCTTAAGTGGACCATATAATATAAACAGACGTTGCGTCGAATGTGCAACGTGAAACTATAGAGTCGAAGACACTTTCATGCTAAATAGTATTTTCAAAAGAAAGAAACAATAGTTTATTAATAATACAAAATAATGATGATATATATAATTGTTACATATAAATTGAATATACAGAATAATGTGAACACGTAATCAATAAACTAAATTGAATCAAATTGTCCTTTAATATTTTTACAGAGTTCATGATTTATACATATACACCTTGCTGTCTCAAAATGCCATTTAAGGGGTAAAAAACTTATTAAGGAAAATTTCTGGACATTGCTAGAAAACATCCTAGGGGGGCACGGGTGTTAAAAATTGCATTGAAAACTAATTTTTGAATTTTTCTGGTCTAAACTAAATTTTTCAAAATTGTTAGTTATATAATTTAAAAGTTTGGAAAATTCTACATAAAAAACATCCATAAGATTTTCAAATTCAATAATTAGGAAAAAAGTTATTGTCAGATGAAAATTATGCTACCTTAAAATTTAACCCCTGATAATATGGGGTTATACTTTTTATATTTGTTTTTATGTATATTAATTAGGGTGAGTCAGGAAGAGATGGAACACCTTTTTTAAAACCAATGCAAAATCTAAGGAATTTCGCAGAAAATTCTAATTCTCATTAAATACTTTAACAATAACCTTCGTACATTCACACGAGAAACGATTTTTAATTTTTTTCATTTCTCCTTAATTTGTAAAGAAATTTGTATAAAAGCAACGTTTCCGGGAGAGATGAAATTGTCCGGGTGAGATGGAACACGGTATTTCTATTTTTTGTAAATGCCCTTATGACAGAAAATTGAGTAGGTAGTAGAAGCCAAATAATAAATAAAATACACTTTCTTTATGTCATTTTAAAACATTTTTTTTACAAAAATCTTCGAATCTTTACAATCTTTAATTTTTCATATTTAAATATTCTCGCGAACCTCGGTTTTACAAACAATGAAACATAATTTTATGTATAATTTTTCTAGCAATTAATTGCCATTTTGTATGTTGTTTATGGACTGTTTGACTCTTACGTATGTAATTAAAATTTTCTTTGACGATTAATTTTCCGAGATACCATCTCCGCCGGTGTTCCAACTCTCCCGGAATTACCCTATGAAATAAAATCATTAACAAAGAACTTTTTTTTGGGTGGCTTTTTTTCCGGAGAATGCCCCATATATAATGTATCTGGGGTCGCTAATAACGATTTTCGTACTGGCTTTTAAAAATTCAAAATCGCGGATCCAATATGGCAAACACATTTTATTAAATTTCATAAAATCGCTTGAAACTTGTTACTCGGGGGTTTTTAGGGGCACTGGTTCGAATCTGAAGTCTGATTTTAAAAATTTAAAACAGCGGATCCATATAAAATAGCAGACGCATTTTTTTAAATTTCTTAAAATAGCTTAAAACTTGTTACTCGGGGATTTTTGGGGTCGCTGATCACAAATCTGAAGTCCAATTTTAAAAATTTAAAATAGAGGATCCAATATGACCGACAAATTTTTTTTAATATTCTAAAATCGCTTGGAACTTGTTACTCAGGGGTTTTTGGGGTCGCTGATTACAAATCTGAAGTCCGATAATCAATATTCAAAATAGCGGATCGTATATTACGGAAATTTTTTTTTTAATTTCTTAAATCGGTAAACACTTGTTACTTCGGGGTTTTTTAAGGTAGCTGATTACGAATCTGAAGTCCGATTTTAAAATTTCAAAATGGCATATCCAATATGGCGGACAAATTTTTTTAAATTTCTTTAAATCGCTTGAAACTTGTTCCTCGGGGGTTGTTCGGTCGCTGATCACGAATCTGAAGTCCGATTTAAAAAATTAAAAAATGGCGAATACTATATGGCGAAAGCATTTTTTTGAATTTCTTGAAATCGCTTGAAACTTGTTACTTGGAAGTTTTTGGGGTAGCTAATTACAAATCGGAATTCCGAATTTAAAAATTTAAAATGAAGGATCCAATATGACGGAGAAATTTTTTTAAATTTCTTAAAATCGCTTGAAACTTGTTACTCGGGATTTTTTGGGGTCGCTGATTACGAATGTAAAGTCTGATTTACAAAATTCAAAATGGCGGATGCAATGAGGCGGGCAAATTTTTTTAAATTTCTTAAAATCAATTGAAACTTGTAACTTGAGCATTATTGGGGCAGCTGATTACGAATCTGAAATCCGATTTTAAAAATTCAAAATGGCAAATTCAATAAGGCGGACAAATTTTTTTAAACTTCTTGAAATCGCTTGAAACTTGTTACTGGGGGGTTTTTGGGGTTGCTGATTATGAATCTAAAGCCCGATTTTAAAAATTTAAAATGGTGAATCCAATATGACGGACAAATTTTTTTTAATTTTTTAAAATCGCTTGAAACTTGTTACACGAAGGTTTTTGGTGTAGCTGAATACTAATCTGAAGTGCGATTTTCAATACTCAAAATGGTGGATTCTATATGGCAGAGAAATTTTTTTTTATTTCTTTTAATCGCTTGAAACTTGTTACTCGGGGGTTTTTGGGGTAGCAGAATTAGAATCGGAAGTCAGATTTTAAAAATTTAAACTGGCAAATCCAATATGACAAACAAATTTTTCTAAATTTCTTAACATCGGTTAAAACTTGTTAATTAGCGGTTTTCGGAGTAACTAATTACGAGTCTAAAGTTAAATTTACAAAATTCAAAATAGCGGATTCAATATGGCTGACAAATTTTTTAAATTTCTTAAAATCGATTGAAACTTGTTACTAGGGGGTTTTTGGGGTCGCTGATTACGAATTTGAAGTCCGATTATAAAAATTCACAATGGCGGATCCAATAAGGCGGACAAATTTATTATATTTCTTAAAATCGCTTGAAACTTGTTACTCGGGGGTTTTTGGGGTCGCTAATAACGAATCTGAATACGGACGCATTTTTTTAAATTTCTTAAAATCGATTGAAACTTGTTACTCGGGGGTTTTGGGAGTAGCTGATTATGTATCTAAAGGCCGATTTTAAAAATTTGAAATGGTGGATCCAATATGAGCGTCAAATTTTGATAAATATCATAAAATCGCTTAAAACTTGTTGCTCGGGGGTTTTTTGGGTCGCTGATTATGAATCTAAAGTCCGATTTTAAAATTTTAAAATGCTGGATCCAATATGACCGACAAATTTTTAAGAATATCATAAAATCGCTTAAAACTTGTTACTCGGGGGTTTTTGGGGTCGCTGATTACGAAGCTGAAGTCCGATTTTCAATATTCAAAATGGCGGGTTCTATATGGCAGCCAAAATTTTTTAAATTCCTTTCAATCGCTTGAAACTTGTTAGCCTGAGTTTTTGGGGTCGCTGATTACGAATAGGAAGTCCGATTTTCAAAATTCAAAATAGCGGATGCAATATGACAAACAAATTTTTATAAATTTCTTGAAGTTACTTGAAACGTGTTACTCGGTGGTTTTTAGGGTCACTGGTTACGAATCTAGAATTCAATTTTAAAAATTCAAAATGGCAAATCCAATATGGCGGACAAATTTTTTTACTTTTCTTTAAATCGCTTGAAACTTGTTACTCGGGGGTTTTCTGGGGTCGCTGATTATGAATCTAAAGTCTGATTTTAAAAATTTTAAAGAGCGGATACAATATGACAAACAAGTTTTTTTTAATTTCTTAACATCGGTTAAAACTTGTTAATTAGGGGTTCTTGGGGTAACTAATTACGAGTCTAAGATTACAAAATTCAAAATGGAGGATCCAATATGGTTGAAATTTTTTTTTTAATTTCTTAAAATCGATTGAAACTTGTTACTCGGGGGTTTTTTGGGTAGCTGATTACGAATCTAAAATTCGATTTAAAAATTTAAAATGGCCTGATCCAATATGACGGACAAATGTTTTTTAATTTCATGAAATCGCTTGAAACTTGTTACTCGGTGGTTTTTGGGGGTAGCTGATTATGAATCGGAAGTCTGATTTTAATAATTTAAAATATCGGATACTATATGGAGGACGATTTATTTTCAATTTCTTGAAATAGCTTGAAACTTGTTACCCTGGGTTATTTGGGGGCGCTGATGACGAATCTGAAGTCCAATAAGGCAAATCCAATAATAGAGATGTGCGAATCAGGATTTTTAGACCTTGAATCAAATCAAATCGAATCAGGAATTTCAGACCTCGAATCGAATCGAATCGAATCTAATCAAAATTTCTCGAATCGAATCGAATCGAATCAAAGGTGATTCGAATTCGAATTCGAATCAATTGTATTGTCCAACTTTCCATAAATAATAGGAGAGAGGGTCCCAAGATAGACTGGGACCCAAGATAAACATTTCGTATAAATTTTTTGTATACAATGACAGCACCTTATGTTGTTTTTTAATATTTGTTGTTTGTATAGATGAAGCTTTTTATGCATATTTGAAGAGAAAAAACTAGTTTATTTTCTTTTGTGTACGTCACGTAAATTTTGTGCCTCAGAAAGTTTTTTTTCAGTTTTTTCATAATTTGTTAAAGGTATTTAAATTTTTTTTTTATTTTGAATAAGTATTTTTTTTGTTATAACACAATTTATTAATCGTATAATAATATTCTAAAATGATTTTATTAATATTGTGTTTTTGTATATAAATTTTTACTAGGGCTCAAAAAATAGTATTAATTTTTATGCTTTCGATTAAATACTTCAGTAATAATTTTATGAGCCTCATAACTGAAATTTTTTATTAAATTTGAAGCAAAAATGGCTTTTTGGTCAAAAATTCATTATTAATGAAATAATCAATTTCCCTTTAATTTTAATAAAGAATTTTTGACCGAAAAGCCATTTTTGCTGCAAATTTAATATATTATACTGTCCCCCCTCGTGGTGTCATCTTTTCGTGGTGAGGGGGCTTAGGACCGGCCAGGCGCTAGTCCTTTGGTCGCCACCACTGGACGAGCTGTTCGGCTCTTCCCAGAACTCATCGAGCCCCGATGTCTGGCGAGTTTGGGCACAGGGGAATGAACAGGATCCCGTTAGTTCGGGTAGCCGCCGTTTTTTTTTCATCGGTTAAAACTTGTTAATTAGCGGTTTTTGGGGTAACTTATTACGAGTCTAAAGTTTAATTTACAAAATTCAAAATGGCGGATCCAATATGGCGGACAAATTTGTTTCAATTTCTTAAAATCGCTTGAAACTTGTTACTCTAGGATTTTTGGTGTAGCTGATTACGATTCGGAAGTCTGATTTAAAAAATTTTTAATAACGGATACTATATGACGTACGCATTTTTTTAAATTTCTTGAAATCGCTTGGACTGTGTTACTCGGGGATTTTGGGCTAGCTGAACACGAATCGGAATTCCGATTTTAATTATTTAAAATGGCGGATACTTTATGGCGGACGTTTTTTTTTAATTTCATGAAATCGCTTGAAACTTGTTACCCAATCTAAGGTTCCACACTGTGCCGAGGAATGGATGGCACCAGGGTTACAAAATCCGGCGTGAAGCTGCCGGGGGATGGTGCGAACTTCGCCCAACCTACGTGCTCTTCAATTTGGCGTCTGTAAAGCGCAGGCGTCGGTTGCTGAAGCCGGGGGCCTGGGCGGCGGACGCACTGTCGTCGCCAGTGACACGTTCGGAGGTGTCGCGAGCGGTGCTAGGATACCGGGCGCCCTCCTGGTGTACAAATGCCTTACCCACTTATTGGAGCTCTGTGTGGGTGGACCATTTTTTCTCCCAGGCTCGTGGGATTCATATGGATACTGACGATTTAAATTTAGATGACGATGTGCGCCCAGGGAGCAGTGGTGAGGCACTGCCGGCAACAAGTGCCACAGGACCGGGTTCGGTAGGAACAAATCCATCGTTCTTGACGGTGAATGGTCAGAGTAGGTCGCGTCGCGGAAGTGCAACAAGTATTAGTAGCGTTGGCATCGCTTTTAGCAATGCCACAGCTGCAGACCTCGCATACTGCGAGGAAGAAAGGGTGAAGGCCGAAAATCTTCGCGAGAAAGAGGGAAGGATTTTCCTCAACATGGAAAAGGAACTGAGGCTTATGATGGAAAAGCTAAAGGTTTAAAAGAACGTTGCGGCGGAGATCCAAACTGGATTGAAGAAATTCAACCAGTGGATCCCCGATTTATGGAAGATACATTTGGAGGCAGATGCAGCAGATTCTAGGCTTTATATTGGCCTGAAGAACTGCGAAATTGATCGGTTAAAACTTGTTAATTAGCGGTTTTTGGGGTAACTTATTACGAGTCTAAAGTTTAATTGTTACTCGTTTAATTGTTTAATTTAAAGTTTAAAGTTTAAAGTTTAATTGTTACTCGGGAGTTTTTGGGGTAGCAGAATTAGAATCGGAAGTCAGATTTTAAAAATTTAAACTGGCAAATCCAATATGACAAACAAATTTTTCTAAATTTCTTAACATCGGTTAAAACTTGTTAATTAGCGGTTTTCGGAGTAACTAATTACGAGTCTAAAGTTAAATTTACAAAATTCAAAATAGCGGATTCAATATGGCTGACAAATTTTTTAATTTCTTAAAATCGATTGAAACTTGTTACTAGGGGGTTTTTGGGGTCGCTGATTACGAATTTGAAGTCCGATTATAAAAATTCACAATGGCGGATCCAATAAGGCGGACAAATTTATTATATTTCTTAAAATCGCTTGAAACTTGTTACTCGGGGGTTTTTGGGGTCGCTAATAACGAATCTGAATACGGACGCATTTTTTTAAATTTCTTAAAATCGATTGAAACTTGTTACTCGGGGGTTTTGGGAGTAGCTGATTATGTATCTAAAGGCCGATTTTAAAAATTTGAAATGGTGGATCCAATATGAGCGTCAAATTTTGATAAATATCATAAAATCGCTTAAAACTTGTTGCTCGGGGGTTTTTTGGGTCGCTGATTATGAATCTAAAGTCCGATTTTAAAATTTTAAAATGCTGGATCCAATATGACCGACAAATTTTTAAGAATATCATAAAATCGCTTAAAACTTGTTACTCGGGGGTTTTTGGGGTCGCTGATTACGAAGCTGAAGTCCGATTTTCAATATTCAAAATGGCGGATTCTATATGGCAGCCAAAATTTTTTAAATTCCTTTCAATCGCTTGAAACTTGTTAGCCTGAGTTTTTGGGGTCGCTGATTACGAATAGGAAGTCCGATTTTCAAAATTCAAAATAGCGGATGCAATATGACAAACAAATTTTTATAAATTTCTTGAAGTTACTTGAAACGTGTTACTCGGTGGTTTTTAGGGTCACTGGTTACGAATCTAGAATTCAATTTTAAAAATTCAAAATGGCAAATCCAATATGGCGGACAAATTTTTTTACTTTTCTTTAAATCGCTTGAAACTTGTTACTCGGGGGTTTTCTGGGGTCGCTGATTATGAATCTAAAGTCTGATTTTAAAAATTTTAAAGAGCGGATACAATATGACAAACAAGTTTTTTTTAATTTCTTAACATCGGTTAAAACTTGTTAATTAGGGGTTCTTGGGGTAACTAATTACGAGTCTAAGATTACAAAATTCAAAATGGAGGATCCAATATGGTTGAAATTTTTTTTTTAATTTCTTAAAATCGATTGAAACTTGTTACTCGGGGGTTTTTTGGGTAGCTGATTACGAATCTAAAATTCGATTTAAAAATTTAAAATGGCCTGATCCAATATGACGGACAAATGTTTTTTAATTTCATGAAATCGCTTGAAACTTGTTACTCGGTGGTTTTTGGGGGTAGCTGATTATGAATCGGAAGTCTGATTTTAATAATTTAAAATATCGGATACTATATGGAGGACGATTTATTTTCAATTTCTTGAAATAGCTTGAAACTTGTTACCCTGGGTTATTTGGGGGCGCTGATGACGAATCTGAAGTCCAATAAGGCAAATCCAATAATAGAGATGTGCGAATCAGGATTTTTAGACCTTGAATCAAATCAAATCGAATCAGGAATTTCAGACCTCGAATCGAATCGAATCGAATCTAATCAAAATTTCTCGAATCGAATCGAATCGAATCAAAGGTGATTCGAATTCGAATTCGAATCAATTGTATTGTCCAACTTTCCATAAATAATAGGAGAGAGGGTCCCAAGATAGACTGGGACCCAAGATAAACATTTCGTATAAATTTTTTGTATACAATGACAGCACCTTATGTTGTTTTTTAATATTTGTTGTTTGTATAGATGAAGCTTTTTATGCATATTTGAAGAGAAAAAACTAGTTTATTTTCTTTTGTGTACGTCACGTAAATTTTGTGCCTCAGAAAGTTTTTTTTCAGTTTTTTCATAATTTGTTAAAGGTATTTAAATTTTTTTTTTATTTTGAATAAGTATTTTTTTTGTTATAACACAATTTATTAATCGTATAATAATATTCTAAAATGATTTTATTAATATTGTGTTTTTGTATATAAATTTTTACTAGGGCTCAAAAAATAGTATTAATTTTTATGCTTTCGATTAAATACTTCAGTAATAATTTTATGAGCCTCATAACTGAAATTTTTTATTAAATTTGAAGCAAAAATGGCTTTTTGGTCAAAAATTCATTATTAATGAAATAATCAATTTCCCTTTAATTTTAATAAAGAATTTTTGACCGAAAAGCCATTTTTGCTGCAAATTTAATATATTATACTGTCCCCCCTCGTGGTGTCATCTTTTCGTGGTGAGGGGGCTTAGGACCGGCCAGGCGCTAGTCCTTTGGTCGCCACCACTGGACGAGCTGTTCGGCTCTTCCCAGAACTCATCGAGCCCCGATGTCTGGCGAGTTTGGGCACAGGGGAATGAACAGGATCCCGTTAGTTCGGGTAGCCGCCGTTTTTTTTTCATCGGTTAAAACTTGTTAATTAGCGGTTTTTGGGGTAACTTATTACGAGTCTAAAGTTTAATTTACAAAATTCAAAATGGCGGATCCAATATGGCGGACAAATTTGTTTCAATTTCTTAAAATCGCTTGAAACTTGTTACTCTAGGATTTTTGGTGTAGCTGATTACGATTCGGAAGTCTGATTTAAAAAATTTTTAATAACGGATACTATATGACGTACGCATTTTTTTAAATTTCTTGAAATCGCTTGGACTGTGTTACTCGGGGATTTTGGGCTAGCTGAACACGAATCGGAATTCCGATTTTAATTATTTAAAATGGCGGATACTTTATGGCGGACGTTTTTTTTTAATTTCATGAAATCGCTTGAAACTTGTTACCCAATCTAAGGTTCCACACTGTGCCGAGGAATGGATGGCACCAGGGTTACAAAATCCGGCGTGAAGCTGCCGGGGGATGGTGCGAACTTCGCCCAACCTACGTGCTCTTCAATTTGGCGTCTGTAAAGCGCAGGCGTCGGTTGCTGAAGCCGGGGGCCTGGGCGGCGGACGCACTGTCGTCGCCAGTGACACGTTCGGAGGTGTCGCGAGCGGTGCTAGGATACCGGGCGCCCTCCTGGTGTACAAATGCCTTACCCACTTATTGGAGCTCTGTGTGGGTGGACCATTTTTTCTCCCAGGCTCGTGGGATTCATATGGATACTGACGATTTAAATTTAGATGACGATGTGCGCCCAGGGAGCAGTGGTGAGGCACTGCCGGCAACAAGTGCCACAGGACCGGGTTCGGTAGGAACAAATCCATCGTTCTTGACGGTGAATGGTCAGAGTAGGTCGCGTCGCGGAAGTGCAACAAGTATTAGTAGCATTGGCATCGCTTTTAGCAATGCCACAGCTGCAGACCTCGCATACTGCGAGGAAGAAAGGGTGAAGGCCGAAAATCTTCGCGAGAAAGAGGGAAGGATTTTCCTCAACATGGAAAAGGAACTGAGGCTTATGATGGAAAAGCTAAAGGTTTAAAAGAACGTTGCGGCGGAGATCCAAACTGGATTGAAGAAATTCAACCAGTGGATCCCCGATTTATGGAAGATACATTTGGAGGCAGATGCAGCAGATTCTAGGCTTTATATTGGCCTGAAGAACTGCGAAATTGATCGGTTAAAACTTGTTAATTAGCGGTTTTTGGGGTAACTTATTACGAGTCTAAAGTTTAATTGTTACTCGTTTAATTGTTTAATTTAAAGTTTAAAGTTTAATTGTTACTCGGGAGTTTTTGGGGTAGCAGAATTAGAATCGGAAGTCAGATTTTAAAAATTTAAACTGGCAAATCCAATATGACAAACAAATTTTTCTAAATTTCTTAACATCGGTTAAAACTTGTTAATTAGCGGTTTTCGGAGTAACTAATTACGAGTCTAAAGTTAAATTTACAAAATTCAAAATAGCGGATTCAATATGGCTGACAAATTTTTTAAATTTCTTAAAATCGATTGAAACTTGTTACTAGGGGGTTTTTGGGGTCGCTGATTACGAATTTGAAGTCCGATTATAAAAATTCACAATGGCGGATCCAATAAGGCGGACAAATTTATTATATTTCTTAAAATCGCTTGAAACTTGTTACTCGGGGTTTTTGGGGTCGCTAATAACGAATCTGAATACGGACGCATTTTTTTAAATTTCTTAAAATCGATTGAAACTTGTTACTCGGGGGTTTTGGGAGTAGCTGATTATGTATCTAAAGGCCGATTTTAAAAATTTGAAATGGTGGATCCAATATGAGCGTCAAATTTTGATAAATATCATAAAATCGCTTAAAACTTGTTGCTCGGGGGTTTTTTGGGTCGCTGATTATGAATCTAAAGTCCGATTTTAAAATTTTAAAATGCTGGATCCAATATGACCGACAAATTTTTAAGAATATCATAAAATCGCTTAAAACTTGTTACTCGGGGGTTTTTGGGGTCGCTGATTACGAAGCTGAAGTCCGATTTTCAATATTCAAAATGGCGGATTCTATATGGCAGCCAAAATTTTTTAAATTCCTTTCAATCGCTTGAAACTTGTTAGCCTGAGTTTTTGGGGTCGCTGATTACGAATAGGAAGTCCGATTTTCAAAATTCAAAATAGCGGATGCAATATGACAAACAAATTTTTATAAATTTCTTGAAGTTACTTGAAACGTGTTACTCGGTGGTTTTTAGGGTCACTGGTTACGAATCTAGAATTCAATTTTAAAAATTCAAAATGGCAAATCCAATATGGCGGACAAATTTTTTTACTTTTCTTTAAATCGCTTGAAACTTGTTACTCGGGGGTTTTCTGGGGTCGCTGATTATGAATCTAAAGTCTGATTTTAAAAATTTTAAAGAGCGGATACAATATGACAAACAAGTTTTTTTTAATTTCTTAACATCGGTTAAAACTTGTTAATTAGGGGTTCTTGGGGTAACTAATTACGAGTCTAAGATTACAAAATTCAAAATGGAGGATCCAATATGGTTGAAATTTTTTTTTTAATTTCTTAAAATCGATTGAAACTTGTTACTCAATCTAAGGTTCCACACTGTGCCGAGGAATGGATGGCACCAGGGTTACAAAATCCGGCGTGAAGCTGCCGGGGGATGGTGCGAACTTCGCCCAACCTACGTGCTCTTCAATTTGGCGTCTGTAAAGCGCAGGCGTCGGTTGCTGAAGCCGGGGGCCTGGGCGGCGGACGCACTATCGTCGCCAGTGACACGTTCGGAGGTGTCGCGAGCGGTGCTAGGATACCGGGCGCCCTCCTGGTGTACAAATGCCTTACCCACTTATTGGAGCTCTGTGTGGGTGGACCATTTTTTCTCCCAGGCTCGTGGGATTCATATGGATACTGACGATTTAAATTTAGATGACGATGTGCGCCCAGGGAGCAGTGGTGAGGCACTGCCGGCAACAAGTGCCACAGGACCGGGTTCGGTAGGAACAAATCCATCGTTCTTGACGGTGAATGGTCAGAGTAGGTCGCGTCGCGGAAGTGCAACAAGTATTAGTAGCGTTGGCATCGCTTTTAGCAATGCCACAGCTGCAGACCTCGCATACTGCGAGGAAGAAAGGGTGAAGGCCGAAAATCTTCGCGAGAAAGAGGGAAGGATTTTCCTCAACATGGAAAAGGAACTGAGGCTTATGATGGAAAAGCTAAAGGTTTAAAAGAACGTTGCGGCGGAGATCCAAACTGGATTGAAGAAATTCAACCAGTGGATCCCCGATTTATGGAAGATACATTTGGAGGCAGATGCAGCAGATTCTAGGCTTTATATTGGCCTGAAGAACTGCGAAATTGATCGGTTAAAACTTGTTAATTAGCGGTTTTTGGGGTAACTTATTACGAGTCTAAAGTTTAATTGTTACTCGTTTAATTGTTTAATTTAAAGTTTAAAGTTTAAAGTTTAATTGTTACTCGGGAGTTTTTGGGGTAGCTGATTAAGAATCTGAAGTCCGATTTTCAAAATTTAAAATGTCGGATTCAATATCACGGACAAATTTGTTTAAATTTCTTAAAATCGCTTGAAACTTGTTACTCGAGGATTTTTGGGGTAGCTGATTACGATTCGGAAGTCTGATTTAAAAAATTTTTAATAACCGATACTATATGACGTACGCATTTTTTTAAATTTCTTGAAATCGCTTGGACTGTGTTACTCAGGGATTTTGGGCTAGCTGAATACGAATCGGAATTCCGATTTTAATTATTTAAAATGGCGGATACTTTATGGCGGACGTTTTTTTTTAATTTCATGAAATCGCTTGAAACTTGTTACCCCTTAGCAGCAAAGTGGTCAGTCCCACTGACCACCTATTTTTTTTGAGTTTTTCGTAGATTATTAAAGATTATTGGAAGACAGTCACTATTTTACATTTATAGACCCAATTTTAAGATTCTTCAGTAAATTTTCGATTCCAAACTATTTTTTTCAAATAAAATATGTTTTTTTGTTTCCAAGAAAAAAATTTGAAAATAGCAATTTTTTTAGATTCTCTAATTTTCATATTTTTCTCTTCTTCTGATTAAAAAGTACCTATTTTAATCGAAAAAAATTATTTTTCTACTTTTAAAAAATGTGTGCTGCTAAGGGTTACTCGGGGGTTTTTAAGGTCGCTGATCACAAATCTGAAGTTTTATTTTCAAAATTCAAATTGGCGGTTCCAATATAAGAGACAAATTTTTTTATATTTCTTAAAATCGCTTAAAACTTGTTATTTGGGAGTTTTTTGGGGGTCGCTGATTACGAATGTAAAGTCCGATTTTCAAAATTCAAAATGGCGGATCCAATAAGGCGTACAAGTTTTTTTACATTTCTTTAAATCGCTTGAAACTTGTTACTTAGGGGTTTTTGGAGTCACTGACTACGAATCTGAAGTCCGATTTTCAATATTCAAAATGGCGGATCCTATATGGCAGATAAATTTTTTTAAATTTCTATAAATCGCTTGAAACTTCTTAGCCTGGGTTTTTGGGGTCGCTGATTACGAATCTGAAGTCCGATTTTCAAAATTCAAAATGGCGGATCCAATTTTACAAACAAATTTTTTTAAATTTCTTATCATCGGTTAAAACTTGTTAATTAGGGGTTTTTGGGGTAACTAATAACGATTCTAAAGTTTGATTTACAAAATTACTCGGGAGTTTTTGGCGTAGTTGATTACGAATCTGAAATCCGATTTTAAAAATTCAAAATGGCAAATACAATATGACGTACAAAATTTTTTAAATTTCTGAAAATCGCTTGATACTTGTTACATGGGGGTTTTTGGCGTAGCTGATTACGAATCTGAAATCCGATTTTAAAAATTCAAAATGGCAAATACAATATGACGTACAAAATTTTTTAAATTTCTGAAAATCGCTTGATACTTGTTACTCGGGGTTATTTGGGGTAACTGATTACGAATCTGAAATCCGATTTTAAAAATTTAAAGAGGTGGATACTATATGACCGACGCATTTTTTTGAATTTCTTGAAATCGCTTGAAACTTGTTACTTGGGGTTATTTGGGGTAGCTTATTACGACTCTGAAGTCCGATTTTTAAAATTTAAAATAGCGGATGCAATATGGCGGACAAATTTTTTTAAATTTCTTTAAATCGCTTGAAACTTGTCACTCGGTGGTTTGTGGAGTCGCTAATTACGAATTTGAAGTCCGATTATACAAATTCAAAATGGCGGACAAATTTTTTTAAATTTCTTAAAATCGCTTGAAATTTCTGACTCTATGTTTTTGGGGTCGCTGATGACGAAACTATAGACCGATTTCCAAAATTCAAAATGGCGGATCCAATAAGGCGGACAAATTTTCTTAAATTTCCTAAAATCGCTTAAAACTTGTTACTCGAGAAGTTTTGGGGTCGCTGATTACGAATCTAAAGTCCGAATTTAAAAATTAAAAATGGCGGATCTAATATGACGGAGAAATTTTTTAAATTTCTGTAAATCGCTTGAAACTTGTTACTTGGAGGTTTTTGCGGTCGCTGATTACGAATCTCAAGTCCGATTTTAGAAATTCAAAATGGCGAATCTAATATGGCTGACAAATTTTTTTAAATTTCTTAAAATCGCTTGAATAATTATGAATAAAGAAAACTGACACTTCCTGTTGGCATCTATTATTTTTTAACCCTTTGAGAGGAATATTTTTCCAGTTAACGAATTTTCTTCATTTCTCGTATTTCTATGTTTTTTGAGTCTCTGAAAACGAATTTCGACCCAGATTTTCAAAATTCAAAATGGCGGATTTAATATGGCGGATGAATTTTTAATAACTCATCGGATTTGCTTGAAAATTGTTACTCGGGGGTTTTTAGGGTCGCTGAAAACGAATTTCTACAGAGATTTTTAAAGTTCAAAATGGCGAATCCAATATGGCGGCTGAATTGTCAAAAATTCATCGGATTCACTTGAAAATGGATACCATGGGTTTTTGGGGTAGCTGAAAACGAAGTTCTACTCAGATATTCAAACTTAAAAATGGCGGATGAATTTTTAAAAATTCATTGGATTTGCTTGAAAATTGTTACTAGGGGGTTTTTAGGGTCGCTAAAAACGAATTTCAACAGAGATTTTTAAAGTTCAAAATGGCAAATCCAATATGGCGGCTGAATTGTCAAAAATTCATCGGATTCACTTGAAAATGGATACTCATGGGTTTTTGGGGTCGCTGAAAACGAAGTTCTACTCAGATTTTCAAACTTAAAAATGGCGGATGAATTTTTAAAAATTCATCGGATTCGCTTGAAAATTGTTACTTGGGGGTTTTTAGGGTCGCTGAAAACGAATTTTGGTTTAGATTTTTAAAATTCCAAATGGCAGATCCAATATGGTGGATGGATTTTTAAAAATTTTTTGGTGTTACGCTCAATTAAAATTTAAATAATTGTTGATTTAAAAACCTAATGAACTTTCAATCTAAAAATAAAAAAAACAAACATTGAGCCTGACAAGTATCCCTCAGGGTGTAATAGGATAAAAAAAATAAAATTCTATTGAGAACTTTATATTTTATATCAGTTAACAGGGTCATTTAAGAAAAAAGGGGAAATTGTATTAGAATAAGAAAATGTTTAGTAAACCATAACAGACACAGATAAATTTTGAACAAAACCAAATATGTAAAATAGAAAGGTGATTGAGGAAATTCTATACATTTGATTTTTTAGAGGTTATTAATGATAATTAGGAAATATCTTTTCCCATTCGGCTAAATTGCAACCCGCGAAAATATGACATAATATTAATTTTTAAAATAAAAAAGAAATTAACTAATTGTAACAAAAAGTGAAGAGAGAGAGGGCTGCCTTCGACGTATCTTGCGGGTGGCCAAACTATATGCATATAAAAACGAATTAAAATAAAATTTAATTCAATCGGGACACCAAGTGTGTTCGGACATCAAATATCTCCCACCTAATTAGAACACCTTGACCGGAGGGATCTTCCTGGTCAGGTGGAATCACTCTTCATCATTCACGCTCTAACCGGTTTACGGGATTCGCGTCTCTGAGTAATGGTCCGTTCTTAATTGTCATCTAGCGCAATTCGGGCAACGTAAAACTTTATCGAATTATTCAGTCTCGAAATAAATGAAGTTTTCATACTTCTAATTTATTTTCGGATTTGAATGAATAAAATTCGGGATTTATTTAAAGTCTTCATACTTTGAATAAGAAAAAAAATTATTAATTTTTTCGGTTGGAAATTTAAGTCGGGATGAGATTTTTCCGTGATTAAATTTTTTTTTTGTACCGAATGACTAGTCAAGGACTCGTTAATTGCCATCTAGCGCAATTCGGGCAACGTAAAAATTAATTAAATAAAAAGCAAAATTTTCATTTAAAGTCTTCATACTTTTAAATAGAAAATATTGCTTTTCGGAAAAAGAGATTTAAGCCGGGATTAGTTTTTCCGTGATTAAATTAAATTTTTTTTCGAATGACTAGTCAAGGACTCGTTGTTAATTGCCATCTAGCGCAATTCGGGCAACGTAAAAATTTGAAAAAATCGGTAGGATAAAATTTCTTTTTTTTTAAACTCGAAATTTTATTCGAAATTTTTTTAAGAAAAAAAAAAGAGGGAAAAATTTAAGAATAAAACTTTCGGCCCTCTAAAATAGAGGTAATTTAAGAAGGAATCAAACGAATATCTTCAGTCATCAGTTTGTTCAGGTCACGATGTATCGAAAACACACTCATACACACAGTCAACACACACTCACATAAATTTTGTTTGCCAACGATTAAGGCACCGAATCATGTCTGCATAGCAAACTGCAAATTTCTTTTGAAACCATTTCTTTAATAAACGACAAAATTTTTATACAAAAGTGCGTGTTCTAAAATATTATTTTCCCGAAAGGTTTCCAACCTCCGAAATCCTTTTCTTTATACTTTCCAAAACGAAACATAAAATAGAAACGATCTGAATTAATAGATCAGAAATCAAACCCACAAAAATTTACCACTCTGCAATGAGTATAAAATATGTTATGATTTGAGACGCTTTTGGAAATACGGGGTCTGAGCTAGAGAATTCGTTCTCTTTCTCAAGTTTCAAAAATTCAAAAACGTCACAAATTAAACTGGTGGCAGCGGTGGGATCTGATTTCACTGTTTGTGTTTTCGTTTTAAGAAAGTTTTGGAGTATCGATAAAGTTGGAAATTTTACAAAATAAAAATTTATTTTTCGAGTGCGGGAAAATTAGCTTTTTTTTGTTACATCTAAACGTAAGTCGTTCTTTGAACCGTTGAAAGAAAAACGGTTACCACTTGCACTAAGGGTGAACGCTGAATTGGTGTAATAAGGACGGTGGCTATACTCCGTGTGTTCACGAGCAACTGGCCTCCTCAATAAAATCAAAAACCTTTCCCCGATTAACCTTGCCGAAAGCGTGTAGCCGCTTGGGCAAGTGAGGGGAATTAAAAACACGATTTTTCGTAAACCAAAAATTTCACCCGAACAAAATTAAATATTTAGAGAACCCGGAAGCTTAAAAACACTCACAGCGCACAGTGGTTCCAATTGCACAAAAAGCTGGCCAAAAATCAAAAAATCGACTTTCAATTTCAGCTTTTATTTCTACGTAGTTTTATAAAGGAGGCTTTGATGCGTATTTCTGCATAAAGGGAACTGCTCAAGATCAAGTCCATTATTTTTAACATTAGCGAAAAGTTGATGCTTGCGAAATAGCTACGTTTTCGAGTTTTGCAAAGCAATTTTGAACCCGTTGTAAAAGTTACAAGAAATGGATCGATTTCAAAATTTGCATCGGTTATTTAAGTGGGGTGTCCCCAAAGGTAAATTAATGATGTTAATTAAAATTAAAATTTAAAAATATTGGTTTTTTATGAGTATAATAGAATGCTGTTCTCAAAAGGTACATATTTGTAAATTTATAGAGCTACAAAAAAAGTAACGCGCGGTAACGTTTTAAATTCAACGAGTAAATGTTCCCTGTTGACTTTTGTAAGTAATATCAAAAATTCAGCTGCTACTATTTACTACTTTGATTTTTATGATTGTTTTGTATATCTCTGCACATTTTAAATTCAAAATGTTGAAATTAGTACCTCAATGGGATGAAATCAGTAACAGTTTTTGATATTCGTTTTTTTCTATATTTGACTAGTTCACTTACATTTGAATAAACTAATTTTTATCATTTATTATAAAAAAATTTTCTTGTTTTATTATTTAACCTTCATTTGGTTTTTAAAGTTAATGACTCATAAAACAACTGAGTAATCAGCGATCATAAAAACCCCTATGTAAAGATTTTTCTGAAAATGAAATAAAATTCTTATTGTTTATTCGCCATATTCGATCCGCCATTTTGAATTTTAAAAATCTGACAGCGGATTCATAATCAGTGACCCCAAAAACCCCTGACTAGAGATTTTTGTTGAGATAAAATTATTTTTTACATGTTCA
This sequence comes from Ganaspis brasiliensis, assembly GCA_037103525.1. Taxonomy (NCBI): domain Eukaryota; kingdom Metazoa; phylum Arthropoda; class Insecta; order Hymenoptera; family Figitidae; genus Ganaspis; species Ganaspis brasiliensis. The sequence continues at coordinate 453,474 of JAZKLR010000342.1, read as the reverse complement.
ATCCGCCATATTGAATCCGCCATTTTGAATTTTAAAAATCTGACTTTACATTTGTAATCAGTGACCCCCAAAAATCCTTGGCTAGAAATTCTTGTTAAGATAAAATTACTTTTTCATATTCAATCCGCCATATTGGATCCGTCATTTTGAATTTTAAAAATCTGACTTTGAATTTGTAATCAGTGACCCCAAAAACGCCTGACTAGAGATTTTTGTTAAAATAAAATTACTTTTTACATATTCAATCCGCCATTTTAAATTTTAAAAATCTGAAATTGGATTTATAATCAGAGACACCAAAAACCTTTGAGAAGATATTTTTGTTGAAATGACATGATTTTGAAAAGTTTTTGTTCGCCATATTGGATCCGCCATTTTGAATTTGTAAAATCTGAGGTTGAATTTGGAATCAGCGACCCCAAAAACCCCCGAGTAAGCAGTTTCAACTAAATCCTATGGAAATCTGATTTATGGCCAGCTTTTTGGACATTTGGGACCACTGTGCAGCGCGCCAAAATATCGTTTAAACCAACTGTTTTCTGATAAGTGAATTGTTTTACCATGAAACAAATGGAATTTTTGATTGAAGCATAATAATAGTTTCCAATTAATCGGATGTTTATGCCTACAACCGGCAAAACGACGATTATTGAGTTTTTCGATTTATGCCTATAACCGGCAAAACGGAAATCAAGAAAAATTTTATTGTTCTTCAATCAAGAAGGTTTTAGTAAATTGCTCTTTACAAGAAATTAATTTTATTTCTCGCGTTATCGAAATTGTCAGGCTAGGGACTTCCATGCATAAAATAAACTTTTTTGAGAAAATTTAAAGAAATATTTTGTCAATTCAAGGTTTTATTTAGTGTCTAACCCGACTTAAGCCTAACGTGGCCCTTTTATTGGTTAGACTAAAAGTCAGAAAATCGTTGCTGCAATGTAGTAGACAGATTTTTGACTAAATAAATTCTTGAAAAATATTGAATTTGGAAATTATACCTAAAGCGGAGAGGGAATTTTGAGGTTTTGTTAAGCCGAACGTGGCTCTTTTACTGGTTCAATCGATAATTGAAATTCCATGACCACGATGTGGCAATGAAATTGCAGTCAATAAAATCTCAATTTAAATTTTCCATAAACAGATATAATTTCAAACCTATTTCCTTTTTTTTAAAAAAAGAAATAAAGACTTAAAAAGCATTCATGCCTAAACCAGAGGGGTCTAAAAGAAAAAGACGTGCCGGACGTCAAGTTAGAGAAAGATATTTGAGGGCAATAAAACGTACACCAGCCCCATCAAAGCTTGACAAATTCGAGGACGAGAAAAAGAAAGAGACCCCCAGTGGTTCTCACGAAAAGGGTCTTGAAGAAATTTTGAGAGAGGTAGAAGAACATTGCCGCGAAGGGTAAGAAAATTTTTCGGAACTTAAATATCATTTAAAATCTTTATCGTTACGTAACGTTGATGTTTAAAGTTCCCAGTGTCTCCGCTAAAGGGAATAAGAGCGGAGGAACGAAATACCTTATCAGAAAGCAGAGGGCGCAGACGCTAGATAAGCTAAAAACCGGTATAAATTCGTGGACCGAATTTTCCGAAGTTTTCGAAGCGCTATTGGAAAAGGTCAAAATAGACATAGAACGCGCTAAGTTTCTTGCCAAGAAGGAAATTTCGTTGTTCTAGGTTTAAACATGCGAAAACGGGAAAATTATTAGAATTTATCAAATTTCGCTTCTTTGGTAATGTCGCCATTTATAAATCCATTGACAGCACCAGATTTCGTTTTCTTTCCAGCTGCCCTTACTTTGAATTCAAATAGGTTGAGAGCGAGAGAACTCGAATGTTCCGTATTTTATGAAACATATTACAATTTTATATCAGAACGAGAGATTTTTCAATATCATCTTTTTAGCCGCCTGCAAACATTCGAGGTAGACGGGACCATTTTAGACATAGTGGGGGAATTCGATCTCACCCTCAACAGAGTATTAGTAAGTTTTAAAGTGGTATCGCGAAGAACTCCAATAGAATACCCCTTATTAAATGCAATAATAGGGTTAGAAAGCGCTCGGTCCTTAGGTCTAATTGATTGAAAATAGATGACGTTCAGTATTTTCATATATTTCTCCACGAAATGGAACTAGGGCATTCCCGATGATAATGCCGCCTTTCGCGAATCAATTGGGTGAAACGAGTGTAAATACTATTCCAGAATTTACAACATTGAGATCCGAACAATTTACAAACGAGCTGATAGAATTTATAATCATTCTCGACGCGAACTTTACTTTTATCGAAGAACAGGAAGTAGGAATAGAGTACGATAGAGTGAGTGAAGAATACATTGTTGGTGGGTCATATTTTCGAATCATAGGGGAGGTAAGTCTAGACATAGCTGAAGAAAGTGTCACGTGTAAGATCATATCTCTTAGCACCCCCCTGCCACACTCCACCGCCACCGGAATACTAGGATTGGAAGGAGCAAGAGCCTTAGGCATTATTAATTAAATAGGGTCCAATTCCATTCACGTAGCCGATGAACGTCAGGTTCTAGGTCTCACTGATTAGGCAAGTTAAAATCCTCTTTCAGAAATTTAGGGATATGACCATAGTAGCTCTTTCTGGTTATAACGATCTCGAAGACAACGAGGAAGTAGAAGTGTATTCGCTTTTATTGAAAACTGGAAGTGCTCGCGTGGTAGTGAATTTTCACAACAAGTATAATTACATATTGGAAACTACGCTTGCAGAGCACTGCTCCTTTGTAGAAATACCGGACGACCATTCCATTAACGGACAATTCGCCCAAACTAAAGGGACGGTATTTCTTCAGATAAAGGGACGGTATTTCTTCAGATAAACGGAGTAGACGTTCCTTTCGAAGTCGTTAACGAATATTATTCAACATTGTGCCTAGTCAACTCCGGGATACTAGGACGAAAAGGTCTTGAAGCCTTGGGTCTTGATGACATCGGACCTTGAGTTAGTCTTCAAGTTAGTCCTACCATCTCAGATTTCGAACTTACCTAAAAATTGTAACCATGACAAACGGCAAAGAAAACACAAATGAGAAAGAACGGGCGTCCGGAAACGCCGACCCGAATACTTCTTCCGTAGCGGAGATGTATAGCACCCGCCAAGACATAGGTTTTCAACCCAGCGTTCAGGGAAATCAAAAACCTAGTGCGGACGGCGGTCCGGAAAGCTCCGCAATGCAAGCTGCACAAAGCATTGTTAGTACGCTCGCTATACAACAAGCAGACGGCCACATCCCGCAGTTTGATGGCAAGAACATCCCGATTAGAGATTTCCTGCAGGATATTATCAATGCTGCGACTTATGTCCCGGCCTCAAGCGAGAGTTCTCTGATAACGGCGGTGCTACGAAAGCTCCATGGCCCTGCACGAGAGTGCACGAGGAATAAAATTTTTAAAAAAATAACGGATCTTATTGAACTACTCAAGGAAAGGTTCGCTCCCGGCAAACCTTTGAAATATTATTTTAATGAAATGTACCACATAGTAATGCGACGCAACGAACCACGTTCCCATCGTCACCCCGCCGAAGATGCTAGATTATACGAACCAAATAGAAACCGTGTAAATTATCGTGATGATAGACCCCCTATAAGCGACTACAATCGACGTCAGTCCCCCGATCAATATTATCATAGGGAAATCGATACACCAAGGATCGGAACCCCGATAGCAATAGGTATTATTCGGGCGAAGGACGTCGAAATAGCCCCTCCCCGTATAGGGACAACCGTACTTACAATTCACAAATTACCGGGATACTAAGACGACCCGATTCCCCTAGAAGGTACGAACAATACCTAGGCGAAGGGAATACCAATAACCGGCGAAGTTCGCCCGAACCAACAGCCGAACATTTAAACTCCGATTGTGCTCGTCGGACCGACGCACCGCCGAGCCAAAATATGACAGAGCGTCCCACAGCAGTTCGATTTCTAGAGAACCACCAACCCCCCAAATAAACACCGAACCAGAGGAATCGCCGGTAATAAAACTAGACACTCGAGAATTAAGAGACGGTTACGGGAAATTCCTGATTGATACGGGCGCCGATGTCAACTTAATAAAGGTTTCGGCCCTAAATAACGACGTGAGCATTAGGACTAGTAACGCGGCTACTATCACAGGGGTTACTCTAACGCGTACTTATACGTTAGGTACTTGCGAACTAAGACTGCTAGGAAATACAAGATTGTTCCACGTCGTCAAATCGACTTTTCCCATTTCCGTAGAAGGTATATTGGGAAGACCATTTTTGCGTCAAGAAAAATCCAATGTTTCCTTTTACCACAATAGTCTAATTACGGATTCTAGGCCAATAAGTCCCATTCCGTTCATTGACCCAGAATCCTCCAAATATCGCGATGAATTGGCCCCCGAAATAAAACCGATCCCTCGAATCTTGACAATTAAGGCCCGAACGCGGCAACAGGTTTCTATCCCTCTTAAAAATAACGAAATTACCGAAGTCTACCTCTTACGAATAAACGGTCCGTCGGGGCTGTTTCTTGGTCGCTCCTTAGCAAGAAACCAAAATGGCTCCTGTCAGGTGTTAGCTATAAATACCCGGGAAGGTGACGTAACTATAGAGATCCCGCCACAGGAACTGGAACCTTTCGAAATTGCAAGGGAAGGGGAAGATTACGAACTATCAGACATTGTACGTATAGAATCACGCGTAAGGGAATTGAAAGATAAAATCGAGTCTTCTCACATGAATCCGGAAGAATTGAGGTATCTTGACAAATGGATTAAGAACGGGCAGGACCGTTTCAAACTATCAACAGATAAACTTTCTGCTACCACCCTGGTCAAGCATCGCATACCCACGACAGACGAGGTCCCCGTTAAGATCAAACAATACTGGCTACCTCAAACACAAGAAAGTCTTGTGGAGAAAAGCATCGACCAAATGTCCCACTCGACCTCGCCATATAATGCACCCGTGCTCATAGTTCCCAAAAAGGCCGACTCTCAAGGGAGAGTGAAATGTCGAGTCGTTACAGACTTTCGTGCCCTGAACGAAAAGACGGTAGGCGACGCATACCCCTTGCCCCAAATAAACTCTATTCTCGAGCGTTTAGGCAATGCACAGTATTTTTCGGTGTTAGACTTATCGTCGGGTTTCCACCAGATCGAAACGGACCCACGGGACAGACATAAAACTGCCTTCTCTACTAGAAGGGGACACCATCAGTATAATCGAATGCCTATGGCATTAAAAATGCTCCCGCGACTTTCCAACGGTTAATGGATCAGTTACTATACGGGATGCAATACGTCGAGCTGTTTGTATATCTTGATGATATAATCATCTATTCTCAAACGCTCGAAGAGCACGATCGTACGATCGAAAGGCTGTTTCAAAGATTGCGAAGCGCAAATTTGGTCCTGCAGCCGGAAAAATGCTCATTTTTAAGGACGGAAGTTGCCTATCTAGGGCACATCATAAGCAACGAAGGGATCCGAACCGACGCGAAGAAATTGTCAGCCATTCAGAACTTCCCTACTCCAAAAACAGTAAGATCACTTCGTGCGTTCCTTGGGGTCGCAGGTTGCTACCGCCCGTTTATACAGGACTGTTCAGGCATCGCCAAGCCTCTCTTTAACCTCATCAAAAAGGACAAACCCTTCAAATGGGATTGCGAAGAAGAGGCTAGTTTCCAAGAATTGAAGGAAAGGTTATGAAGCGACCCAATACTTCAGTATCCTGATTTTGAGAAACCTTTCCAGTTGACTACTGAATGCTTCGGAGATATCGATGAGCGCGGTTTTGACCCAAAATCAGGATGGAATAGACATGCCCGTCTTGTACTATTCCAAAGTGTTCAATGAAAATGAGCGGAAGTATTCCGTAACAGAAAAGGGGTGTTTAGCTGTCATTTTTGCTTTGGAAAACTTTCGTCCTTATTTATACGGAAGAACCTTTACTCTCGCATGCGACCATGAACCTGTTAAGTGGATAGACTCTGCAAAAACCCCTGCTGGGAGGTTGTCGAAATGGTTACAGCGAGTGCAAGAGTACAAATACGAGTTCGAGTGTAAACCTGGGAAACTAAATCGTTGGTTGTCTGCACTCTCCGAAAATCCTGCAGAAGAAGAAGAGTGTCCCTTATCCTCAGAGGACGAAGAAAACTTAGAAGGCACGGATCGCATTCAAAATCAGTTTGAACAGGCTCTGCCGACAATACCTACCCGCATCCGTTCTCTAGGAATGAAAGTCCTCCCGATAAACCTTCCACCCCGGGCCGCCAAGGAGGCTGCCAAGGAAGGAATAAAACAATCTCTTGCACCAAGGAGAAAGCGATTCCATTCGGACTCAGACGTCCCCAAAACGGTAAAAAGGCTGCTCGTGAGCGGAAGAAAAAAAATCGAAAAATCTAGTAAAACAAAAGACCAACCCCCGCCTGCAAAAATGCAAGCTGGCATTCAAGCTAGTAAACCCCGTGATAGAAAACTTCGTAGTCAAACAAGGCCCGCTCTATCGAAACAAGAGGTGCCACTTGCAGAAGATCCTAGCGCTATCGACGAAAATAACCCTCAATCTTCAGATAGGGAAGACTTAGAATATGATTCCGACAGGAGTCTAGAGTCAGTTAGCGAAGAAGACCCGGCAGTTCCCGTTCAAAGACGACGGTATAGTTGCCTCCCCAGTCTGGACTTACCGCCCCAAGTCAATGTGAGAAATAGTCCATTCAAAACAACCGAGAACCCTCCGGTTCTCCCGAAAATCCATTGGAACCAGATTACGTTCTCATCTACGCAAGCCCTGCTGTTGACACTAGCAAAGATGAAAACGAAGAAGGATATCCTACGGAAACTATAGACCCTACGCTTGTAGAGGACCTTCGAAAGTCCTTACAACGGTATGATGAAAGCATTGGCAACCATACTCGGCAATCGTGGTATTGGGACCCCGATTTTTTAGACTTGGCAGCTCAACGCAATTCCCAAGAGCCGTTCTCATCCCCACCCAAGAAAGAAAACCCAATTTAAATATCCGAAGCTATCGACGAAACTATAGACCGGATAGTAAGTGAGCTCGAGGACATTAATAGGCAGTTAGAACAACCAGATGACGAATCTAGCGATAATGCCCTCAACGAACTAGAGACAGATGGGAAAGACGAGTCAAAACAAGATCGTGACGCCTCAATAGCAGCCCCTTTACAACAAGAGGGGGTGACGACCGCTACACCCCTTTCAAATTACAAGCCCTCCGCACGATCAACTCCATACCCAAAAACTCATCTGCCCTCAATCTCCGAGGAACCTGAGCCTAGTAATGCGTCAAGAGGTCTACATTCCTTCTCGAAAAAAGGAAAACCCCAACGCCTGATTCAACTCGAAACATTCGACGAGCAACCCACTTTTCGTTCTACTCGCCCGCAAGATCCACAGCATAAACCCAGCAATTCCCATTTGCATCTCGAAATGCCCTTTGTCCCATTCCAAGAAACGAGGGTGGGTGAAAGTCTTCATCTCAACGCTAGAAACGAAATTTTGACTCATTGCCCTGAGCCGATCACTTATCGAAGTGATAATATAGTGCACTTCATTTCTAGTGATTGTGAAGCCACAACATGGGTATCGAAATTACTCGTGAGCGTTGGTCGGATCGATTTAAAGGAATTATACGACCTTAAACCCAAAAAGGGTCAAATAATTATGACCCCGGGAAAAAGGACAAATACGTACACAATCGTTCTCAATAAAAAGCACACTCGCTACGGAAATTTCGGTATAGAACCACCGCGTAACGTACTGACTGACCTCCTAATGAAGATCTTTCAAGACAGTTCCATAAAGATCGCACTATGTTTCGGGAAAATAATTACCCCGACGGAAAACTTACGGGAGCGAATTATTAGGGAAATGCGCCGAGCAAAAGCTCACTAGGATAAAAACTAGAGAACCAATGATACTTACAGATACCCCGTTGGATGCATTTGATAAGGTTTCCCTGGACACGGGCGGAGTATGGCCTATCACACCAAACGGTAATAGACATATTCTGACTATGCAGGATCACCTGACCAAATACTGTTTAGCGGTGGGTATCCCAGACATCAGCGCTAATACCATAGCTCATGCCCTCGCCGCAAACCTATTCGCGGTGTACGGAGCCCCGAAGTGCATCTTAACAGACCGTGGAAAATCCTTCGTCAGTAGGGTTTTACGAAAGCTAAGTAAAATTTTCAACATTGAGCAAGTGACAACATCGGGGTACAGGCCACAAACAAACGGAGCCCTCGAAAGGAGTCACATTGTACTCACGGAGTACATCCGTATTGATGCCAACAGGGTCGACGACTGGGATCGACTACTCCCATTCGCGACATTTTCCTATAATACGTCCATACACGAAGCGACCAACTTCACACCCTACGAATTAGTTTTTGGTAAATTAGCCCGTACTCCATCTTCCTTCCCGGACGAAGAAAAATTGGAGACGTACGGTTCGTACCTGCGTGAATTAATTACAAATTTGCACGAGATCCGAAATTTAGCTGCTAAGAACGTCATACAGGCAAAAGTAAAATCCAAAGAAAATTACGATAGGAAAAGTAACCCATTAAACGCACAAATAGGAGACTATGTCCGAGCCAAAGTCGAAGTACGACCCGGTAAGTTCGACGCTTACTATGAAGGTCTGTACAAAGTCGTGGGATTTACGCAGAATCACAATGTTATCCTCGAAGCAGAAGACGGGACCCGAAAAATTAAACACGCAGATAAATTAAAAATGGCGCACATATGACTAGACAATTCCCTTAAAATTTCGGAAACCGGATTTCTTATGGATCAAAACGGTTATGTTCATGTGTACACAGACGGGTCCTGTTTCCAAAATGGTAAGAAGAATGCACAAGCGGGAATCGGTGTGTGGTTCGCAGATAATCACCCTTCTAACGTATGTCGACGTGCTTACGGCAAACAAACAAATAATTCCGCCGAGATACAAGCCGTGGTTGCCGCTGTGGAGCAAGCCGTAAAACAAAACATAAAGAGACTTAAAATTCATAGTGATTCAAAGTTTTTAATCGATGGGTACACCAAATGGCTACCTAAATGGGAAGTCAATGGTTGGAGAACGTCAGATCGTCGAGTAACTAAAAATAAATCCGAATTTTTGTAGATGAAGGACGTTCTCCAATCAACGGAAGTAGAATGGTGTACCGAAATTGCCCACAATGGTAACTACGGAAACAAAAGGGCGGACGAGTTAGCAAAAAGGGGAGCCCTAAATTTAGGTACTCCCTTGTTTCCCAGATGAGTAACGATTTATGCGTTTCGGCTTAACCATGTTGCTGCTCATTTCATGGATGGCGCTAGCGGGAAGTCTGGGGAACGCTCAACAATACGTCAATACCGAATTTAATGCAACTATAGGACTGTACTACGAAAGACTGGCTATATTACAACAGACAGCAGGACTTTGGCGAGCAACAGTTTTCTTAGACCTGACCTATTCAAAAGAGTTCCTACCATCCTGCAACGAAACACTTCAAAACCTTCATTCCCGTTGCCAGACGGCGGAACGATTTGATTGCGACAAAATGCTCGGAATGCTACGGATAACTAGGAAACTGAGGTTAGCTATGCGAACACAGCTAACACTAGAAGAAACTGTAGAGGAGTTACGTCTACATTCCGAGTTCCACTCTTCAAGCAACTTACCATCCACCATAATAAAGCGGAAGAAAAGTATGCCTTGGTTCGGCTTTATAGGAAAAATAGCTCGTCCATTCGCAGGGATTCTAAACATGCAAGATGGGAAAAGGTACGAGCAGGCGATTGAAAAACTGAATTTTGGACAAAACAACATTTCTAGAGTAATGGGTGAACAAACTCATCTTGTTAGGTCAGAATTACATAAACTTCACCAGTTAGCAGACCAACGGGGAAAGGAAATCAACGACATGCAACTACAGTTAGAAGTCGTCGCACAGCCTGGACGTTAGAGCTGTCAATAGAAAAACATCAAAAAGGTCTAGAAGAAATGATAACCGCCATTCGATCCTCACAGGAAGGAAAACTATACTTTTCAATCATCACAAAGGCCTAAATAGCTAAAATGGCCCGAGAAATCGAAGAATCAACTTACGGGTTAGATTTCCCAATTTCTATGTCTCAAATCAATGTAGTGGATTTTCTCAGACTCTCTACTTTATCCATGCGAATTCAGAACAATAAGTTGTTGGTGGTTCTGGATATCCCTCTTATAGGACGGGATAAGTATAATCTATATCGTCTACACTCGATCCCTACCCTGCAGTCGAACCATACCAGGAAGGACCGGGCGTACATCATACCCCGAACGAAATACCTCGCGATGGAAGGCGACAATAAACGGTGTCTCTTCCTAAATGACGACGGGTTCCAAACATGTAAAAAGAGTAACAAAAAATTCATTTGTCATCTCGCTCAACCAGTATACGACGCCTCCCAGACGCCATCATGCGAAGCTAACCTTCTACGTAAACCCTCGGAGAAGATCCTGCGCACGTGCGATATTCGGCTCTCAACAAATCAACAACCATATTGGTCCCCCCTTTCATCAACGGGAGGATGGTTATACGCTTTAGCCATGCCGGAATCAGCACAACTTCTCTGTGATGGAAAACACCTCAAAGACTTAACAGTTCAAGGAAATGGCCTTTTCCAGTTACGTAGCGGATGCAAGCTAAGGATGGAAAGCGTGTCCCTCACAGCACTTCCAACATATAACGACCCCACAGAATACATCTACCAGCCCTACTTAACCCTAGACATCAAAGAGCTCTTACCGGGATTTTTAAAATATCATCAATCTTCAATGGACAAAAGCCCGAATGACAAGAACCAAACTTCTTTACCAATCTGGGATAGTGAGAAAACGGACGTCGCACTGGCTGACTTGGAAAGGCAGTGGGAGAGCCTGAGTCATCAAAACATCGAAATACGCAGTCACCAATACCTAACTCACTCAGCCTTAGGTGGCTGCACAACACTGGCATTGATCTTTATCATTTATTTCTTCAGAAAGCAGTTGGCTAAAATTATAAGGTGTCTTGCTTCCCTCAGAAGAAATAACAGGAGAGAAATTCCCATGGAGAACGTTGAAATTGCTCATTACGCAGCTACCAGTAATAGGACAACAAATCCAATTGCCGCAATTAGGACAAACCAAGAAACTCAAACCTCAAAGAAGACTATCTTCAATGAACCCCAAAAGAGTCTCCCCGTACAGAACGTAGAAGTTGCTTGACTCAATAGGATATTGAACCATATTAATATCATGCAGTGCCCCCACCCCCCTTTCCTCCAGATATGAAGCCAAAGCACCAGTGAAAGTGAAAGTAAAGGGGAAATGTCTATAATAAGGAAGGGTTTCTTTCCTTGGTATGTGTACCTTCGGGTACAATGAATGATTCAGAGCGAAAGTTAAAAAGTAAGGTGTAACGCAACAAAGAAATAAGGAGGACATTAGAGACAAAAAAAATACTTTTGTATTATAAAATCATATTACTGTTATCGTTACTGGCAAGCGAATCTCAATAATATTGCCTTGTAGGCAATCTGTAAAAAAAAACAACACACTAAAACAAAAGAGGAATTCTTGTTAAAACCTATGACGACGATTGGCAAATTAAAATATTATGTAAACCTTAAAACGACTACCACCGCCAGGGGACGACGGTGCAAAAAAAGGGGGTGATTTGTTACGCTCAATTAAAATTTAAATATTTGTTGATTTAAAAACCTAATGAACTTTCAATCTAAAAATAAAAAAAACAAACATTGAGCCTGACAAGTATCCCTCAGGGTGTAATAGGATAAAAAAAATAAAATTCTATTGAGAACTTTATATTTTATATCAGTTAACAGGGTCATTTAAGAAAAAAAGGGGAAATTGTATTAGAATAAGAAACTGTTTAATAAACCATAACAGACACAGATAAATTTTGAACAAAACCAAATATGTAAAATAGAAAGGTGATTGAGGAAATTCTATACATTTGATTTTTTATAGGTTATTAATGATAATTAGGAAATATCTTTTCCCATTCGGCTAAATTGCAACCCGCGAATATATGAAATAATATTAAATTTTAAAATGAAAAAGAAATTAACTAATAAATTGTAACAAAAAGTGAAGAGAGAGAGGGCTGTCTTCGACGTATCTTGCGGGTGGCCAAACTGTATGCAAGGACAAGTGCTAGTCTACCGCTTCAAGTAGAAAATTCTAATCCAAAGGCTGAAAAACATAAAATTTATACTATAAAAAGTACAATGCGTGTTCGTAAGCCTGTACGCTAAACTCTATGTACAATTTTTGGCTAATTACCCATTGTGAACATACAGTAATTATATTATTAAATAAAAACGCATTAAAATAAAATTTAATTCAATCTGGACACCAAGTGTGTTCGGACATCAAATATCAGGCACTAGTTGCGCGCATTAACACCGCGAGAGCGTGTGAAATAAAATTCAGCGTCTCGCGACCGCGGGGCCGCCCAGGGAAGTAAGCAGCGTCGAAAGCAATTCCTCTCCCACCTAATTAGAACACCTTGACCGGAGGGATCTTCCTGGTCAGGTGGAATCACTCTTCATCATTCACGCTCTAACCGGTTTACGGGATTCGCGTCTCCGAGTAATGGTCCGTTGTTAATTGTCATCTAGAGCAATTCGGGCAACGTAAAACTTTATCGAATTATTCAGGCTCGAAATAAATGAAGTTTTCATACTTCTAATTTATTTTCGGATTTGAATGAATAAAATTCGGGATTTATTTAGTCTTCATACTTTGAATAAGAAAAAAAATTATTAATTTTTTTCGGTTGCAAATTTAAGCCGGGATGAGATTTTTCCGTGATTAAATTCTTTTTTTGTACCGAATGACTAGTCAAGGACTCGTTGTTAATTGTCATCTAGCGCAATTCGGGCAACGTAAAACTTTATCGAATTATTCAGGCTCGAAATAAATGAAGTTTTCATACTTCTAATTTATTTTCGGATTTGAATGAATAAAATTCGGGATTTATTTAAAGTCTTCATACTTTGAATAAGAAAAAAAATTATTAATTTTTTTCGGTTGCAAATTTAAGCCGGGATGAGATTTTTCCGTGATTAAATTCTTTTTTTGTACCGAATGACTAGTCAAGGACTCGTTGTTAATTGCCATCTAGCGCAATTCGGGCAACGTAAAAATTAATTAAATAAAAAGCAACATTTTCATTTAAAGTCTTCATACTTTTAAATAGAAAATATTGCTTTTCGGAAAAAGAGATTTAAGCCAGGATTAGTTTTTTCGTGATGAAATTAAATTTTTTTTCGAATGTCTAGTCAAGGACTCGTTGTTAATTGCCATCTAGCGCAATTCGGGCAACGTAAAAATTTGAAAAAATCGGTAGGATAAAATTTCTTTTTTCTTAAACTCGAAATTTTATTCGAAATTTTTTTAAGAAAAAAAAAGAGGGAAAAATTTAAGAATAAAACTTTCGGCCCTCTAAAATAGAGGTAATTTAAGAAGGAATTCAACGAATATCTTCAGTCATCAGTCTGTTCAGGTAACAATGTATCGAAACCACACTCATACACACAGTCAACACACACTCACATAAATTTTGTTTGCCAACGATTAAGGCACCGAATGATGTCTGCATAGCAAACTGCAAATTTCTTTTGAAACCATTTCTTTAATAAACAACAAAATTTTTATACAAAAGTGCTTGTTCTAAAATATTATTTTCCCGAAAGGTTTCCAACCTCCGAAATCCTTTTCTTTATACTTTCCAAAACGAAACATAAAATAGAAACGATCTGAATTTATAGATCAGAAATCAAACCCACAAAAATTTACCACTCTGCAATGAGTATAAAATATGTTATGATTTGAGACGCTTTTGGAAATACTGGGTCTGAGCTAGAGAATTCGTTCTCTTTCTCAAGTTTCAAAAATTCAAAAACGTCACATTTGGATATATTTGGAAATTGTTACTCGAGGGTTTTTGGGGTCGATGAAAATGAAATTAGACTTAGATTTTTGAAATTTAGAATTGATGATGGATTTTTAACAAATTTTTTACACTTATTTGTCAAAAGTCTGCTGGAAGTCGGTATGATAAAAAGGCAGAAAATCCGGGGACAGTCTGCAAAAATTCTGCGCAAGGTCCGCAGTAAATCTGTATAAAACAAATTTGCAAACTGTATTTCTGCAAACTTTCTGCGGGCTTTAGCACACTTTCTGCAGTATTTCTAATTTAATTGATTTTCTCGTATTTTTTCCATTGGCGAATCTAAGGGAGGGGGGAACACAGTCGCTTGCCCCCCCCCTCCCCCAAAAGCCCTATATTTGAGATAATACTATAGTGATATATCTTTCTCTGTCATGTTAGAACCCCTCCAAAAAACTTGTATCTGTATTTGCTACTGTTTCTTGCCACAGACTATTTTTGATGATTTTTTGCAGACTTTTCGCAAACTTTCTGTAGCACTTATCATGCAGACTTCTAGCAGATTTTTCATAGACTGACACTCGACTTTCTATAGAATAACAGCAGACTTTTCGCAGATTTTTTGCAGACTATAGTCTGCTGAAAGTCTGCGAAGTGTCCACAGAAAGTCTGCGGACGGTTTCATTTGGGTTATTTTACCAAAAAAAAAGAAAAATATGCTATTAAAAGAAAACTAACGTGTAAAAAAGTTCTAAAATTCTTTATTTTATACATTTCCACAAGTGAAACAAGAAAAAAAATTCTCACAGTTGTAGCATTACGCGTTTAAAAATAACCGAATTTATTTGTAAAAAATCCTGTTTTTCAGATTGATTGTTTAATATTAAATTAACAACAACAAGTTGTTAATATATGCTATCATAGAATGACAACTTTATATCCGAAGAGTCTAAAAATTAATAATATGTTAATAATAGTAGCTAAATATAACATAAATACGAAAAATACTGAGCAATAAAAGGTGGAACGTATATGTACCACTACCCCTTAAAAAGGGTTAAGCCTTGAATTTTGATAATAACGCACTTCTATTCCTAAAAATTTTGAATTTTGCATGAAAAACATAAATATATTTCAGAATAATTTTTTCGTCAATATTCAAGAACGGTTTTTTTTCATTTCTACACGGTATTTATTTACATTATTTCAAAAAAATATTTTTAGGTTACCTTATTTTATGCCTAAAATTTTATTATAATAAGCAGAATTAAAATTTTAGAACCATTTTTTAGAAAATCAAAATTATCTACTGTTTGCCATTATCTACTATAGGGTAGTCTCCCTACACGTTATACAGGTCCTACAAGTCGAACGACTACAAACAATTCGCAACTACGAAGTTTAACGACTCTGTAAAAATCACTGTAATAGTATATTGTGCATTTGTCGTCCGAGCTTTTTTACAGAACTCGGCTTCGCCTCGTACTGCAAACAAAGCTCGGACGAGAAACGTGCGTTTTGATCCGAGGTGCACGCGATGTTTTAGGTAAGTGGAGTATGTTTTTCTCGGTTTCTTGGCCGTTACGCCGGCAAAGCTACTGTCTGACGTAATGGTCTGTTCTGGGTCTCAAAAGCGCTCTAAAAAACTGAGCAAAACATGCTTCGCTTACATAAAAGATTTTCTTTTGCAATATTAGAATGAAAGTCACGAAGAAATATCATGAATTTATTATATTTTAGGATGATAGTGTCATAAGAATAATACGCAGGACAGACATGCTTTTACTCTACATATGCCATTCTATAATGGTATAAAGACGAGAAGCTTCTCACTCAGGAGAGACTCGAAATAATTACACAGAGGCTTCCACAGTGACTTTCCGGGACTTCAAGTGACTTTGCTGGGAGTTTCCTAAGAGTGAAAAGCCCCCTCGTATAAAGACGTCTCGTACATTTTGCATAAAAATGTTTCATGGTTAAAACTCCTGAAGTTTACGAATTTATTCGGTTAAACTGTAGGATCAGAGGGATTAGACTGCTTCCACGAAACAATTGACGTAAAGTGTTAGCAAATTATTAGTGCGTATGATAGTCCTGACAGTTGGCCATTTCAAAAGTCATTTAAGGGGAAGAAGAAGTAGAAGAAGAAAAAGAATTAGTACATATCCAAGAGCACACATTAGAGCTAACACTTTTAGACGTTTAGTAGGCGGGTCCTAATCGCCCCAATGCAACAGTTTCACCAAATACATCGGTGATTTTTATGAATTTGTACCATGAAATATTTTCATGAAAAACCATGGCGATTTTGCCTTTGTAGCATATTTGTAGAATAAGAACATATCAACCCTGCAAGTTTACAAGAAACGCTATCGGCTAAAATAACATATAAATGCATCTTCCATTTCCATGTCAAAGTATTTCCTGTAAAAGCATTATCAGTGTATAAATACCAAATATTATTTTTCAGTTAAGTTAAAAAATTTCTAATTTGTTACCTTTATATGCATCATTTCTTGTGGACAATCATTCATAGCTGACGTTAACCATGACTCAAGGCCTTTGGCGAAGTTTCTAATAGATTGCGTCAGTGAACCTGTTAATAGTTAACTCTTGTAATACATAAGTTTCTTGTGAATAGGTATGTTAATAACACATTAATTGATAAATTAAAGGGCGGTTACCGTTCTCGACAGTGAAAAGTTCGTGGTTTTGGGGAATTTTTTTTCTTGTTAGAAAATAATTTTGGAACTGGTTTTTTTTTCATCGGTCTATAAATGGGCCAAATTCCTCAATTGATACTACCTCAAAAATTTAAGTTTAAGAATCGCTTTGCTACTTGGCTGAATTATAGTCCTAGTAGACCTATATTTTCCCACCAAACGATGTACTCCTGTAATCAAGTGTTGTCAATATCCTGGGGCTTATTTCTAAAAAAGCAAAAAAGTTGTGTGTAATACAAAGGAAGAGTGTTTGTTTTATAAAATGCATAGGTAAATGCAACGTAAAAAAAACACAAGATATTATGTGTATCTTTTCAAGTTGTATTTTGGTGACGTCACCGATGTCGTTCACAACCTTGTCGACCCGCAAACTACTTTATGTATCTTGTGACGAAGCGATTCGTCATAGACAGATAGCATGTATTCAATTTTATTGTTATATTCTACTTTTAATATAAGAATTTTCCCGGAAACAACTAGTACAAAGGTGTCATTTATATTAATTACGGGCCAGACATTGCGCTTAGTTTCCGCTTCGTCGCAGTCCCCTGAGATTGTCACTTTGAAGTCATGTGGGGTGATTAGACGAATGAATGTTCGCGCGATTTTCTCGGTTTTTCCCTCGTTCCTAGCAGAGTCCCCTTTCTCTGTTTTAGCCGTAAATCCAATGAGAGGTATGAAGACGACTGTCCGGACGCCGCACGGATGAGAGAGAAGCCAATGCGGAAGGGGCGGAGCCCCCACCCCTATCCAAATTCGCGCGGGTCAAGTCGCCGGTCAACGTCTTGATTCATCTTCTGTTTGTGATTTGGGTAACACGTGCGCCGGGTCATTTTCCCGATTTTGACTTTCTTTCGTGGTGATCAAAGTGTAAAAGAGACGATTTAGTAATAAGTTAAGTGATTCCCTACTGGATAAATAAAATCGGTGTAACCAATTATTGTAATTGTGTTTTCATTGAAGAGTTGTCCTGGAGGCCTAAATCCTAGTGTAAAAGTTTCGTTTCCTGCAAAGCGGTGTCGACATTTTCTTAAATAGCAGAACAACGTGGGTTGGTCAGTAAATTTCTGTTCGAGGTCGTCTTTCTCCAAGATATTGTTGGTCTCGATTCAGCGGAATCTCCCTTTCGGTTGGGTTTTTATTAGAGTTGGATTAATAGAAATAAAATTTTAATAATGAAAAACACCAAGTAGATAAACATTAGTAATAATCTTGTTCTTTCGTTATAATTGGCATCCCTTGTGGGAATTTTGCTGTGAGACCAACACGGGAGAATGACGATAGATATTATTGTATGTGTGAGTAGTTCTTTTTTCTTTTGAGAGGAGAGAAAGACTGGACGTGAAAAGAGTAAAAATAAGTGTTGGGTTGAAGTGTTGTGCGGTAGAGTCGAGTCACACGTTAAGAATCGCCAAACGAGGAAGGCGAAAAATAGAAGAGAAAAGTGGTCAGCTGATCGCAGAATTGACAGATTTCCTAAAAGTAAAATTCAAAAGAATAAAACGGGTTGGGGGTATTGAAGTCGTCGCGAATTTTATCTGAGGGGAGAGTTAATTGATGAAATAAATCAGGAGTTGATGGGAGAGAGATTCCGCAAATTGGGAAAGCCTGGCGGCAAATTCAGAAAATGCCCAGGAACAAGTAATCGAGGAGTTGGGCCACCAGGAGTGCAGCGTGATAGGCACGTTGCAAGTGCTTCGCGAAAGACTCCTCCGATCGGAAGTAAAATATATCTTCCCGGAAACAGTAGTTGTTCCGTTGTTCGATACTTTCGATCGTGAGGGGTCCGAATTTGAGTTCAAATACGAGGCCCTGGTGAGTCAAAGATAGGGGAGAGCAGGACCAAGTCCTTTTGTTCCAAGGACCCGTAGGTCCAGGTTGTTGCTCGAACCTGAAATTGAACCGGAAGTGACGGGTGAAGGGGAGACTTCACCAACAAGGAATCCGGAAGTTCCGAATTCTAGAGGGGAGAACAGAGATCAAGCGGAGGGGGGTAGTGGGACGATAACCACTTCCCCAGTAGTAACCACCGCGACTTTTGAGACCCTGAGGTGATTGGGAAGAGCAACGTTTGCCACCACGTTAACCACCACAACCTCGGGGTCCGGACGTGGGGTACCGACGTTTGTAACATGGGTGGGGGGAACGGGAAGTATTCCGGCACCGGGAGTGACTCCAGATATGTGGAGCATGAGGCAGGGGGTGCGAGCGTGGGGGTTGAGCCCGGATCAGCGTGAAATTTATGCAAAGCAGCAATTATTGGAACAGTTGCAGATTAGTTTCTGCAATTTACAGAAAACGCAGGCCCAACGTGGTGAGAGGGGGGAAAGTAGTCGGACACATCCGGTACACGTAAACCCTGAAGAAAATCGCGAATGGGACAAGAGAGGGGGCACGAATAAAAATTTGGGGCAAGAGGACACACCTCCACCCCCTCCCCCACCCCCCGAAAATGTTTCCGGAGACAGAGAAGAGGTGGGCGAAATCTACCGGAAGTAGGAGTTCCGGTTCTAGAAGAAAGAGAAGACATCGGCGCGTCGTGTTGTCCTCAAGTGGAACGGAAACAGAGACCGACTCCACTCCGAGTAAAAATAACCATAAGAAGCGTTTTTATGCAAATTTGAGTGGGGGGTCCAAAGCTGTCAAAATCTTAAAAGATTGGGATATTAAGTTTTCCGGAGGGGAGAAAGAGGACGCGGAGGAATTTTTAACGAGGGTCGAGGATTGCAAGGAGTGCAACCTCTTAAGCGATTCGGAAATTTTGACAGCCCTCCCAAGTGTTTTACGCAAAAATGCGAGCCGATGGTTCCAACTCGTGCGTAAGGACATGTGTTCCTGGAGCGCGTTTAAAAAACTTTTTAAACGAGAATTCTCAGTGTCTTTGGTGGACGACGATATCCTAGATAAGGCCCCAGCCAGGACACAGGCAAAGGGAGAAAAGATTTCAGATTTTATTTTGAACATGAGGGTTATTGTGGGACACCTGAGACGTCCCAACTCGCGAGAACCCTTTTTGAGGATTATATTCAAGGGGCTGACGCCGGAGTACCGACGTCAATTGGCGAATTCAGAATTCGAAAATATTGAGGAGTTAGAACGAGTTCTGAGGCGTTATGAACGCGTGAAAGATCTCGATAAGAGGTATGTCCCACCTCCATCCCGGGACAAAATGAGAATTCCGTCCGCGGCTCCGAGGGGAAATTTAAGAGGGGCAAAAGTTGATGCTCTGCTGGGGGTCTCGGGTTCTGAGACAAGTGGGGAAGAAAGTGGGACAATCCGAACTGTCCCTACGAAAATGGGGAAAAATAAGAAAAATCAGGGAAATCTAGTCCACCCTGGGACACTTAGGGTAGAGAGGGGAACAATAGAAGGGAAAGTAGATTCAGGGACAACTGGGACAGCGCCAATAGCGGCTGTTCAGCAAGTTCCAGCGCAACAAACACCGATTACATATGCGCAAACGGTGGCAATGAATCCGTCCGTCCCATCCGCAAGTAGTTTCCGAAATTTGGGACAACAGTTTCAGAACCTTCCCTTTGGAATGGGACAAGTTCAGAGTCGTCCCTATGGAGCAGGACAAGTGCAGAAACGTACTTTTGGGGTGGGACGCCCCCAGGCGCCAAGGCCCAGTGTCCCGAGGGGATTTACAGGTGCCTGCTACCAGGCCCGGCGAATAAGGTGGGATCGGTGGGTACTACTACCCACGTGAAGAACCCATCCGGAATCAGCCATCACTTTTTACTAACATATCCTGTTTTCTGTATCCTAAGAATTTCTTTACTCATATACATTTTTTAACCCACCGCCCTTCCCCCTCCTCTAAGTCAACTACACACCCGGGTTGAATATGATCCGCCGGGCCTGCCTGCTACCAGTGCCAGTCAGTGGGACACCGAGCATCGGAGTGCAAGTTGAGAACTTGTTTCCGATGCCAACAGCAGGGGCATTACTCAAACGAGTGCCCCTTGCCACGTCCCACTGTCAACAGAATTTTCTGCCAAGTGTGTGGGACAAATGGGACAACTTTTAGAAATTGTCCCAATTGTGAAGATTTGAGAAAGATGTTGGGAAACGGGACAGAGGGGGGGACCGAGCAACCTTTCCCCCCCCCCCCCAGGACCTTCGTCGGTGGGACAATAGAGGAAGAAGATGCGAACCCGGATATCTTTTTCACTTTAATTCGTGCAGAAGATTATTTCAAAGGGGAGAGAGTGGATTTAGAAGAGAAGGTAGATGAAGTGGGACATGGAGAATTAAGTGGAACAATGGGGACACCAGTGGGACAACAACATGGGGAACCAGAAGTTCAAGAGGAATTTCAGCAAAATAAGGAAGAAGTATTGGATGGAAATGTCCCAACGTCCCAAAACCTACTACAGTGGACAGTGGTGGGGGGAGAAAATGGGACACCCATTGAAGTGAGGCCAGTGCCTCAGGAGGAAATTTAACCAATGCTGGATCCAGAAATAATTATTGAAGCTGGGACGCAATCCAATAGTAATAGGACGGAACGTCAAGAAAGTGGGACACAGGTGCAAGAGAGTGTTGGAACTAAAACTTCTGATGTGCCATCAGTAAGTTTAGTCCAGGGAAGGGGTAAGGCTGTAGAGAATACAGCAGCACCTGATTTAACGGAGGAGAGGATAGATGCCTCATCACTAGAAAACCGCTATTTTCTTAAAGTGGTGATCTCAGATAAGCCGTATATAGCATTGTTTGATCCTGGCGCCACGGTATCGCTGGTTGGGCCGGAATTGACAGAGAAATTTCGGGATAGACTTACAAAAGCGAATAAAGCAATTGGGACGGCGCTTGGTGGATCAACAGCAGCGTTGGAGAAATTAAGGTTATGGCTGACGGTGGATGACTTTTCTCAACCTTTCGACTTGCGAGTCGTAGATAATCTGTCCCATGAAATGTTTTTGGGTCAGGATTTTTATCGACCGGCCGACATGGATGTGAGGTTAGGAAGGGGTTTGTGGAGAGTTCAAGAAGGGGAATGGCACAAATTTATGAAGTATGGAGAGCTGAGTCTAGGGGGGAGTAATAGTATAGGAAATAGTGGAGAAGGGGATATTTTTGCGGAATGCGCGGGGATTTGTGAGTTATGAGAGGGGCAGATATCGAAAATTAAAAAATTGGTGGATCAGCTGATTTTACCACAGGCGGTGGAACATGGTATGACTTCCTTGATGGAATATAGCATCAGAGTCACTGATCCAACACCAATTAAACATCGTTCTCGTAGAATGTCGCCCATGATTTTAGAGTGGGCAAACAAGGAAGTACAGAAGATGTTGAAGACGGGAGTGATTGAGAGATCGGCCAGTGAGTGAAGCAGTGCTCCAGTTATCGTCAAGAAAGGAGAGGGATCATTGCGTTTTTGTATTGATTACAGAGATTTAAAGAAAGTGAGAGTAAGAGACGCATATCCCATCCCCACCATTGACTCGATTTTGGATAAATTACGGAAGGACCGTTATATTTCCAAAATCGATCTCAAGCAGGCTTACCATCAAGTGCCGATGTCCCCCGAGAGTCGCAAATATGCGGCTTTTGCTATTCCTGGTTTGGGTTTGTGGCAGTTCAAGAGAATAGCATTTGGACTCATAAATGCCCCGATGACAATCTAGCGATTAATTGATTCGTTGTTTGGACCAGAGTTCAAGCCCTACGTGTTTGGGTATCTTGATGACATAATCATCGTCACTGATGATTATGATAAGCATCTAGAGTGGTTAGAAATCGTGCTTAAGAAATTGGTGGAGGCTGGGTTGGTGGTAAATCCGGAAAAGTGCGAGTTTGTGTGTTCGAGAGTTTCATATTTAGGTTATGTACTCGACAGTCAAGGATTGAGACCGGACCCAGAGAAAATCGCACCAGTGGTTGAGTATCCGGCACCGATTAATATAAAACAGCTTCGTCGATTTTTAGGTATGGTGGGGTGGTATGCGCGTTTCATAGAGCATGATAGCGAATTAAAAATACCACTTTTGAGGTTATTACACAAAGGCCGAGCTTGGGAGTGGGGGGAAGAACAACAAAAGGCGTTTCAGACACTAAAGAATAAATTGACTTCTGCAACAGTCTTTACGAAGCCATTTACAATTCAGTGTGACGCAAGTGGTTACGAAATAGGGGCAGTTTTGACTCAGGAGGGGAAAAATGGTGAACATCCGATAGTGTTTGTGAGCAAAACTCTTTCTGTTCACGAGAGAAATTATAGTGTGACAGAGAAAGAGTGTTTGATGTTGTTGTGGTCAATTAAGAAATTAAGACCATATATTGAGGGGTATAAATTCACGGCCATTACAGAGAACAGTGCTCTAAAGTGGTAACGAAATTTAAAAGAACCGACGGGTAGATTGGCGCGTTGGGCCCTCCAGATGCAGCAGTGGGATTTCGAGATAGTTCACCGAATGGGAATTCACCATCATGTTCCGGATCCTTTATCGAGGATGTAAGAGGATGAGTTTGAAGAAGTTGCGGCTTTTCAAACGATCTCGGATGCATGGTACCTAAAAAGACTCGATTTGGTGGTGAAATTTCCTAACAGATTTCCAGGTTGGAAAGTTCTAGAGGGTAGTTTATATCGGTTTAGGCATGATCCATTATTATTGCCATATGCAGGGGATGAAGAGGGGTGGAAATTGGTCGTGACATTAGCGTGTCCTCAATTTCAGTACCATAATGTCTCACAGGAAGGTCCTCAAGGCCTTATGGGACAGAGGATAGTTGAGAGACCCTGGGTGGTAGTGGCAGCTGACTGCATGGAATTTCTTCTAAGCAAGAATCAGTGCCGCTACCTAGTAGTGTTTCAAGACTTATTTTCTCGCTGGGTGGAGGTCAAGCCTTTAAGATCTGCGGATGGCAAGTCAATTGCACGGGTGTTTGAGGACTTAATTTTCTTCAGGTGGAAGACTCCAGAGTTTTTGTTGACGGAGAATGGCAAGGAAATTTATAATAAATTCCTAAAATCAGTCCTGAGTGATTATGAGGTCCAGCATCTCACTACGCCGCCTTATCATCCGCAGGCAAATCCTGTCGAGAGGAGTAATCGAGTGTTTAAAACTATGGTCGCGACTTTTATCGGGGAGGATCATAGAGAGTGGGACAAGCACGTTCATGAGTTCAGACATGCTACGAATACTGCTGTCCAGTCGAGCACAAAATTCTCGCCCGCGTTCTTTAATTATGGGCGGAACCCGAAACCGGCCAAAAGTCTGCGAAGAGAGGTTGAGGGGAAGAAGGTTGTCGAAAGAATTGATCCGGAAGTATGAAACGATTGATTAAAAAGGTTGGACGCGTTAAGAGATCTGGTGGCGAGGTTTATTGATAAAGAGAGAGAGAAACAAACGGTGTATTACAATCGGAATAAAAGAGTGGCGGAATTTCACGTGGGACATTTTGTGTTGTGGCGCACGCATAAGTTATCGGACGCGGTTTATGTGCTAAAAACAAACAAGAATCGCCGCGTAACTAAGGTGCATGTGACCGACATCAAACGTTTTATACCCCCCCGGAAACGATGAATGTGTGTGTGTGGATGGTATTGAGTTATGGGGATAGTGCTCTTCATTAATAGTGATTTCTTTGATTTCAGATCAAAACATTTAAATGTCCCCGCCAAAGACACGAGCATCCGACTTGCCGAGCTTAAGGAAACAGAGATCACAGGAGGCGGGAAGAGTGGAGTTTCCCCCACCCTACCCTCCCCCGATGGATGTTTCCACGCCCGGAGTTTTACCGAGAAGAGAACAATCTGGAGGGTTGGTGGTTGAGCGCCAGTGTCATGAGGGGTTCGAGGCGGAGTCTGGAGAGACTGGTGAAGTAAGCTGGGGCGAGTAAGCCCAGGAGAGAGATTGCCCCGAGATGGGGGTATCGTTTACCGAGGGGACATTGACCGACGCCACTTTGTCGGAGTTGTCAGCTGAGGATCAGTCTGGCCAAACTGGAGAGGCTTAAGGAGACTTGTGCGCACACCCTCCAGCGCAAGAACAGCCTGGAACCTCGCAGCCAGAGAGAGAGCCGACAACCCGGGTGACCGGAACTATTCCCAAGAATTGGGACGTCAAGAAGAGGAAACGCTTTCCCTAAGAGTCCGAATTTGAGTGGGAGTGTCGGAAAGCGGCTCAGGATCTAGACGATACCTTGAAAGAAATGGAGTCTGAGGGGAGGGAGGAAGTAAAATACTTAAAGAAGAGACAGGCGGAAGAATTAGCCAAGAGACCGAAGTAGCCTTATCCACAAAGATGATTTTGTGAGCCCCGGGGTGACCCTATGACCCTATTACCGGAACGGAGTTCCCCTGTTTCCGTTCAGGCAACGCCTCTACCGGATATTTTAGGCCAGGGTCCACGGCGAGCTCTGCCAATTAAAACAAGGAAGGTGATGTTTGGAGATTTGATTCTGATACCAACGATTGCGCATCTCGACCCCCGCCTGGGGTCTGCTTCAATTGTTGGGACAGAGGACACCTTGCGGCGAGATGTCCCCACCCGCAGTGGGATATATTTTGCAACAATTGTGGCCGAAGGAAGGTGAAAGTCAGCGACTGCCCTCGTTGTTGGGAGCAGTATTAGAAGCGTATGCGGCTGCGGGGTCCCATCGTGCGAAAACCGGTGGAATATGAGGAGGTGGTTCAAGTGCTCCGTCTGTCTTCTACAGTTTGGAACGACGAGCACAGGAAGAGGAAGTAATTCGGCAACCAGAACCCCCGTTATTTTCCCGGAAACAACTAGTGCAAAGGTGCCATTTATATTAATTACAGGCCTGACATTGCGCTTGGTTTCCGCTTCGTCGCAGTCCCCTGAGATTGCCACTTTGAAGTCATGTGGGGTGATTAGACAAATGAGAATTCGGCACAGGTGTTCGCGCGATTTTCTCGGTTTTTCCCTCGTTGTTAGCAGAGCCCCCTTTCTCTGTTTTAGCCGTAAATCCAATGAGAGGGATGAAGACGACTGTCCGGACGCCGCACGGATGAGAGAGAAGCCAATGCGGAAGGAGCGGAGCCCCCACACCTACCCAAATTCGCGCGGGTCAAGTCGACGGTCAACGTCTTGATTCATCTTCTGTTCGTGATTTGGGTAACACGTGCGCCGGGTCATTTTCCCGATTTTGAACTTTCTTTCGTGGTGATCAAAGTGTAAAAGAGACGATTTAGTAATAAGTTAAGTGATTCCCTACTGGATAAATAAAATCGGTGTAACCAATTATTGTAATTGTGTTTTCATTGAAGAGTTGTCCTGGAGGCCTAAATCCCAGTGTAAAAGTTTGGTTTCCTGCAAAGCGGTGTCGACATTTTCTTAAATAGCAGAACAACGTGGGTTGGTAAGTGAATTTCGGTTCGAGGTCATCTTTCGGTTTGGTTTTTATTAGAGTTGGATTAGTAGAAATAAAATTTTAATAATGAAAAACACTAAGTTTTACGAATCTAACAATACCAAAAACTCAATTTCGATAAAAATGTCACATATGTATCTTTTTACGTTGCACGTCAGTATTATTATTGATTAAAATTATACTCTTTTATTCAAATTAAAATTTCAGAATAAAGCTCTGTTTCTTCTTTTCCGATTCTCGTCTTAAATCAGCAATATACAAATCAAATGACTCAAACAATTTGTGAATTAGGTCTGTCATAGTTGCTAATCTACTATGCTTGCGAGTGTTTTATTGTCGGTATCGTTTAACATCTTATTTCTTATTTCGGACTTCAGCATCTTCTTCTGAGTACTGGCCAATTACAAGCATGAACTTTACCATGACTTTGCCTCCACACCGAAAAAAATATTTTCTTCTTTTAAGCGTAATCCACTCATTTTTATGCTTTTTTCCTCTACAATATGGTATCAAAATGATTCCCCTCGTTTTGAGAGGATGTTATACTCATCAAAATAAGAGGAACTTTCCTTTCATAGGGTAAACTTTTTCACTTTTACACTTGAATTATTTTAAATCATTTAAAAGAAGTTAAATCACTAACTACCTTCATTGATTCACATCAAAAAAGGAATATTCATCAATATTCGAACATTTTGTATGTTGTTTTATTAAATACGGGAGTAAAATAAACATGTCACACTGCTAGGTTATATTGGTCTTTTACTTCAATTTCACATTCGTACACAAACAAATAATGAAGTAAAAATATTATTATGTGCACAGAACATTACAATATTATCATCTAGACTGTAATCTTTTACAACACACTGTAAATTTTGTCTTCCACAATCGAAAACTAAAGGTGAAAATAAACTTTAAAGCTGCCGACGCGACGCGACGCGATACAATTGTTACTGATTGCGCATGTGCAAGTACGATATAGAGGATATTCCTCTTATTTTGATCAGAAGTTTCCTATCGAAAGTAGTGGATTACTCTCAACATAAGATTAAACCGTGAGAGTCGTCTTCTAATATTTTTCCTTTTCAAAACAGAGGAAAATACTATTGGTTGTAGTATAATTAGCTCATTTTGAGTAAAAAAACTCAAGAGGATTTTATGATAGGAATGTTCCGCTCAAAAGAAGAAGATATTTTTTTCGGTGCATGTGTCAGGATCTTGTGCACGGTTGATGGCATATAAAACCATGGATAAAGATGAACACATAATTGTGCTGTTTCGTAAGCAAATTGGTTGAAAAACGCAGAAGGAATTTTTGTTCTGCTTCCAAGCATCTGTAAAATTTAAGCAAATTTTTTAATTAATTCTGCATCAACTCCAGTAATTTTGACTGTTTCCTCAACATTTGCAAAAAACCGACGCGCAGTATTTCCTGTGTTTGAATTTTCTGCTCCTGAGTTTGGCTGATCTATTATCAATCCCAGTTTTTCTTTAAATTCAGCACCAATTCGTTTTTAGTATTTTTCATTAAGGATTAATCTTCTTTTGTGGATGCTCTCCATTTGCAAAAATCTCGTTGGTACTCAAAATGCAAAATGCATTCCATACATCAGCTTTTAGCGTGCAATACAGAAAGACCAAATTGGTAATTTTCGGTATTTTTTGTCTTTTCAATTATTCATATTCTCAATTATTCATTTCACTCGATTTAGAACCACAGATGTAGCAGTTCGTATTAGCTAAAGTATCAGAGAGTGCATGACAAGCCTTGCCACCAACCATTGTTAACTTCATGTTTACTTTCAATGCATATGGGCAAATCTACGAAACTTTTAACTTTTATGATACTCGAATCAAACACTTAAAAGCTTGCATTTTTTTAATTATAACATAGGGTATCATTATGTTTTCTTAAACTATATACAAACTAATGTTTATTTACACTATTAGAATGAATTATTGATTTTTAAATTAGTTTTATAAATTTAAAAGTTAAAAAATGCTTAAATTTGAGTTGAAACTCTTGCAAAAGTTAATATTCTTAACGATTTTATTTTTGCGGCGTGTAGAATAGGACTTCAGCTACAAAAAAATAGCTATCAGACATATTTTTTCAAAAATTTTTTACTATCTCCTTAGTGTGCCATGACTGTAATAATAATTCCCCCTTAATAATTAAAAAACAAAGAAAAAATACATTTTCTCTATAGCGTGTATTGAAAGTGCACATAGTAAGCTTTATTTTAAATGAAAAAAAATGTCTTTTTTCCAAAAAAGTAAAAAAAAAAATTTTGAAAAAATAGGTTAAATTTTGCACCATTGGAAAAAGGAAAAAAACCTTTTGAAAACATGTAGGTCAATTTTTTGTCCACCCAGTTGCATAATAATTATGATTTTTCAAAAAATACCCTCTTCACACTTGACCAGAATCTTCAGCCCCCTCCCCCTTCTACAATTTTTATTAGAATTTCATAATAATTGGTGGTTTGAGTATTGACATAGAATACTACATTTTGTGAAAATATTAGCCTTTATTAGCCATTTTCATTTTTTCGATTGGTACACTTGAGAAATTTTGCCCCATTTACAAATTTTTTTATTTTGGAAAAGTATGCTTTGTTTTCAAAGAAATAAACTACATCTGAACCCTCGCTTGGGGATCAAAAGGGCTTACGCGTGAAACTCGGTCGTTTTAGTTGGCCACTGGGTGACATATTTTTACATTAAAAATTTGAATATTTGAATTTCATATCTTTATAGAGAATTTTAAGGTGCATATTTTTCTTCCAGAACAAAATTTTTATCGCTTTAGGGTTTCAAGATAACTGCAAAAAACAACATTTTTTTCAAAAGTGGAAAATTGAATTATTTTGTCTTCAACTCGTCATAACATTTACAATAATAGTAATTTTTAAATAAAATTTTCAGAAAATTTGCCTTAATCTACCAACAAACCAACAGCGTTCTCTAAATTTAGATCAATAATTCGTAAAAATTTATGAAAATTATTTCCTGACAACTTACGTTTTATTAGTACTAAAATTTCCAGACGCTTCAAGAGTTACACCGAAAGCGTGTTGGAGACGGCGCATAGAAATTTTAATTAATTGTTATTTAATAACTATATACAACAAAGGTCTGAAATTTTCCAAGAAAATGTAGTGCATTATTTATTTCCTACAACATTGTTAAAGTACTTAAAAAATAATTTAATAAACAAAAGGGTGATTTATGTCTTAAGAAATATGCTGGGAAAATTTTATCTCATTAAAAGTATACAGATAGCACCCGAATTTCCGGGAAGTTTCTCGTGGCAAGTTCGGCAGTCTCCGACGGAAATTTACAGGAAACTTCCTGGAAATAGCGAAATGTCTTACTCCTAGAAAGCTTCCCTCGGAAACTTCCCTTGGAAACTTCCCGGAAATTCGGATGCTATCTGGGTACTTTTAATGAGATAAATTTTACCCATCATATTGCTTAAGAAATATTTTGTTTATTAAATTATTTTTTAAGTACATTAACAATGTTGTAGGAAATAAGTAATGCACTATATAAACATTGTAAAATTCATAAATCTAAATGCATGTCTATTATGAGGCTTCAAGTCCCGCATGCTAAGTCATGACCGCGCGCCATGTATCACAAAACTTCAAAAAAATTGTTTTCAAAAAAGAAAAAAAACTTGTCTGCCAAAATTGGTGTATCGATTTGTTTAACATTAAACAAAATTCTTAATTTTTTTGTATTGATCGGTGCCCGAATACAGGTTTAAAAATTAAAAATAAATTTTCTTTTTTAAATAAACAAATTACAACATTTTTTTGCTTTATTAATTTTTTTTCTGAAAACTCAACATTTTCTGAGTAAAAAATATACTGACAACTTTCTTCTACAACAAAAATAAAAAAGGTATGACAGATTGAAAAAAAAATTGCATTAATTTGTTAATGTAAATAACTCCGAAAATAATAAATATTTTTAATTAATATTTGGTATCCTTAAATAGACCATAAATGTTTATCCAAAAAAACGAAAACTGAATAAAATCGCTAAGATGACCTGTCAATCTTTTAACTGCAGTCTTGCATCTTTAGTTGGTATAAATGCGTGATATTGTAGAATTCCTTTGACCGCCTCTGCTGCATCAAATCTACTTTTAAGTTTTTTAGCAGTTATTTTTTATCTTTCTTGCTACCGTCAAGTGGGGCTATTTTGTGCGCCGTGGGGCTATTTTGTGCACCCAAGGTTTTTAATTAATAAAATCTTTATATTCAGTTGCTTAAGTTTGCTACTTGGTATAAATACTTTCTAATATCTAGACTACAGAGAGTACTTAATGAATGTACTTAATTCTTTGTCAGAAAATAGAAAAAAAATCCTAAAGTCGTCAAAATCAAGCTGAAAAATTTCAATGTTCTCAAAATTCTGTTCAGATTTCCGGAAGTTTAAAAGTGTTTCTAAAGGTATTAATAATACTTGTTGACAATTTAGTTGAGATGATGTATACGTGATGCGCTAACTTTTTATTGCATATTTTAAGAAAAAAGTGTAAAAAACTGAAAAACCAGGATTTGGTGGGTTGTTTTGTGCATTCTTTAAAATCAAGTTTTTTTCAATAATTTGTTTTGTAGTTAGTAAAAATTACTTTAGAATTTCGTTTTTAAACATTTTTGTCTTATTTTTGTTATAAAAGACAAGAAATAAGCATAAAATTTCAGTTTTACACATGGTGCCTTAAAAACCTCAAAAAAGTAACATTAATAATTACATGCTTTTCAAGTTAATTTTGAAACTTTTTCACTTAAAATAACTCAAGAAGTGTAATAGAATTTATTTTAAGTAAAATTTTCTTAAAGAAATAACTTTTTTTGTAAATCTACATTTTTGTGAAATTTTTGTGTTTTACTTTCAAATTAATTAAACAATTCCTAAAAAAAAATATTTCTGGCTTTGTTTTTTTTTATTGTACTCTAGAATATCTAGGAACAATATTTCATATAGCAAAAACGGTCAAAAAAAATGTTTTACCAACTTTATAAATAAGCAAACTTTGATGCACAAAATAGCCCAACCATGGGGTTTATTTTGTGCACAACTTTGAGTTTCTATAACTCAGACAAAAATTTTTTTCTTGTCGGCTAACTAATAGGACACCTTTAGAAGGATGTCTACAACATAACTGAATAGATATATTCTTTATTTTTTCAAATTCTGAATTTTAATTAAGCATAGAGTGTAAAAAGAGCGGTTTTGTGCACAAAATAGCCCCACTTGACGGTACTAAAAAAGATTTCAGTCATTTGACAATATTTTTTGCCCAAACGAATAAATATTGAAATAATTATTCCTAATTTAAATTTAAATACACGCTATATTTAAAACAAATGAAGACAAGTTTGAAAGCCAAAAAAAATATTTTTCGTTTAAGGCAAATTAAAAACAAATTTTTTGGAAACTTTGTTTGATTTAGGAAGCAAATAATAAAAACTCGTAATGTTTATATTATCTTAATGACGTTAATCTTAGCTTATTCTGCTGTCATTATCAAGCTAATTTATATAAAAAAATGCATTAAATTATAAAGTTATAATTCTTTAAAAAAAAAAATTTGTTCTGCATACTTTTTAATTGTCAACATATAATTATATGTTGTTACTAATGCAAACATTTTGTATTTTCCAAAACATCTAAATTTAACAGTTTTAAAAAATTATTTGTAAATCTAATACATACTTAAAATTTAATAAGAATCATATGAAAATTTAACATTTTTATTAATTAATTTATTTATTAAAAGTGGTGAAAAAATTAACTTTAAGTAAACTGTAGATGGTTTCTCTAATGTGACATAAGAACAATTTTCTTCATTTAGGTTCAAATCAAATAAATTTGGTTTTAATTTTGCTTAGAAAGTGATAATTTTAACAATAGGTCGTTTTCATTTCAATTCAGACAGGCTATGTATGTTAAAGTCAGGGAATCATTTTTTATTGAAATATATTGTTTTTCAGACAATTTTAGACGACACGTATTTTCCCGATTTGGTAAAAAAAATTTTTTAACGAAGTTATGCGGATTTCAATTTTTTAAGTTGAACAGTGAGATTACAAGAAAATGAAGTTTAATTTTTTTAAAATTATTATATCATCTTTGCCATTGTATATATTAAAATAATCCTTTCTGTGTCTAATTAGGGCTTTCATGTTCTTTAAAATTCCACAAGTGAATTAACAATATTTTCAAATTAAACAAAATGGCGTCGTTTTTTCGAAAAAATTAATAATCAAATTTTCTCAAAAACCCCACCGTTTTTTTTCTCTTGATTTTTTTACTACTTTCTGGAAGTATAATTATTATTTTCTATAAGAATTTATTGGAGTCCCACTTCCTGGGAAAGAATAAAAAATGTTTTTCCTTTTAAGAAAAGAAAATTCAAAGTTTTTTCAAACCCTTTACTAGATACAACAAAAGTCCACATAGAAAAAATGTTCCTCTTCAAAAGTAGAGTAAAAAAGTCTCAGGGCTTTTATCTGTAACTTGCGAATCTTTCGAATTATTAATTATAACACGAATTAAATCCATAAATTTTACATTTTTGCAAGTATAATTTTTACTTGCAAACATGAAAAATTTTTAATAATTCGAAAGATTCGCATTTTAGAGATAAAATCCATTAGACTTATTTACTCTAATTTTGAAGTGGAACATTTTTTCTATTTGGACTTTTGTTGTAACTAGTAGAGGGTTTGAAAAAACTTTGAATTTTCTTTTCTTTAAAAGAAGAAATTTTTTTATTCTTTCCCAGGAAGCGGGACTCTAATTAATTCTTATAGAAAATAATTATTATACTTCCAGAAAGTAGTGAAAAAATCGAGAGAAAAAAAAACGGTGGGGATTTTGAAAAAAGTTGATTTTTATTTTTTTTTTAAAAAACGCCGCCATTTTATTAAATTTAAAAATATTTTAAATTCACTTGTGGAACTTTAAAGAACATGAAAGC
Organism: Ganaspis brasiliensis; assembly: GCA_037103525.1. Taxonomy (NCBI): domain Eukaryota; kingdom Metazoa; phylum Arthropoda; class Insecta; order Hymenoptera; family Figitidae; genus Ganaspis; species Ganaspis brasiliensis. Next base: position 420,431 of record JAZKLR010000342.1, on the reverse strand, counting down.
CCTAATTAGACACAGAAAGGATTATATTAATATATATAATGGCAAAGATGATATAATAATTTTAAAAAAATTAAACGTCATTTTCTTGTAATCTCACTGTTCACATTAAAAAATTAAAATCCGCATAAGTTCGATAAAAATTTTTTTTACCAAATCGGGAAAATACGTGTCGTCTAAAATTGTCTGAAAAACAATATATTTCAATAAGAAATGATTCCCTGACTTTAACAAACATAGCCTGTCTGAATTGAAATGGAAACGACCAATAACATATTTTTTAATTTGCACAATAAAAAGTATTTTTCAAAATAGTCATAAAGTGAAAATAAATTCCAGTAATGACAATCTCCACCCTGTAAATCCAGAGAGCGTTTAAATGTAACTTTAAGTCTATTACAATTTTGTAAATAAACAATAAAATTTTGGCACTTTGGTACAGCGCAGTGATCTACCGCGCTGCACCAGTGCCGCTGCTAGTGGCAGCGAGCGTCATAGGCGTTAGGTTGTATTCAACCTTTATTTTCGATGATTAGGAGTCCTCATCCAATATTTTACTCCAAAGATTTTTTATAGGAAAAAAAGTAGGGTTTTCATTTAAAAAAATTAAAAAATGTCCTTTTTGAAGAAAAAGTCATTTTTATTTTTATTTTCTATTTTTAGGGATCAAACAATTTTTTCTTGTAAAAAACAATATGACCAATCGAAAGAGCGTGAAAAAATCTATCGAAACTGGTATTACAAGAATTTTTTAAATTTAAATTATAAGAACAAAAAATTATTAAAGTAAACAGTTTCCTTAAAAAAGTCAAAAATTTCATCCCCTCCCCCACGCTTAATATTTTTTCTATATAGTCAATATTATTTTTGTATTCATTACTATTCAATAGGACAACATTTTGTCCAAGTTTCAGCCCGATAGAATAAACTTGCTTTTTGGACCTATATCACTTGAGAAATAATCTCCCATTTGGGAACAATTCATGTTCTTACCAAATTTTTTTTAACTAACCGCTCTTGAGTTATCAACAATTGAAAAAAATTGTTAATTTTTAAACATATGACCATATTATTCTTAAAAATTATCGTACAATAATAAAAAAAATGCATTTTAAAGGTGATAAAACTAGCTTTCAAACGATATAAGTGCGATTAAAATGCCATAAATTCTTAAAAAACTTTATCACTTTAAAAAAAAAAATTTATTTTGCATTAAGAATATTTAAACAATAAAAAAATTTTTTTTTTTAATTTCTGTTTTATGTAGGAATAAAGCTCTAGAAATGTTCTTTCAAAAAATACTTTTTCGAGCTTTGTAACTTTAATATTAAACAATGTACAAGACTTTTTGTAAAGTGCTAATCGCTAGGGGTGGGTAAAAGTTATTGAGCAGCAGTATATATATAATACAGTCGAATTGGGGGGTTTTGGGGTCGCTGTTTATAATTTTGAGCTTACTTTTTGTAAATTAAAAATGTAGAATTTAAAAAGTAAGCTCAAAATCGCAATCAACTACCCCTAAAACCCATGAGGGTTTTGATTTTTCAAAAAGTAAGCTCAAAATCGTAATCAGCGACCCCAAAAACTTCCAAGAAATGAGTTTCAAGAAAATTTGGTCGATTTTTAATTTTTGTGTCCGACATTTTGGATCCGCCATTTTGCATTAAAAAAGTAAGCTCAAAATCATAGTCAGCTACCCCAAAAACCCCCAAGAAATTAATTTCAAGGAAATTCGATAGATTTTTACATTTTTGTCGGCCATTTTGGATTCACCATTTTGAAATTCGAAAATGCAACATGAGATTTGCATTCAGCGATCCCAAAAACTGTTAATTAAAGAGTTTAAAGGCAAGTTGGTCTTTTTCGGACTTTTAATACATGAAGTTATTTTTAAATTTTTGAATTTGACGCCTTTTTTCGCCATATTGGCATTGCCATCTTGAATGTTCAAAAAACGCCATACGGCATTTAAAAGTAGACATACGTACAAATTTTTTGAGCTATATAACTTTAAAAGCGGTCAAAACCATTTTTGGACTTAGGCCTGTCTTTGTAACGGACTTTATCTTCCTGTTAATATAATTTTACTGTTTTTATAAAATGGCGGCTCCTGCTGCCGATCTAACCCTGTTGGAACGCGATGGCGAACGACTAGCCGTACTCTTCCGGCTAACAGGCAACCTGCGAAGCTCGTTCATTTTATTTATTTGTTTATTTATTTAAAATAACAAGATTCTAGGGCTAGGCAGACCTTCAAGGAACCAATGATACATATAAATTAAGAAGTATACAATTACCAGTAGGGTAAGTCGAGGAGAGATGGAGTAATTCTCGCCATTTTGAATAATTTTTTATTCATTGATCTGGTTGTTTGTTAGTTAGTATGTCATGATACATACACTAGAAGTTCGAAAAGTCTGGTCATTATCAGGTTTATTTAGGAAGTAATGGGACAATTACTATTTCATTAGCTCAAAAAACACTCAGAAATTTTTGTCATATGAAAAAAATAATTTGTTTCTCTTTTAGTCAGTAAGATTTATTACTAAAGTAATACGTACGTCGAAGTGCGACTACTATTGCAAGGGAAGTATATGCTATTAAACATGATTCCAAAACTTATTTTAATTTACCACGCACGTTACTTTTTGTCGATGCTCGAGGAGAGATGATTCACTTCTCTATAAATATGACTAAATAAAAAATAATCTTTTTATCCCACAGGCACAAACATGGCGCTTTTAGATGCCTGTAGGCAGGGTCAAAACGCATTCATTTATTCGTCCGCACAGTGGTCTGAATTCCAAATCTAGGTGGACAAAAATCAGAAAATCGATCTCTTTAAACAAAATTTTTTCTTACTATTTTTATGTTCTATTATATATAGAGCTTCCGTTCTTGTATGATTCGAACACTAAAAAAATTGATATTACTGTATTAATGCTTGAATTGGCGTAGAGTCACGCATAGTTTATTTTGCTCTAAAAATAATGGCTTTAATTAAACACTCTGTAAGATAATGTAACATAAATTATTTTACTTTTTATGTGTATATTTGAAAACAAACGACAAAAGTGAGTTTGTTTGCTACTCGTATATTACAAAATTCAAAATGAAAAAAGTTAAATTGTTTAAATTTGTTTACAAAGTTATTCATGGGAAAATGTGTATTAAGACCTTAAGTTTTCATAACCATTAACATTTTTTGCCAATTTTTGCCACTTTTCGATATTTTTATGTTTAAAGCGAGTCGTTAAACCCGATTCTAGATGGACAAAGCTATTTGCTAAAAGACGCTTCGATGCTATTTTACACCACTTTATTATAAGCAGTTTTTGAGGTTGCTAATTATTATTATTTATTTGGAGGTTCACCGTATTGGACGAGCCATTTTGCATTTTTAAAATTCAATAATAGATTCGTAATCAGTGACCCCAAAACCCTTAGATATCATTTTTTATTCAAGAAAAACTGGTTTTTTTATTTTTAGGTCAAATTGAATTCATGACATTTGACTTCAGATTCGTAATCAGCGACCTTGAAAACCCTTAAATACCATGTTATATGAAAATAAAGTAATTTTTTAATTTTTAAGTCAGCCATATTGAGTCCGCCATTTTGAATTTTTAAAATATAACAACAAATTCGTAATCAGCAACCCCAGAAACCTTTAACTACCATGTTTTATTGACATACCATAATTTCTTTATTTTTTAGTCCGCCATATTGGATCCGTCATTTTGAAGTTTTGGAATCTGACTACAAATTCGTAATCAGCGATCTCTAAAAATGCTAGAAACAAAGTAGTGTGAATTTGCATTAAAGCGTTTCTGAGTAAATAGTTTTGTCCAGCTAGAATCGGGTTTCAGACCACTGTGGGCCGTGTGAAAATGGCGTCCATTTTTTCCCATGTAACCTACAAGCATTTAAAAGCACCTCGTTTGTGCTTTTGGAATAAAAAGTATCGTAAGCAACACGGGTTTAAAGTCAGTCCAATTTGTTTACAATGATGTTTAAACAAATGGCTGCCTTTAACCCCTTTTGCTTAATATACTATTTTCTAATTTTTTACTTATGAATAAGGAAAATTTTCATTTATCAATAAGTGATATTTTTACCTTTTTTTTTAGATATATATGTGGTGTTTTCACATATTCATATCTCAACCCAGTCCACAAAAAGTTTTTATATGTGCTTCTTCGTAAAATTTTTCGGTATCTATAAGATTAAAATAGGTAATTAACAGTCAATATTTTTATGAAAACCAAAAGTGACACACATTTTTGCTTCTTGATCCATCTCTCCTCGAATTTTTTTTTCTACCGTCTCTTATGGTGTAAAATGTTGACAGAGATAAATTTTCATTCATAGGTCTTTTTTTTACAAGAAGTGGAACTAAAACTTCCACGTCTTCAAAATTGATTTTCTCACGAATTCTCGGCTGTAGATAAAAAAATAGAAAAAGTTATCCCTCTCTCCTCAACTTACCCTATATAAAGTATAAAGGAGATATAAATTTAACAATACTGAGTAAAATGCATTAATTAAAGAACGAAATCGAATAAAAAAACAATCAAAAAATATAAGTAATACCTTGGCACTAAGAAAACAATATGTGCGAACCAACATGAGAAATAATTATAATTAATTGTAAGAAAAAAAAAGAAAAAAAATGTCAACTAAGTAAGACTTTAAACATAGGAGATGTCACCAATGTGTTATCTCAAATACATTGCTTCTGCATTTAAATAAGAAACTGAAGAGCAATCTTTTAAAGATCAATTGTGTAGAGAAGTCTCTTCAAAACGAACTGACAACTACGCAAACTAACCCGGCAAGCCCCAACACACCCTGTAGTTCAGTCACTGGAGCGCTAAAAAGGCCAAATAAAAACATTAATTATCACATCGACAATTTTTTTTTATTTGAAAGGACAATGCATTAATAGAATAAGGATAAATTTCTTTTTTTAAAGGGTATTGTAAGCAGAGTTTAAATCTGAGTAATTGTATATTACTTAAATTGTAAAGATCAGTTTATAGAGCACAACATTCTCTACAACATTTATAAGAAACAAATTTTCACAAATTTATTATTTTTTGTGTTATATTGCAAAGTGTGTCAAAGTGGGGGGATGCAAAATCATAATTTTGCATTTTCCACGAATCTAATGCAAACTTTGTAAAAAATGATCCAATGAAAGAGAATGCGTTTTACAAAATAAATAAGTTTCATCTAAACCAGTTTTTCATACAATAATTAAGTAAGTCTGTGGAACATTGCAAAGTACGCAACTACATTGTGTTCAATAGGTAAGAGGGGATTGTATGATTTTGCATTTCCTCTGTAACGAGCCAGTTCGTTCTTACAGATAATTGGTTCGCTGTACCTCCCGACTTCGATTTCGTCGCGCATGAAACACTAAATTCGCACTCAGCGAATTTGAATGTTCGCGCGAGATAGTTATAGGCGGCGCGCGCGGCAGTCTGAGTAGCAGACGACAAACCGCTTGTTCGTCGCCAGCTAACGGAAAAGCGTCAGATTGATGCGAGCGGCACTACGCGTTAGACGCGTGCGAAACATTTGGTTTGTATCATCATACTTATAATTCATTGTGGTCTCAATAAAAGAGTAATTGAACGTGATCAATAGTGTTGTGTCTTGGCAGACCCAATTTATTTGATTCAACGGTCCCAGGTTGTTTTGTGCGACTAGTCTACGGATGAACATCGGTAAGTCCGTCATGTTTTCTCTTGGCCTTCGTTGTAGGAGATAATGCTTATGGTGATTTCCAGTGCTCGTTTTATTGTTTTCTAGTGAATATAGAAGGAATAACAAGGTCAATTAACTCGGTAGTGTCATAGGAGTCTTAACAGGTGAGTTTTGTGCATCTCAGAGCGAGCGATTCCACCCCCTCAATGTTCGATTTTTCTACCGGGTAAATCCTTTTATTAAAGATAAAATCTCGCGACTGGGTTGCCATATTTTTGGCGCCCAACGTGCTTTTTAGGTTAACTAAAAAAAAACCCTTTTACGCGATTTTCGAGACAAAAAACTCCGCTGTCGTTACCACAATAGCGTCGCCACGCGGTGTTTTCCCAACGAGAAAATCGTTTTAATTTAGTGCTTTTACGGAATAAATGGCGTCTTACACGTGCGGAAATTTTTCCTCTAAATTCTTCTACATTTATATCGCGTAAATTCAAGCACTAAACTACTTACCTGCAAGACTTCCTATTTCGAATTCTGTATAATCATTTCAATTATTGCACCGCATCAATCTCATCATTTTACCTACCACGGTGGGGATCGACGAAGTTCAACCCAAAGGTCTTATCACTAAAAGTTTTTTTACAAAAATTTGTTCAGTGATGAAATTAGAAGATTTCAAGCCTATAATGAAAATAATCTGTCGAGGGTTTTTAAAATTAAATCGATTTTTGTCGATTTTTTAAAGGTTAACCACTCTTACTTCAATAAAAATTGAGGTATTTAAATTTTCTTTTTTTAGATCTCTTCTTCCACGTCCCGTGAGCAATTTTCTTTAGTTAAAGACTTTTGTTTGTTTTTAATCGGCGTTAAACTTAAGAAAAATCACCAAAAAACGTGTTTTTTGGTAGAGTATTACCCGTAGAGTATTTAAGTACCTACATGTACTTGTTCTCCTCGAAACACCTTTGACTCCTTGTTTTTGCTGTTTAAAAATGCTGTAACTTTAGAACAGTTGCAGCAAATTTAATAATTTTTTTTTATTTTGAAGGTAAAAGTACGTGCTTTAAAACACTTTTGATTAGAAAACCATTTTTCTTCATTTGTTTTAAGAAACAACACAAAAATCACCAAAAAACACGTTTTTTGGTGATTTTTCTTAAGTTTAACGCCGATTAAAAACAAACAAAAGTCTTTAACTAAAGAAAATTGCTCACGGGACGTGGAAGAAGAGATCTAAAAAAAGAAAATTTAAATACCTCAATTTTGATTGAAGTAAGAGTGGTTAACCTTTAAAAAATCGACAAAAATCGATTTAATTTTAAAAACCCTCGACAGATTATTTTCATTATAGGCTTGAAATCTTCTAATTTCATCACTGAACAAATTTTTGTAAAAAAACTTTTAGTGATAAGACCTTTGGGTTGAACTTCGTCGAGCCCCACCGTGCTACGTTTAAAATTCGCTAATTTTCGAAAAATCCAATAGCACGCTACGTATTTAATATTTTTCTCACGCTTGTAATTATAGAATCAAATGTATAATGCTTTTATCACGTCGTATTTTGTAAATTAAATAATTTATAGTCCTTTTGCCAAGCCACGTAAAAATTTAAATTTGCTACCGCTTTCCGCTTTTGCTTAACTTTTTCTGATTTTTTTTTGTAGTAAGAAACCAAATGTATTTTTTAATTATAGTATTATTTTTAATCATTTGCAATTATGTATTTTCTTTTCAGCCTTCTGTCACCCAACTACTATGGGTGAAAATTTATAAAATCATTTATTTAAAAACGGCCAAAAACGACGCGACAATAGAAACGCGAGGTCTTTGTTCAGTCTCGTGAACATAAACACAGCTATGTTTACCTTTCGCGCTTATCAGCATTCTTGCCGGACAGCCTTTAAATTCTCGAAATAAATTCGTCAAATTAAAATTCATAGAAAAAATAAAATTCTCTCTAAAATTTAATTTTTTCTCTTGTCAAATGTATTTCGCTCGACAAAATAAATTCACAGATCAAGAATTTCTCAACATAACGTTACTTTATTTTTGATGATTTATTTTTTTCATGAAACTCATAATAAAAATAAAAATCGTTTTTTAAAATGAATTAATTATATAATCACTTTTTTACCACACGCAAAATTAAAAAAATTAATTGTTCTGTCAAAATTTATGAAATAACCAATAGTTATCTTGTAGAGAATTAAAATTTTAAAATGACTGTCAATAAAAATAAAAATCACGCAAAACCGAGGTCTCAGACTTTTGGTTTCCACCCATCGCGTAATCTAATCCGTTCAACCCCCCCCCCCCCAGGCAACCGCCCCGAAACTGATCAGGAACGAGAAAATCTTGACGACAACCATTCGCGTTCCCCTGAAGGAACAAAAATTGTGATTCAAACGCGCCGCGGTAGAAAACCCGAAGTAATCAGAAACCCACTTTTTGCACATCAATTAACAGGAATTTTAAGCGGTATTCAAGCACAACAGAAGGAAGAAAATAATAATTTTAAAATTCAAATCAAGGGAATTTTAGCTAATCTTGCAGTTCGATCGGGATAGTTTTTATACTTATGACGGATTAATAGAAAAAATCCGAAAATAAGCAGAAAAAATTGCTACAATGCAATTAACAGACAAATTGAGGGAAAAAGACTCGAAAAAACTCGTGCAACACGTGGTAAAGATCAGTTATACGCGATTGAAACACATTCACCTGTACCTGACGAAACAACACAATCAAACGCGTTACCGCAAACTAAAACCGACTACAAACCTAAGCAAAATAAAAAAAATAAAAAACAAAATGAATTAAAACCGGAAACTGTTTTAAATAAAATAGAAATTTACAAGCGTCAAATAAATACTCTAAAACAAAAATTATCGGGGGGTATACCGAAAAGCGAAAATTCGTAAAGAGATGGGAAAAGGGAAGCTAGAGAGCCTCCCCCCTCCCCTCCTACCAACCGACGGTTGCGTCGCCGCTCCACTTCTAGGTCCTCACGCTCCTCTGCTTCTGCTTCGCTACAGAAGGGGGGAGAGAGACGTGGATCGTCTACGCGCAGAAATTACGACGCTGGGAACAACCAGCAGCGGAACAACGGACGCGGTAACGGTTACAGAGGCAAGGAAATTATAACCAAGATGCCACAGTCACGCCGCTCAGAAACAAATGTGTATTCCTCGAATCGCACCAACGCTGTAATTAAATGGAATTACACTAGTGGTTCCTACAGCGACTACGACGACGAGCTATATTCGAAATCCGAGATGGAGCACACTACTCCGAGGAGGACCTCCCCTCCACCGAACCTTCTGATTCGTTAGGATCCTCGGTTACTTCACTGCACACAGCTAACCGAACTGCCTGCTAATCAGTATCAGTTAACAAGCCAGACAGAGTAAATAAAGGGCCTGCACCGCCCTTACCGTTGAACAAGCGGATCACAACTACAACAACGATTACGTTAGGCAATAAAGAATATACGGGCCTCCTTGACACCGGAAGCGATAGAACCTTCATGTCAGGAGAATTATACGATTTAATAAAAGAACTTAGAAACGGCGAGCCAATTAAAGACGCAATTACACGTGCCAGCGTACAACTCGCACAACGTGACCCGCTATTCTGCCAAATTTAATGTTCAAATCAATAATTACTACGGTGAATTATGGTTTGCGGTCCTAGACGGATTAACCACGCCCATAATATTAGGTACGGACTTCATAATGTCCTGGAAGGTCATTTTTGACGCAATCCAGAGATATTGGTCCATAGACGGCTCTAGCGAGCGGCTCCTATTGCACCCGTCAATTAACGCTCTCAACTCACTGTATTCTATGCAGTTGATAGAGCTGACGCCCGAACACCGACTGACCAAGAACCATTTAAACTGAAGCGTACCGACGAAGCACGCAAGCAAGTAAAATTATCAACGAACAAGTTGACAAATACTTAGAGAAAAAGTTTATAGTTGAAAGCCAAGGCCGTTACGCGAGCCCCGTAGTCCTAACATACTGAAAAGATGGCAGACCAAGATTCTGCAAAGACTAGCGCAAATTAAACTCGATCACAAAATAATCGGGTTTTCCACGGCCTCGCATGGATAGCATCATGGATGCCTTAACCCAAGCTAACGTGATTAGCACAATAGATTTAACGGACGCGTTTTATCACATACCAATCGATTCTAAGTCACGCGAGTATACGGCCTTCGTCATCCCCTGTCGTGGACAGTACGAATGGCTCCGAATGCCCTTCGGGTTAACAAACGCGCCGGCTACCTTTCAAGCCTTGACGGGAAAAATTCAACGAGCACAGACGCAAACACAAATTACCAGAGCGCTATATCGAACAAGTTCACGCGTACCTAGACGACTAGATAGTCATTTCTAGAATGTTCGAGGCGGGCTCTCGATTAACAGAGAAAAGTCACATTTTGCTAAGTCCTCAGTCGAATACCTCGGCTTCCTGCTTGACAAGGACGGCCTCAAACTGAACCCAAAACGCGTCGAACCGATTGTCAGTAGACCAACTCCTCGTAACCATAAGGAGCTGCGACAGTTCAACGGCATCGTCAATTGGTATCATCGCCACTGGCGAAACATTGCGCGCTTACAAGGACCGCTCAACAAACTAGCGAGTCCTAAAGTACCCTGGCAATGGACCGAAGAACACGAAGTCGCGTTCCAAAACGTAAAAGAATCGTTTAAAAACGCTCTAACTCCAAACGCACCGAGACTTGACTTGCCGTTCGTTTTGTACACGGACGCGAGCAATACAAGCATCGGTGCGGTTTTGACGCAGCAAGATAAAGATCGCGAGTATCTTATCACGTGCACAAGCAGGCCATGGAGGGGTGCGGAATTAAATTATACGAACACCGAAAAGAAATGCTTGGCCATGATAGATGCGATCAAAAAGCTCCGTTGCTATCTAGAGCTAACTAGATTTACGGTAATAACCGATCACGCTAGCCTCACTTGGTTACTAGAGTCCAAAGTCCCCCGAGGCAGACTAGCGCGATGGGCACTCGAATTATCCGCAAATAAAGCCACGATCATACACCGTAAAGGTACCTCTAACGAAGCACCAGACACGCTCTCGCGACTCTACGAAGATGCCTCATTAGGCACGCCCTCTACGAATTTGAACGTCGTACCCGACCAATCGTGGTATAAAACCATAGTCAAACGAGTCCGTGCAGATCCGGCAGATTACGAGCGTTATAGGCTAGATCGCGACAGGGCACAGTGGTTTGAAATCAGAAATTGATATTCAAATCAACTTTTAGAGAGAAAACGGCTGCGTGGATTTTCAATTTTTTTGTTTGAAAAATTAGTAAATAAATTCTAAAGAGATCTGTAAAATTAGATATTTTTTTTTGGTTTTATTTGTTTTTTAATGTTAATGCAAACTGCTGAAAAAATGTCAACTTTTTAGTTTTTTTTTTTATTTTCTAGAAAAATTTTTTTTAATGCCTGCCAATACCTTGATTTTATAGAAGTAATGAAATAGAATAAACAAAAATTTTAAAAGCGCTAATTTAATTGTTATTTACCCCCTATTACCCCCTAAGAGGGGGTAGGGATTTCAAATTTTACGAAAAGTTGAGTTCGGTGTCTATTCCTATATTTTTTGGGCGCTGAAACCGAAAAAGACCCCCAAAATCAAATTCCCCCCCTCATCCCCTATTACCCTCTCGAAGGGGGTTGGAATACCAAATTTTACAAAAAGCCGAGTTTGGTGTCTATTCCTTTGCTTTCTAGGACGCTAAAACCAAAAGAAACAACAAAATGCAAATTCTCGCCATCGTTCACCCCTTATTACCCCCCCGGGAGGAGGTTGAATTTTCGAATTTCATAATAAAACAGACACCGTACTCTACTTTTGTAAAATTAAAAATTCAATTCCCCTGCCAGGGTGTAAAAGACGGTAAAGAAAAGAGGAATTTGTTTTTGGTTGTTTTTTACGGATTAAGTGCCTCAAAAAACATAGGAATAAACACGAAACTTAACTATTCGTGAAATTCGAAATTCCAACCCCTTCTTAAGGGGTAAAGGAGGGAGAAAATTTTTTTTGGAAGGCTTTTTTGGTTTTTGCGCACCCCAAAAACATTGAAATAGAAACCAAACTCGGCTTTTTGTGAAATTTAATATTCCAACCCACTCGTAGGTGTAATAAGGGGTGAAGGGGGGGAGAAATTTGTTTTCAAGGTTTTTTTTGGTTGCACGCACCATAAAATATAGGAATATACACAGAATTCAACTTGTCTTGAAATTCGAAATTCCAACCCCCCTTGGGGTAATAGGGGGTGGAGCGGAGATTTATTTTTGGTGGTTTTTCTCGGGTTTAGCGCCCAAAAAACCTTAGGAATAGACACCTTATTCGATTTTTCTTTCGAAATTTGAAATATCAACCTCCTGTTAAGGGGTATTAGGGGGTGAAGAAGGGGAGAAATTTGTTTTTGTGTGCCTTTTTCGGATTCAGCGCCCCAAAAAACATAGGAATAGACACCGAACTCAACTTTTAGTAAAATTTGAAATTCCTACCCCCTCTTAGGGGGTAATAGGGGGTAAATAACAATAAAATTAGCGCTTTCAAAATTTTTGTTTATACAATATTGTTACTTCTATAAAACCAAGAAATTGGCAGGCATTAAAAAAAACTTTCGTAGAAAATAAAAAAAGAAAACGAAAAAGTTGACATTTTTTCAGCTGTTTGCATTAACATTAAAAAACCAATAAAAGAAAAATCTACTCTCACAGATCTCTTAAGACTTTATTTATCAATTTTTTAACAAAAAAAAAATTGAAAAGTCATGCAGCCGTTCTCTCTAAAAGTTGATTTGAACATCAATTTCTGATTTCGAACCACTGTGCGGCCTTGTGGTCCTTAAAGGGGCAGACTACTGTGACAAGCGAAAAAATAGGCCCATTTTTCGGATTTTTTTTCTAACAAAATATGACTCGTATATTAAATTGAATTATACCGTCATCTTTATTGTATATTTAAGTATTTTTAAAAAAAATTTCAAGTCGAAATATTTAAAAATGCCGTTATGGCACTCCTTCAAGCGCAGGTTCGCTTTTTTTAAGTGCGGAACGGTGTAAATGAAATCTCACGTTTCACAGTGGTTTGAAATAAAAAATTAATGTTCAAATCAACTTTTAGAGAGAACGGCTGCATGGATTTTCAATTTTTTTTTTTTTTGAAAATTCATAAAGAAATTCTTAAGCGATCTGTGAGAGTAGATTTTTGTTTTATTTGTTTTTTAATGTTAATGCAAACAGCTGAAAAAATGTCAACTTTATCGTTTTCTTTTTTTATTTTCTACAAAAAAATTTTTTAATGCCTGCCAATACCTTGGTTTCATAGAAGTAACGAAATAGTATAAACGAAAATTTTGAAAGCGCTAATTTAATTGTTATTTACCCCCTATTACCCCCTAAGAGGGGGTAGGAATTTCAAATTATACTAAATGTTGTATTTGGTGTCTATTCCTATATTTTTTGGGGCGCTGAAACCGAAAAAGACACCCAAAAACCAATTTCTATCCTCCTTCACCCCCTATTACCCCCTAACAGGTGGTTGATATTTTAAATTTCGAAAAAAAATCGTATAGGGTGTTTTTTCCTAAGGTTTTTGGGGCGCAAAAACCGAGAAAGACCACCAAGAACAAATTCCCCCTCCTTCATCCCCTATTACCCCCTAACAGTAGGTTGATATTTCAAATTTAAAAAAAAGAACAAGGTGTCTATTTTTATAGTTTTTGGGGCGCTAAAATTGAAAAAAAAAACCAAAAATAAATTTCTGTCATCTTTCACACCCTATTACCCCCTGAGAGGAGGTTGGAATACCAAATTTTACAAAAAGCCGGGTTTGGTGTCTATTTCTTTGCTTTCTAGGACACTAAAACAGAAAGAAACAACCAAATGCAAATTCTCGCCATCCTTCACCCCTTATTACCCCTTAACAGGAGCTTGATATTTTAAATTTCGAAAAAAAAATCGAATAGGGTGTCTATTCCTAAGGTTTTTTAAGCACTGAAACCGAGAAAGACCACCAAAAACAAATCCCCCCTTCACCCCCTATTACCCCTAAGAGGGGTTGGAATTTCGAATTTCAAGACAAGTTGAATGGTGTGTCTATTCCTATATTTTATGAGGCACTTAATCCGAAGAAAACAACCAAAAAGAAATTCCTCGTTTCTTTACCGTCTTTTACACCCTGGCAGGGGAATTGAATTTTTAAATTTTATAAAAGTAGAATACGGTGTCTATTTTATTATGAAATTTGAAAATTCAACCTCCTCCCGGGGGGTAATAAGGGGTGAAGGATAGCGAGAATTTGCATTTGGTTGTTTCTTTCGGTTTTAGCGTCCTAGAAAGAAAAGGAATAGACACCAAACCCGGCTTTTTGTAAAATTTGGTATTTCAACCTCCTCCCAGGGGGAATAGGGTGTGAAGGATGGGATAAATTTATTTTTGGGGGTCTTTTTCAATTTTAGCGCCCCAAAAAATATAGAAATACACATCTTATTCTTTTTTTTTTTAAATTTGAGATATCAACCCACTGTTAAGGGGTAATAGAGGGTGAAGTAGGGGAGAAATTACTTCCTAGGGGGTAATGGGTGGTGAAGGAGGAGAGAAATTGGTTTTTGGGTATCTTTTTTAGTTTCAGCGCCCCAAAAAAAAATAGGAATAGACACCGAACTCAACATTTAGTATAATTTGAAATTCCTACCCACTGTTAGGGAGTAATAGAGGGTGAAGTAGGGGAGAAATTACCTCCCAGGGGGTAATGTTGGGTGGAGGAGGGGGTAATTTGTTTTTGGTGGTCTTTCTCGGTTTTAGCGCCCCAAAAACCTTAGGAAAAAACACCCTATCCGATTTTTTTTCGAAATTTCAAATATCAACCCACTGTTAGGGGGTAATAGGGGGTGAAGGAGGAGAGAAATTGGTTTTTGGGTATCTTTTTCAGTTTCAGCGCCCCAAAAAAAATAGGAATAGACACCAAATACAACATTTAGTATAATTTGAAATTCCTACCCCCTCTTAGGGGGTAATAGGGGGTAAATAACAATTAAATTAGCGCTTTCAAAATTTTCGTTTATACTATTTCGTTACTTCTATGAAACCAAGGTATTGGCAGGCATTAAAAAATTTTTTTGTAGAAAATAAAAAAAGAAAACGATAAAGTTGACATTTTTTCAGCTGTTTGCATTAACATTAAAAAACAAATAAAACAAAAATCTACTCTCACAGATCGCTTAAGAATTTCTTTATGAATTTTCAAAAAAAAAAAAAAATTGAGAAAAACGCTTTAATCTGCCGCAGGTTCGCCTTTCGGAGCGCTACGGTAAAAGGTCGAAATTTCAATGAAGGAAAATTCAGCCGGCTATAACATTTTTTGTACCTTATTTTAGAGGGTTCAAAGTATTTTTTAAGCCAATAAACAAAAAACTGATTCGGAACAACTACGCTGTACCCGCTGAACAGATAGGAATCTGACGCAGGTACGCCTTTCAAAGCACTTCGGTAAAAGGTCAAAATTTCAATGAAGAAAAATTCAGCCGGCTATAACACCTATTGTACCCTATTTTAGAGGGGTCAAAGTATTTTTTAAGCCAATAAACAAAAAATTTATTTTTTGAAAATTTTACAGTAGACTGCCCCTTTAAGACCACTATGCAAAATTTCATTCCTTCACCCATTCACCAAATTTCACCCCTTTTTTCAAAATGTTGGATAAAGTTACCACCTTCCGAGGTCGGAAACTCAGATTTAAACTTTGTAAACAATACCCTTTCGAATAAAAAAAAATATTGGCGATGTTCTAATTAATTTTTAGCAGGACCTCTGCTAGGAGCTCAGGGTTGGGAAACGTCGGACCGCAGCCCGTCCTACCTGGAGCGTTGAACCCGAGGGTGTCTTAAGTGCCCGGTAAGGGGAGGTGTGAGGTTGCTGGGGCTTATACACAGAGCCACTAGAACGCGTCCCTAGGATAAGGGAGTGTCCCTTTCGGTGGGTAGGACCTTGGACCCGCAGACCACTGTGTAAACTTAGAGATGAATCAGTATCACGGTACTGTCTATACGGGCGTGGTAAGTCCTAGTTGATCAACGCAATCTATTGGTGACACTGATTGTTGTGTAAGCAGTCGCCAACCATGAATTCAGCGTCCCAAAATGACGCCTGATGTCAAAGTGCAGAAGCCAAAAGGTATATGGTTAATGGACGTGTGTTGCATACCTTGCTGTAATAAGTTCCGACAGCGGCCCTTCAACGGTTCTTGAACGTTGGTCAGCTTTGAACAAGGGCACCAGGGGAGTATGTATACACAAGTTAAATGTAAACTCAAAAATAAGAAAGTGGATACGGCTTTCTTCTGGGTACCCGTACCTGGGTCCAAATGGTACCATGGGTGGCCGGGTGGCTCAGCAGGCTTCGGCCTTTGCCCGGTCATTTGAGGTCGGAATCGTGGTGGCAGTGGTTGACTGCTCCGCTTGAGCTAGGCATTGAGGGACAGTTGAGCCTGATGTTCTTGTTATGTTAAGGAATTTCGGTGTCTGAAGTATCGATGTGTGAGTCGCCTGGCACGATTCGGTAAGCGGTTACGCCAGGGACGTAACTACCATGCAGCGAAACCCCGCATTGCGAGGGGGCCTCGGCTTGCTGGGGGGCCTCGAGCCCAATAACCCTAATGCAAAAAAACTTTTTTAAAAAAATAATTAAAAATAGAAAATATTGACCGAAATTATTTATACACTATTTAAAAAAATATTGGGGGGAGGGGGCCTCCTGAAAAAATTTGCGGGGAGGCCTCGAAATTTGTAGTTACGTCCCTGGGTTACGCATAAACCGCAAGGGTTTATAAAGGCCCGTCCCTCAACAAAGGACTGCATTAAGGGCGATCCCTCAAGATTTGGTAGGCGTGTAGAGTCCATGCGGCTGCCCCTGAGGAAAGCCTAGTTGCTTGCCTTAGTACACAGGATTTATCCGAATAGAAGATGAAGGCTGTTTTTTGGATGTTGCGACGTGAAACTTGCAGTAAACATGCAGTTTCGTCTGAGCGTATCTCATCCCCGTGATAATCCGTAGGCGCACAGTGGTCTGAAACACGATTCTAGCTGGACAAAACTATTAACTCAAAAAGTCTTTGATGGAATTTTACACCACTTTGTTTCTAGCAGTTTTTGAGGTCGCTGATTACGAATCTGAAGTCAGATTTTAAAAATTCAAAATGGCGGATCCAATATGGCGGATCAAAAAATGAAGAAATTATTGCATATTAATAAAACATAGTATTTAAAGGTTTCGGGGGTTGCTGATTACGAATTTGTTATTAGATTTTAAAAATTCAAAATGGCGGATCCAATATGGCCGACCTAAACATAAAAAATTTATGGATTTTAATAGAAAATTGTATCTAAGGGTTTTTGGCGTCTCTGATTAAGAATCTGGAGTCAGATTTCAAAAATTCAAAATGGCGGATCCAATATGGCGGATCATAATATGAAGAAATTATTGTATATTAATAAAACATGGTATTTAAAGGTTTCGGGGGTTGCTGATTACGAATTTCTTATTAGATTTTAAAAATTCAAAATGGCGGATCCAATATGGCCGACCTAAACATAAAAAATTTGTGGATTTTAATAGAAAATTGTATCTAAGGGTTTTTGGCGTCTCTGATTAAGAATCTGGAGTCAGATTTCAAAAATTCAAAATGGCGGATCCAATATGGCGGATCAGAAAATGAAGAAATTATTGTAGATTAATACAGCATGGTATTTAAAGGTTTCGGGGGTTGCTGATTACGAATTTGTTATTAGATTTTAAAAATTCAAAATTGCAGATCCAATATGGCCGACCTAAACATAAAAAATCTGTGGATTTTAATAGAAAATTGTATCTAAGAGTTTTTGGCGTCGCTAATTACGAATCTGAAGTCAGATTTCAAAAATTCAAAATGACGATGCCAACGTGGCGAACATTAAAATAAAGGAATTAGTGTATTTTAATAAAATATGGTTTAGTCTGAATAGTTAAAGAGAAAAACGTGTTATTGTGAATAAAATTTTAATCTTATAATCTATAACAGTTAAAAAATAATCGAATTAATAAAAAATTTGTATTAATAATAAATATTGGGCGGAAAGATTTAAAATGTTAGTCAATTTCGTCATCTGCATCCAGGGTAGGTTCGAATAGAAGTAAAGGTAGTACTTCTTGTGGAAGTTCATGTTTCTTCTGTCTTGGAAGGCCTCGAGCTTTGGCTATGACAGGATCAGACATTGCCAACATCATATTCATTAAGTCCGTTGTTGTTTTAATGCGGTCCATTTTTCGTGTGTGTTTATCTCGAACTTGTTTGTAGACTTTATTACTCGCTTCTTGAGCTTCTTCGGACATCATCCCTATAGGTAACATAATTGTCTGAATAACTTCTGCTCCATGCATAATTATTTTGTGAACACTGACTGGCATTCTGTACCAAGAATACTTTTCCATGTACAAAACAGCAGTTTCTTTGGCGAATTCATCATATTTTACAGTATCTATATTGTGTCCACTTGATAAAGCAACCATGGTAATCCAAAATCTTCGAATCAATTCTTCGTCTACGCCTGTAATCCTGGAAGCTTCTTTGTAGTTTGCAAAAAAAGTTCGAGCAACATTTCCCGTATTTGAAGTTCCCTTACCTTGCACGACCTTGTCGACTCTAATTCCCATACTTTTATACAGTTCTCTGTGAATTGTGTTTTTTCGGTCTTCTAAAATTTTTAGGTCTTCGGAGCTTATGCCTCTGATGGTAGGTTTCTTCAATTTCAATTTATAGGCAATGTGCAATACACATTCCAAAAATTTCATCCAGGCGTGCATCGTTGTAAGTCCGTATTCTAAATAATCGGGATTTACATTTGCATGCTTGTGACTGTTCAAATTATTCATTTCAGTTGGTTTTGATTTACACAAGTAGCAAGTCTGGGTGGAATTGTTATTTGTTATGGCATTTATCACTTTGACATCAAGCATGGTTAAATGCATATCGAATTTGCAGTTAACAGTTTGCTCATCATTAATAGTTACAATGATGTCCTGTAAGTTTGATATTTCATTTTTCATTGACTGGATTTCGGTGCGTATCAACTCAGTGCTTTCTTTTGCATATATAAATTTCTTAGGTCGACATAATCGTGTTGAGGAAGGACGTGGGTTTTGCCATAGGATCACTTCTTCGCCATCATTGCGTAGTCCAATGATGCGCAATGGTACAAATGTAATTAAAAATAGATTCGAATCCTGCAATTGTTCATCGGTTTCAGATTGTGGTTTCTGCATAAATTCGGGATGTCCTGAACTACCATCTGCTCCCCATTTAGAAATTAATGTTATTGCTGTCACAGTCGGTGCAATCTCGATTGTTGATACTAATCTTCTAATAGTATGATCAAGCAGTTCTTGCAATGGTACTTCAGAACCTGTAAAGATAAATTCTTAGAATATCTAAACAGTACATTTTAAACAGTTAAACATTTCTTCTATGATTTTCTATTAGCTATTTGGAAAATACAATTACAATTGTAACATAAAACCTTCGTGAATTTTAAAATATGTTTAATTGTGTTTTTTTTTTAATATATTTATACTAACCACTATCAGTTACACGTATGCCTTCTGGATAACACAGCTTTTTGGCGGTAAGTACCTTTTCGTAGGAAGGATATATATCGGCATTCCGCTGCTTTGCTCCCAACCTGGTTTGGACGTACGCTTCTTTAGACATTCCCGTATTCAGAATAAAAGCTAGAGCTTCTTCTGGGGTGTACGCTACAATTACTTTCTGAGACTCGACCTCTTTGATTATATGACGCATTTTGACGGCTTCAGACGGTGAACCTTCTGAACACTGACCCAAGAGATCTGCCGCAGATCTTTTTCCTTCCTTATACAGAGATGTTTTAGCCGCAAAAACAAGTTCTTCTGTACTTACACACGCTCTAAGTACTTCCGTTTTTCTTTTCTTTGTCTTTAAACTAGATTCAGAAAAATCCTTCTGCGGACGTCCGCTAATATTTTGCGCATTTTGTTGAAGATTCGAAGAAGAAGCCCCTGACAGAGTCGGATCATAATCGCTATTTTTAACCGCTGACTTTCCTGAAATTTAGTATTTTTCAATTTATAATTATTCATGGAATAATACAGTGAAAGCAGGGTTGTGCGTAATTCGGAAATTTTTAATTATAAAAAGAAGATTAAAAATAGAAAAATTAATTAATGAACAAATTTTACCGGACAAACTAGATAAATCGAAAATCATATCAAGCCAACTAGCTTGTTTTAAAAGAAATTTCGACTCGGTGCGATGTATACCCTTGGAATTCCATCTTGACGCTAAGTTATTACAAAAACTTCTTATTTTTATTCTAAGTTTTTCTTCAAAAGAACCATCGAACATTTGTAAATTCAATGAAAGAATTTTTTCTTTTACATAACGGAGAAGGCAGTCTGACGATAACGTCGAGGGATTTGTTAATGATAGAGAGGCATTTCGTAATTGAACATATAATTCGCGGTTTGTCAAAACCAATTTCGTTGTAGGAGACATCACTACACTGAAAAATACAGTGATGATAGCAAGAAATTTTCTTATAATATTTGTAATATAATATATTGAATTAATATATAACTTGAAAAAGTTGATATACTTACATATGAAACAGTTTTTTAATATTCACGAATTTCCGCACATCACCTTTATTAATATGATTCTATGTAAATACCGCAATACAAATATAAAGCCCTCAAACATACAGGGGTTTTACATCTCCTTAATGAATTAAAGAAGGAGCAATAAGAACAAGACTTTTAATTCATACTCTTGGAAAATCTTTTTTTTAATATTTTGACATAAGAGGTTATCATATTTACAACAAACAATTGCAGTCTATGTGATGAACAGCTCCTTGACGGACCTGAATTTCGTTCTTATACATTTAGCATTCGTTTGTTTTACGAGATAAAAACGATCCCGCCACTGAGACAATTACCATTGTTTTATTGTGATTACATTTTAAAAAAAAATAATTACTATTGTCTTATTGTGGTTACATTTTTTTAAAAAAATATTGCGATTTCCGGTTCCATGTTTAAGGTTTAATTTAAAATTTCGATTGGAAAGTATGTATTAAAATACACTAATTTTAAATTTTAATGTCCGATATATTGGCTCCGACATTTTGAATTTTTTAAATCTAACAACAGATTCATAACCAGCGACCTTGAAAACCCTTAAATGCAATGTTTTATTAAAATATACTAATTTTTTTATTTTCAGGTCCGCCATATTGGATCCGCCATTTAGAACTTTTAAAATCTGACTTCAGATTCGTAATCGGCAACCTTGAAAACCCAGAAATACCATGTTTTATTAAAATAAACTAATTCTTTTATTTTCAGGTCCGCCATATTGGATCCGCCATTTTGAATTTTTAAAATCTGACTTCAGATTCGTAATCAGCTACCTTAAAAACCCTGAAGTATCATGTTATATTAAAATAAACTAATTTTATTATTTTCAGGTCCGCCATATTGGATCTGCCATTTTGAATTTTTTCAATCTGTCTTCAAATTCGCAACCAGCAACCTCAAAAACAGATTATAATAAAGTGGTGTAAAATAGCATCATAGCTTTTTTGAACAAATAGCTTTGTCCATCTAGACTCGGGTTTCACGGACCGTTTTAAACATGAAAATATCGAAAAGTGGCAAAAAGTGGCAAAAAGTGTTAATGGTTTTGAAAACTTTAAGTCTTAATAAACATTTTCCCATGAATAACTTTTTAAACAAATTTAAACAATTTAACTTTTTTCATTTTGAATTTTGTAATATGCATTTAGCAGACAAACTAACCTTTGTCGTCGGTTTTTAAATATAAACATTAAAAATAGAATAATTTATGTTACACTATCTTACAGAGTGTGAATCATACTACAAAATTCATATAGGAATAATTAAAATTGGATGACTTAATAAGTCACTAGCTTTGTTCAATTAAAGCCACGATTTTTAGAGCAAAATAAACTACGCATCAGTCTACGTCAGTTCGTGCACTAATACAGTCAAATAAAATTTTTTTAGTGATTGAATCATACAAAAGTGGACGCTCTAGATATAATAGAACATAAAAATACTGAAAAAAAAATTTTTGAAAGCGATCGATTTTCCGACTTTTGTCCACCTAGATTTGGAATTCAGACCACTGTGAGGCGTATTCGTGTAGTATAGACTAGTACGAGTGGGAATTGCACGTCAAATCATGGATGCCTCTGTTCTAGTTAATGTTGGTTGAAATGTTAATTTGACTGGACTATTTTAAATTCAAAAAACTTATACAAGTAATGTGTAATTTTATTCTGTAATTAAGGAAAAAAGAAGATTACCTATAAAGAACTGCCTTCTAGTGGCAACATTTAATAGCCCATTCCTTCCCCGAAACTCAGATTATAAACGAAGGGAATACAGGCATTTAATGTTCTTTACATTTTATAATGGATATCATCCGTGATGTCGTCGTAAACCGGACAACAATAATTAAAATAAAGAAGGATGAGCGTCTTTATTAACTGCAGCCGCGTTAAAGAGGGGGCAAGATAAGCAAGGAAGACATTGAAGGGCAGTTAAAGGGACCAAATACCATAGCTTGCATTTTATCAGGGTCTAGAACCAACCCGTTTTCTTTTGCCCAAAGTACAATGTCATCAAAGTCCACTTGAACCTTATCCAGAAGTACTGGAAGAGAGTTTAAAGTACCCGATAAGTAAAAAAGAGCGGTGTGAGAGAGGAACCCCGAGGAACGCCGCATTTAACCCCGGCCCAATCCGAAGGCTGAGCACCACTTTTCTCTGCAGCATGCAAAAGAGCCACTGAAAAAAGATTGAAGCCAGCATTGAGCCGATTTAAAAAATTTAAACAACTTAAGTTTGGAAACCAGCAGATTATGATTAACTAACTTGAATGTTTTGGAAAAATCGAAGAAAACAGCTGCAGTAATATTTTTAGAGTCCATTGCAAGTTTGATGTCTGTGGAAAGCTTAAGCTTATTCTCAACCAAAAAGTCGTTGCTTACGGACAATCCGTTCCAAGAGTTCAGACAGGGCACAGATGATGGAGATGGACCTAAAGTCAGACGGACGTGGTCGGACCCGCGTCCAAGAGTAGAATAAGGGCACAAACGTCGAAGCCTGTCGAGCACGTCCTTCCAATTTTCTATTTCTTAGAGGATGGTGTGCCAGGACATCATTTTCTCGGCCTTCAAATTTAACCCCTCGGATGTTGATCGGAACCAGGTAATTTTTCCTATGAGTTTTCCTGGACAAGCCGTCAATCAACGTTGACCCCATTGGATGAACGATGGATCTTCGGTGCCTCTGATTGGCGGGCGCAGTAGGAATCATTCATGATTTATTTTAGGAAAATAAAATGCACGAACAAGACGCATGTGAGGCGTCTTGTTAGGAAGAGGGGCGAACGGAGCTCATTTCTTCTGAGCGGGCAAAAATAAGTTTCTTGTTTTCACTAGAGCCAACATGAACTCCTTTTTGACCGCTCAGAAGAAATGAGATCCGTTTGACCCGACTTCAAAACGTAACATGGCGTCGTGTTTGTACATGTGGAATAAAAAAAATGTGTATTTGTAATTCTACTATATAATGTCGGCGACAGATGCCAAATTTAAAATCGCCTATTTTTTTAAGGCTAAAACGGAAGGATAATTTTTATGAAAAGTTTAAGGCCTGGAACAAAAACCAAGAAATTTCATATCTATATACTATACCTAAGCTTTGGAAGTACATATGAGTTTTTTATATCAATTTTTGTAGAAATGGCGCTTTTTTTTAAGTAAATAATTTGATTTTTTACCAAGAAGCAGTTAATTGTTTATAAAAAAGAAAATTTACATTCAATTAAAAAACCCATATGTGCTTCTAAAAATAACAGTATATAGATTGTGAAATTTCAAGTATTATGCTTGATTCTTAATTTTTAAGTCTTATGTTTAAGCCTTAAGTCTTAAGCGCATTGACTGTAAACGACGGACAGGTAGACTGACGGGTAGACGGACGCCAAAGTCTCTTTGATCGGGAGAACCATAAGCAACCGTTAATTTTCTGTCTCCTTAACCCTCTGCCTACGGTTACTTCTCCCCACTCTCGCACTATCCGACGAGTTTCGTATAGTCCCCACCAGGCGTCCGAATTGTCGATTTTTGTCGTTAACAGTCATTGAAGTAGGCAGGGGGTTAAATTCGTAAAAACAAGCTCTCAAAAATCTAAAACAGAAGGCTGTATATTTTATATCACAGATAAAAAACGCATTATCAAATTTCAAATTCTTTTACATTTTATTTTTAAGTATAAAACAAAGAACAAATTTATTTCTAGCCTATACAAAATGGTTGCATATTAACAACAATAATGCACCCTTATGGAAAAATGTGTTATAAAAATAATTACACGTATGCGTGTCATTACTTTTGTGTTATTTTTTCACGACCATACGAGAAAAATGACACGAGTGAAAATAACATTGCAAAGGATACATAAAAATGCCACAATGCGCAGTCGAATTTTACGTATTCTACAGTACCTACGACTACGCAGTAAATTTTTGTCCTCCCCAAAATGGTGCACAATGTATGATTATATGAAATTATTATAAAATTAATAATATTAAAAAAACTTTAATGGTGCATTATTTGCCATGTCATTTTCTCTCGTGTCATTTTTCACGGGTGGTTCCGAAAAAATGACACGAAAGTAATGACACTCATCCGTGTCAATAATTCATGTCACACTTTTCCATAAGGGCACCTTCAATTTTCTTTGAAATTTCTGCAATTTTTTCAGTTTTTTGGTAATGTCTAAAAAATGAATACGTCAATCATAAAATCAATACAATTTTTAATATCTACATTAAAAACTGAATCAAAATGGTCTATAAAAAAATATTTCAATAAATTTTTTAACCTTGAAAAAAATTGTTGAAAATTTTTTAGGCACAGAATTAAATTGCAAATATTTATTGAGCAACACCTGATGGCAAAAAATAGATTTTAGATTCTTATTCAGCGTGATTTCTGATAAGGAATTAAGTAATTTCATTTAGTACTCTCTGTAGTCTAGATATCAGAAAATATTTATACAAAGTAGTAAAAATAGGCCCCGGGTGCTTGGCGGTACTGTATCAGTGAAATGACAGTTGTTTGTTAGTACTGGATCAACTGGAAAAATCCTAGTAGAACCAGTACTGACAAATAACTGGCATTGCACTGATTGAGTACTATTTTTTAGTACTGACTAACTCGGTACTGAGTCGGAGTCAACAGCGTTATCAGCAGTGCCGGCTTTAGGGTAGTGCGCGCCTGTGCGACCGCACTAGGGCGCTGAGTCTCAGGGGGCGCCGTGGTTTTCAAAAGGGCGGTTTCGAAAAAATTTGATAACTAAAAAAAAAAGGTAAAATCTGACAACAAGAAAGGAAAAACTACTAAAAAGGGCGCTATATAAATTTTCGCACGAGAGCGCGAAATAGCTAAGGCCGGCACTGATTATCAGTCCGTACACGCCCTGTGGAAAGTCCTCTGTTATCAACTACGACATATTACGCAAATTTCTGCCTGTGTTAGATTTGTACATTATATTGTGTAGATATTGTAATGGCTTCAAAGCGCTGGAAGGGACTAATTTTGAAAAAACCAGCATTTTTAGAGATTTTCCAGTTTTTTAAGATTATTTAAATTATTTAGAAATGTGTTATATGAGTTCCTGATCAAATATCCGGATATATGTGTGTGTGTGTAGTTGTTTTGTGAACAGGATAACTAGGGAACGCTTTAACGGATTTAAATAAAATTTGGTATGCTTATTTTTACATCAGACACAAGGGTTTTTAAATATAATCATTAACAAGATTTTTATCGAATTTTGATTTTTGGAAAAATTTGTTTTTTCCAACAAAAAAAATTTGCAATCTATAAATTTAACTTAATATATAAAAAAAATCATATTCCTTGCTTCAAAACAAATCGATTGATTAAAAATTAACTTATTGCTTCCTTCATGAGGAAGCAAAATGTTCATAAAATAAACATAATTCTCGGCTTGTTACTAAATGTAAAATAGAAAATATTCCAAAATTATTTTCTTGAGATGATAAATAATATCTAGACGTGTTGTGCTAGTAAATCGTGATACCCTCAATATGACAAAAATTTAAAAATGATGTTATTTTTTGTTTAAATAAATATTTCTTGAACGTCGTGGTTTGGCCTCCAGCGTCATGGTATGATCTTTACAGTGCTGATTTGTTAAGCAATAAAAAATTTTCAATCTTGTCCGACCCATCAGGAATATTGTTTCGCTGACCCTTTACCATAAAATAAGTGCCAAGTATACATTATTAATTTCAGAATAAATTTTTTTCGGTGTACAACTATCTCATAATAGCAACATTTATATTCTTGTTAAAAATTGTATTTCGTTAAATTAAAAAAAATTGTTTAAATAATTTTTTAAAATAAAATCGTTAAAATAAACAAAACCAACTTACTAGGAATTGGCCGTAAAACATCCGGCATCAAAACTTCAACCAAATTTTGATAAAAGTTGTAATCTACTTGTCTAATAAAGTCTTGCACTTCCGAACACTTACACATCTGGTACAGTTTAGTCCTAAAACATATAAGACATTAGAATAAAAAATATTTAAAATGTGAACTTGACTAAATATATTAAACAAAAAGTAAATTTTACTTGGACAAATATTTCTCCTCTTCACATTCATCGCCATTATTATTGTCTTGACTGCGCCAAAACTCCCTCCATAAGCTTTCAATTGTAGCAAATTCAAAGTTCAAAACAGCGTCTAGAAAAGCTTCGCAGTGCTCTCTATAAATACTGCGGAATGTATCAATATCTTCCAAAGTGCAATCATCTGGCAATGATGATCCATGACCAACTATAATCTCTGGAAATTCAGGAATTGCACTACTTGCTTCTCCAAGATATTGTTGATATTGAGGTGGAGAATTATTCGAAGAAATATTCGTATTAGTATGAACGTTGGCATCATACGATGTGTCTTGTTTTTGATTCATAAACTTAAAACGCTTTGCCTGAGAGCTGGAAGTTGTTTGTTGTCGAGAAGTACCATCTTCATTCAAAAGAATTAATGGTGAACTAGGTTTGACACGAATTCCATAATAATGATACTTGGAGTTACCTCTAAAATTTCAAACAGAAAAAAATCATTTTTATAATATATTGTAACCAATATTCTGGATCATTTTATCTATGTTAAGAAATTGACTGTACAGTTTTGTTAAGGAGGAATGTTTCACGACCAAAGTCAAAGATTTTTTATGTTTTTAAAATATATTAAAAATGGATTGAATTTCCGTATCTCTGTAAAGTTTAAATAATTTTCAGCACTCAATTTTCGAGAAATTATTAATTAAATTTAGATTGTGTTTTAAAAAGTTAACTTTGTGAAGTCCAGAAGTACAGCATTTTTGAGTATACATCTACACCTCGCGAAAATCCCTTTTTCTGAATTTTGACCTCACCCCACCACCGCCGACACGTATCATGGACAATCTGGAACATTCGACAAACCCCCTCCCTCTTTTACTTGTCACAGTAGTCCTCAAATAAATAAAAGTTTCACTAAAATGGATACAACATCGAGTTAAAGGAAACATTCCTGTATTATTGAAATGTTCAAAATCCGTAAAAATTAAAATCATATTTGAATAGTAGTATGAATTTATAACTTGGTAAAAAACATTTAAATAAATTAGAGAAGATATCGATCCATCCAAGTCAAGGTGTTAAAACACAAAAAAACTGTTTTTAAGGTTTATGATTCGATAGCTCAGCTATCCTCATCAGAAACGCAAATTATTAAAATTGATAATATATAAAATAAGTCAATAAAATTTTAATTGTGATCAACACAGTTGCTCTCAGTACACTAAGAGAAAATTTGGCGAGACTGAAA
Organism: Ganaspis brasiliensis; assembly: GCA_037103525.1. Taxonomy (NCBI): domain Eukaryota; kingdom Metazoa; phylum Arthropoda; class Insecta; order Hymenoptera; family Figitidae; genus Ganaspis; species Ganaspis brasiliensis. The sequence continues at coordinate 392,655 of JAZKLR010000342.1, read as the reverse complement.
TAATAATTATTAATACTAAAGTAACAGAATATCACACTTTTTTATTGTTGAAATAGAATCTTAAAAGTTTTCTCTAGAAAATTGTTTCTAAAAAAATGGTAAAATCGATGGAGAACATTGTTTAATTTTCACTTCAAAAATTAAAAACTTAATTTATTTAAATAAATTGCTTTGTTTATTTAAATTTTGACCTTTTATCTCAAGCACAATTCCTTACTAGTCTCTCTTCCAAAATTTATCAAAATCGGTACATCCAAAACCGAGAAAATGGTTATTTTCTGAAACGATGCAAAAAACTTTAATCGTTTATAACTTTGAAAAATACCTTTATTGAAAAACCCTTTATAAGTTTTTCTAGTATCATCATGGACTATCAAAATATAATATATGAATGAAAAAAATCTCTAGACTCAACAAAAATTAGGGGGCCACTTCAGGAATTCTGACCCTGTTTCAAACAGTCAATTCGGAGACAGAGTCAGCAAAAAAATGGAATTAAATGACCTTGACTTGAAAAACCCATGCTGCTCATCAATAATTATACTCCAAAAGGATTGATACAATCTATCAAAAATAATACATTCGAAAATTTTTAAAAATACACTAAGAATAGATATTGGTCTGTAATTCTCTATATCACTCTCACTACCACTTTTGTGAACTGGAGTTATGATTGATTTTTTTCACATTGTAGGGAAAAAGCATTGGGAACTAAAGTGTGCTGCAAAAAGCTGTGCAGATCCAGAATTCTGGACATGTCTGATCCTTTTAAGGAAACATTTGCATTTTACGATTCTACTTCCTTATTAGAAATTAGTTTTGCAGCAAAACTTGAAACTTTTCAAGACGAGATGAAGCTACCAGTGACAAAAATCGTGTTTTTTTAATAATTTTATTTTTGTATTTTGATGCTTGTTTTAATATATTTTCATCAACTTGTAGGTGTCTTAAAAACGCGTCGAATGAGCTGTTTGCATACCTTTTAGTGTAATCCTATTCAGAGTTAGCAAGGTTATAAAAATGGAAAATATAGAAAAAATTAAGTTTCGTAATTTTTTTTGGCATCTTATTAAGACTTTATAAGAAATATTTCATACCTATTTTGTATAGAGAGTTTGAAAACGCATCAATTGGAATCTTTAAGATTTCTTGTGACCTATTAATCAGTACTTATTTATCTTTAAAAAATCAAAACCATTTTCAATTTTAATTTTTAGAGTTTTTTTTCAGAGAATTAATGTCATTTCTTATTTTCCATTAAGTAAATACACGAATTAAGTAATCTCTATGAGGAAGCAATGTGATCATAAAATGAACACAAAAAGTTATTTAATGCTATATGCCCATTCGCCCAAAACTACCCGCCAGAACTCACATTTGCTCAAACGGACATTTGCAAAAGACCTTTGCCCGATCACCTTTTTCTGAATCCTTTTACTCGAATCAATTTACCTGAATCCACACTGAGAAAAATGTTTAGTCATAGCAACGAAAATTTGGTTGAGCCAACCAAATTATTTGGTTGTTATTTAGTCAACCAAACTATTTGGTTGAGACAACAAAATTATTTGGTTCAGTGTTGTTTGTTGGCATAACAAAAACTTTTGGTTGTCACAACTATATTTTTTTATTCGGGATAACAAGAATTTTGGTTGTCATAAAAAAAATTTTTATTTGGGAGCTAATTAACCCAGGTGCTAATTTTCGGTCGGACAACACATATAATTACATAATTCACATGTTATAAATTTAATTACACAAATATAATCAAATGAGAATGTAGAAATTTCATATTAATGAAAACCTGAAACAAAAAAATTTCATTAGTCATTAAGATTCAAACCCGGGTTTTCCAGCTGCCAGTCCAGTAGGCTAACCACCAGCCCATGAGAGATATGAATGAGCAATATAAAATAAACCTTATAGCTAGACAGTTCAGTAACAGACACCTTTGGCTCAACTATCAGACCCAGGTTCGGCCGACCGTCTGGTATTGGTTTTTATTTAGATTTTATTTATATTATTATCGGCAGCTTACTTACAAACTAATCACCAATTTTTTTTAATAATTGTTTGGTTGTCACAACCAAATTATGCTTGGATGTCACAACCAATTTCTGTTTGGTTGTCACAACCAAATTATGTTTGGTTGTCACAACTAAATTATGTTTGGTTCAACCAAATAAGAGAAACAAAATAATATGGTTGTCCTAAACAACTTGATGTGTTACGCCAACCAAATCGTTTTGTTATACCAATCAAAATATTGTTGTTACAACTAACAATGGTCAACTAAAAAATATTGTTGGTAAAACTAAACCTTTTTTCTCAGTGCATTCAACCGAACCTGTTCGGTTGAATGAAGAAAATAAATAATAATGATGCAATTTACGTTTGATTGTAATGTTGAATAAATAAATGAGTATTGAGTCATTTGTTTATGAAAAGTCAAAATTAAACGTACTGCTTAATACATTTAATTTCATAAAATAAATTCTAATTTTTTAGTTAAATAGTTAGATAAATAGTTTTTAAAATTCACTTAAACGTCGAACTGCCTAGACCTGTTGGAAATACATTTTTTGTAGATGGATTCATGTACGTTAGATCAAAACCAAGGAAAAATAACAAACATTATTGGAATTGCGAGAAAGGAATGCGACTTTGGAATACTTACAATTTTGGCAAAACTTCCTGAACGCGAAAATTTGAAAAAGGCTTTAAGGATTATCATAATTATAATTATTTTATAATATAAAGTTGTAAAATTCAGTACTTGTTACGTTACTTCCATAGAATAGTTTTATAGGTTTGCAAAATATATAGGTGCTCTTGATTGATCAAAACTGTTGATTTACATTACCCCGAAATTTTGATGATATTGAAAAATTTCGGGGTAATTAAAAACAGTATTATTTCTAAGACAAGTGTAAGAAAAAACGTACCTTAAGTATACTTCTGTATTAAGGGATGCAAAAACTTGAAAAAAATTCGTAGTAAGTACTTGAAACATTTGAATGATAATATATCATATAAGTTAAAAAATCAACCATGTCAAAAGTAGTAATGTAAAAAATTAAATATTATATTGAGCAAATTTTAACGGATTTATTTTAAATTTAATGAAGAAAGTTTCCTGAGACTGCGGAAGACGAATTTAAAATCAGACTTTTAAAATTCAAAATGGTGAATCCAATATGGCGTATAATGTTCAAAACTTTCTTAAAAATTAAAAAAAAAATCTCGATACTCACGGTTTTTTGGAGTCACGAAATACGAATGTGAAGTCTCTCTCTCTTTCTCTCTCTCTCTCTCTCTCTCTCTCTCTCTCTCTCTCTCTCTCTCTCTCTCTCTCTCTCTCTCTCTAACGGAAAACAGCTTATTATTATTATTTAAATTTTGAAAGAACAAAAATTCAGGTCAATTTTTATTACAGCATTAGTACCACTCGTACTGCAAACATCAATGTAAACAAATTGGACTGCAGTTACGTCCGTGTTGCTTGCTGTATTTTTTATTCCAAAGGCACAAACGAGGTATTTTTAGATACCTAATGACAGGGATTGAATGTGGTTCATTTGTTTGATCCTCTTAAAATAACGTTTATTTTTGTCGTAGATTCTTGCGTCTGTAGTCAAAAACCATCCCCTCCCCCTTAACTTCTAAACTATTTGACATAGACAGTTGAAATTTGGTATACTGATGTATTTTTACGTGTAAATTACACGAAAATTATAGAGAACATGATCTGGATTGATGGCCATAGCATTGTAAAGAAAAACCTGCAAATTTTTTAATAAAATTTTTTCCCTTTAACTATGCCATTATTTGAGCAAGAGGGCTAAAATTTTGAATACTGGTGTATTTTTGCATGCAGATTATGAAAACATTATGTTTCGATTTGAAATTAAATATTATGAGGTTACAAGAAAAAAATTCAAAAAAAGACCAAAATAAAACATGATTGAATACGTGATCAGTTTTTTTTCAAAATAATTGAAAAATTGCAACAAAAAATTTTTTTTTAAGCCTGTACAAGGCTTGATTAAGGCTGTCACGGATTCTGTGATCAAACCTGTAAAAGGCCCTGAATCACAAAAAAAATTCAAAGCCACCCTCTAAAAAAAATGTCTTGATTTTTATGTTATTTATATGAAATATAAGCTTGGGCCCTGAAGCACCTGTTTCATGTACTTCAAGGTCGAAGTTTTTTCATAATCTGTATGTTTTTATTATTTTTAATTATATGTACGTAAAAATACATAAATGTACCAAATTTTTTCCCTCTAGCTCAAATAGAGCTCTAGGTGGTTGTGAACAGTAAATTCCAAGTTTGAACCACTATGTGGCGGTTAGCCTAGATAATCTACAGGATAAAAAAATTAATAGGAACATTTTCAATGACTTCAGGCGTGACAAAGATTCATTAATTAATATTAATCAAATTGGAGGCTTGACGTTAGCGGGAGAAAGAAGAACGTTCTCCGGGTAATGGGGTCTTAAACTGGAAAGTCGATAATTTCAACCCTGACTCTTACGATCTGAGGGAATTGGCCTTTGTTCCCGACAAGGATATAGTCACAGCCTAATAAATTTTTTTTAAAAGGGAAGGGACTATTTTATAATAAGTCTGGTCCCGGTAAAAAGACTTGCATTAAAAAGTATTAAATTTTAAAAATTTCTAATTCTAATCCCTGATTGTGCCAAACTTTTTAATTCAAAGAAAACGAATTAAATCAGTTTCAGTTTAATGCGTTTTAATCATTTACTCAAAAAAAAAAAAAGCGAAGCTAGGAGAATTGAACTTGTGAACCCTCGCTCTTCAGTCCTGAGCTACATCCAAGCGGCTATTGATGCGCTTGCAGACGGTAACAAATACGTTGCTTACAAGTGACGAGTCGTAGTGGACCGTTAGATGTATGTCCGGTAATAGACCATTAATTACTTAAAATTCTAAGATTAATGCTAAATTCAATAAATTTTTATATTAATTATTAAATTATTGATTATGCTTAGTATCATTAAAAAAAAATTTATAAAATTCACCCATTACCTTATTTCTGGATTGACGTTTCGTTTGTCAAAGACAAGATTAATTAGCAAATGTTAAATAATAAAAAATAAAAGTATCGTACAAGTGGGACAATTAAAATTTTTTGGCTATAAAAAAAGCTAAATATTATTTTTTAAAAATTATTTTTCCAAGTTTCAAAAATAATGTTGAAAAGGTAATATTTAGCTTTTTTATAGAAAAAGAATTCAGTCACCCTACTTTTGCGGCTCTATTATTTCTAATTAATCGACAGTTGCTAAGTTATATTGCCTTTTACGAACGAGAAACATCAAATTGATATCAGGTAAGAGCATTTCTGATCACATCAGGTTCGACCACAAGTTTAAATTGAAAATAACATTATTAAATTGCATTAAAATTTCGTATATGGCGTTCAAAGTTCAATCAAATTAAATCTAAATTGGTTAATTATCAATATTTGAAATAAATTGTATTAAAATATTCATATTCATACAATTATTCAAAAGTAATCAAATGAGTTACATTTATTCCCTAAAAAAGGCATTAAAAAGCAATAAAATATATTTCTGCAAAATGGCGTCTTTTCATTTGAAATAAGAATGCATTAAATGTACAACAAACTAATCTTAATTTCAGACATTAAAAATATTTTGCACAATCAGGGATTTAATAAAATTCAAATGAATTAAATTTGTCATTAAAGTGTAGAAACTTTAATACTCACTAATGCAAGGTCTTTTACCGGGGTGTTAGGAGTCGATGTTCATGGCCTGATCAGTGCCAGACTGGTCGCAAATTGACTTAGTAAGTTAGTCTAATTTTGTTCTTCAAACATCCTCTTTTGAAGATCTTAGGTTTATACCTTAACCTTTAAGTTCAGTCAGCAGGTAATTTAGTTTTAATTTTCATATGGGAACAGTAGTTTTTGCCCTTCTTATTCGAAGAATGACTGATCTGGACCTTCCGGGTTATTGAAGGATTTCATAAATAAAAGAAAAGGAAGTTTCAATTTTTATTCCTTAGATATCTTTTTACACTTTGTTCAATTCCTTAGCATATGTAAATGATAGCTAATTAATGCTTAACCAGACGTTGAGTTGTTTCATGGTTAAAGGAGAGAGAAGATTTAATTTTGCCCTATAAAGATCCTTTTACATTATGTTTAATTATTTATTTTTGGAGATGTTCGAAAGTAAAACAAAACTAAGATAAAAACAGAATGGGTTAAGGGTAAAAGGATAGAGAGGTGAAAAAGAGAATTTTTTTGTGTACATATCTTAGTTTTTAAGTTTAGCTGGTAGTTAATTTGGTTCTGACTTTTTTCATAAATGAATTATAATTTTCCATTTCCTCCTGTAAGGTTTATGAGTTGCAAATTCAGAGATTTAATTTATAACTCCCGTTTTCCCACTTTAGAGATTTCCCGTCCTAAGCAAATCATATCTCACACAGAAGGACAACACCAACTCCACGGAGCTACTATACAATTGAAGTCGACCAGCCTTGGAGGCCTTTAGCACGTCCACACGGAGAGATCCAACTGGAACTTCACGCACAACGTATTCTGGATTCAACTCTTAGCTTCAACCAATCAGAAAGACCCTTTGGGTTACACTCCTGTCTGTTCGTTATAGACATAAAGCCAATAACTAAAAGAAAAAAAGAAAGAAAAGTACAATCGTGAAGCTCCTCCGTGTTCTGTCGTCCTAGAACTGGGAACATGTCGTTCGTTTGAATCCTCCGCAGGCGCGTGAAATTAACTAAATCCGACAAAAACAACATTAGAAAAATTCTTAAAACTAAACTTAATTTAGTATGTATATGAATATATCTCTCGGTCGAAAAATATTATATAGGAGAATAGGTGATTCTTTCGGAGTCAATTAAAAAGCACAGTATTTTTTTAACGTTTCGACAATATCATTGTCCTCACCAGAAAAATTTTCCAAAGGAAGTCAAATGCACACGAAAATATATTAACGTCACAATCTCACATTTATTCACATTTATTTACGTGTGCTTTTAACTTCCTTCGGAAAATTTTTCTGATGAGGACAATGATATTGCCGAAACGTTAAAAAATACTGTGCTTTTTAATTGACTCCGAAAGAATCACCTATTCTCCTATATAAACTTAATTTACCTTGACTTGAGAGATCGTTGTACACAACGGTGGTGGTAGACTCTGTTGTTTATTCACTTAAACCGTTTATTTGTTTGTTTTTATCATTACTCAAAATTTTTGATTACATAAGGATTGTGCAACGAGAAACTTTATATTTTTTTTTTTTTTATGTATCAATCATGTTTTTTTTACTGGAAAACAGTTTATTAAGAAACTAGCAAAGTATGCGCGCGCGAGTGCGCGCGAGAAACATTGCATTTTATATAGTTTATTTTACAATAAAATAAAAAGTTTACATAAAAACATAATACATATATTTCAACATAATACAAAGTATATTAACAAAATATATTAAAATTAAAAATTATATGACATGAGGAAGACCTCCACTCTACATCCATACTTTCTTTTTAATTTCATCTCTTTCGTACTATGAAAATAAAATCAATATAATTCTTCTCATATATAGTAAATACTTTGATTTTGTTTAAATTATCTAAATTGATTAAAATTAATTAAAATTTAAATTAATTAAAATCCACTGAAAATCTTTTAAATTTCAGTGATTAAATTATCAAAACTGAAAAAAAATTATGGTTAGGTTGTACTTAAAATTTTATTCTGGGTATTTTAACCGAAGTTCTAGTTAACTTAACCACAATTTTGATTGATTTAACGTGAACTCTGGTTAATTGAACCAGAAACACAATGTTAAATATACCCTTACCAGAATTCTGGTTATTCTAACCAGACTGTTCTTTTAGTGAGTCTGTTTACTTTAAAATGTATTTAAGGATTACAATTAATTTGATAATAAATTAATATTTATATCAGGTTATTCTAAAATTAAAAAACGTATATACTTAAGTCTTTTTTTAAATCATCAGCTTATTAATCAATTTATGATACATTTAAAATAATTATATCATTGAAGCTACTACAATAGAGTTTATTATAATTGACATTTGTTTTTGTTTCATCGAACAAAAATACGATTAATTTAACATTATGAATTTAATATTTATTTCATACAAATAAATATATTACTTTAGATTTAAATGAAATAAACTTTTAATTAACAACATTAAAATAATAGGTTATTTAATTTCAATGATATTTTTCTCATTGTTTTTGTTATAATTGCCATTCAATTTCATATATATTTATATTATATTAAATTTTTTGCCATTTTTATAATTTTCTTTTCTTTTATTATTATTTTTATTTACCTTCCGCTACATTTTAACTTATAAAAGAGAATTAAAATCCCTGTGTAATAACCATTAAACATCTCTAATCTAATGATTTTTATTTAATTGAAAATGTAAAAACGCCTAGTTACAATATTTCATGATACACAATATTTTTTATGTAAGAGCTTTTTAAATCTTTTGGATTGTTAAATAATGCAGAGTTTAAAGCATGTATCTTCAGATACTTTTTTGATTTTACTCTAGACAACGCAACATACAACTGTCCGTGAGTAAATACAGGAATTGGTAAGTATATGCCAACTTTATCAAAAGATTGACCTTGTGATTTATTTATTGTCATAGCATAAGCTTTTCTTATTGGAAATTGATGTCTTATCATCTTGAAAGGAAAAGTATCTGTTGCTGGTGACAATTCAATACGAGGTATAAATACTATTTCACCTGAAAATTTTCCAGAAATTATTTCAGCAGAAATGACATTTTTTTTAAATCTTTAACTACTAGTCGAGTACCATTGCATAATCCTTGCAAAAGATTCATATTTCTTAAAAGCATAACTATAGTACCTATTTTTAAACAAATTTTATGTCTTGGTAAACCATCTGGTGTTAAACTATTTAAAAATTCTATAGGAACATTATTATTTTGATCATTGCACTCATCATTGCATACAGAATCAATACTATAATATATTGTTTCGTTCCCTTCTAAGTTTAAAAGAATTTGTTCATTAATATTCAGCACATCAGAATTAGTTAATGAAAGAATACAAGCTGAATAAACAGACTTATCATTCTGATTTATAGTTGATCCAAATATTTCGTTAATTAAATTTCCTTTTAAAATTAATTCTTGCGGTATTTTTATAACTCCGTTTTCATTTTCAAATAAATTTGTCATTTTACCATTGCCTATTTGTATTAACCAATCTGCAAACTCATTTTGATTATCACGAACTCTAATATTTTTTTCTAAAGACATATATTTGAAATTTTTCCATAATATACTATTTTTATCGCATGCTTCAATAATCCGAGTACGACCACCATTTGGAACAATAGGTAATATTTGTCGAAAGTCTCCTGAAATTAAAATAACTTTACCTCCAAAGGGTTTATTAGAATTAGTAATATCTCTTAACATACATTCCATAGCTTGTAGAGCATATTTAGGTGCCATTGTAATTTCATCCCAAATAATAATTTTGGCACTTCTAATAAGTTCTGCATGCTTAGATAATCCGCTAATGTTGCATGTTGAATCTTCATTTAAAGGTATAGGAAATTTAAACATAGCATGTGAAGTTTGGCCACTTTTAAAGAGATTTGCTGCTATTCCTGTCCATGCGACAGATAAAACTACATATCCTTTACTTTCAACAGCAGTAATAATTGTATTATGCAAATAACTTTTACCACTACCTCCAGGTCCATCGAGAAATACACATCTATCAGTACAATCGTCGTTCTGAACTGCAATCATAATTGTATCAAAAACTTGGCGCTGACAATTATTTAAACTTTGAATTAGAACTTCTGCTTCTAATTGTAAACAATTCAATGACGTGTTATTTTCATTTACTAAATAGTTATATTTTTCTAAAATTTTTTGATCAGTATTTGGCAATCCAAATTGCTGTAATTGAAATCCATGATAATTAAGTACTTCATCTATCAAATTTAATGATAATTGCGTCGATATTTCCACAGATGCTTTACTGTCAAAAAACATATGTTCTTTATATTTTTCAAATAAATCAAAGCTATTTTTAGGTAATCCAAATATACAAATATATGCAAATAATCGACAAAGCTCTTTTGGAAATTTCATTGTCACTGCCTCTGATAGGCATTTATCCCATTCATTATCATCTATCATTAAATTCCTTGCCCTTGCGGATTCTGCAAAAGTATTGTACGTGATTCCTTCATAAGTTCTTACTTCTTCAAATGACTTTGCTCCACGAACATACAGTAATAAAAGTCTTAAATAATATCTTTCTATAAAGAAAGAATTATTAAAAATATCTATTAATAATAATAGAATTATTTAAAATATCACTAAGAAGATCTCTCAGACTCAATTTTGTTTAAATTTTGCCATAAAATTAATTTTTTGAATTTTCCAAAAAACAGCTGATTTTTTAAAAACTTTAGTTAACTTAATTAAGTCAAAATTTATACAAAAAATTTATGCAAAAAAAAAAGAATTTCACAATATTACTTCAATAACAGCTAGTTAAATAATAAATTTCATTAATTTAATTTAAAATTGTCTTTTGCTGTTGAAAATATACTCAAAACCGATGTACATTATTACAACAATAACATAAGATGCTGCTTAAAACCACACTTCAAAATAGTGCGAACAGGCAAACTGAATTTTTATAATGTTGCTGCAATAACAGCCAGTTTATCAATTCCCATTTAGTCAAATCTTCAATTTCATTAATTTAAATGAAAATTTGTCTTTTACTGTAAAAAAATTTTCTTCAAACCGCTGTATATTACAACAATAACATAAGATGCTGCATATAAGACCACACTTTAAAATAGTGCGGAAAGACAAACTAAATTTTCATGATTTTGCTTGAATTGCCAGTTTAGCAATTTCCATTTGGTTAAATCATCAGTTTCATTCAAAATTTATGTTTAGCGATAAAAAATACACTCTTCAAACCACTCTACATTCACGAGAATGACATAAAATGCGGCAAAATACCACACAGATAGGAAGTGCAGATAGACAAACTGAATTTTTATAATATTGCTCCAATAAAAGCCAGTTTAGCAATTTTTATTTACCCAAATAGCACTGAATATTCCATCCATATTCCTGGAATATTCCATTGGAACATTGGGAATATTCCAAAGGAATATTCCATTCATATTCCGGGAATGTAGAAATGTCCGACTAATAGAATATTCCTTTTTTACATTCCTGGAATATTCCAGCGGAATATTAAAAAATAATTCTAATAAAACGTGTGATAAATATTCTCATTGAATATGCCGAGAATATTTCTACGAAATATAGCTGAAATATTCCTACGGAATATACCTAGTTGAATATATCAAGAATATTGCAGGAATATTCCATTGGAATAAAAAACAGAGAAGAAAAAAAATATTTTTAATTACTAGGAATATTTTTGTGGAATATATCAGGAATATTACAGGAATATTCCATTGGAATTTTCATAAACTTTTAAAAGCAATGAAAAAAAATATTTTTAATATTTCTAAATTTATTAATTCTTATTAGAATTATTTATTATTCTATTTGTACTCTTTATAACAAATTAAAAATTCTAATCGCAACCGGATGATTCGAACCCTAAACCTAAAACCTATCTAACGATTTAACGCTCGCAGCTATTTTATCGGTATGAAAATTCTACAATAAAGCTGGATGAACTTTAACTATTTTAGATATGTGTTAAAAGTATATCTACTCGGTTTTGTTTCTTATTTCCATACCGATACAATAGCTGCGAGCGTTAAATCGTTAGATAGGTTTTAGGTTTAGGGTTCGAATCCTCCGGTCGCGTTTAGAATTTTTAATTTGTTATAAAGAGTACAAATAGAATAATAAATAATTCTAATAAGAATTAATAAATTTAGAAATAATAAAAAATTTTTTTTTCATTGCTTTTAGAAGTTTATGAAAATTCCAATGGAATATTCCTGCAATATTCCTGATATATTCCACAAAAATATTCTTAGTAATTAAAAATATTTTTTTTTCTTCTCTGTTTTTTATTCCAATGGAATATTCCTGCAATATTCTTGATATATTCCACTGGGTATATTCCGTAGGAATATTTCAGGTATAGTCCGTAGAAATATTCTCGTCATATTCAATGAGAATATTTATTACACGTTTTATTAGAATTAGTTTTTAATATTCCGCTGGAATATTCCAGGAATGTAAAAAAGGAATATTCTAGTAGTCGGACATTTCTACATTCCCGGAATATGAATGGAATATTCCTTTGGAATATTCCCAATGTTCCAATGGAATATTTCAGGAATATGGATGGAATATTCAGTGCTATTTGGGTAATCAAATCATTAATTTCATTTACAGTTTCTGTTTAGCGATAGAAAATACTCTTAAAACCACTCTACATGTACGATAATGACTTAAGATGCGACATAAAGACATACAGATAAACAGTGCGGACAGAAAAACTGCATTTTCATAATATTGCTCAAATAACAGCCATTTTAGCAATTTCCATTTAGCCAAATCTTCAATTTCATTCATAGTTTATGTTTAGCGATAAAAAATACTCTTAAAACCACTCTACATTCACAACAATGACACAAGATGCGGCATAAAACCACACAGATAAGCAGTGCGGACAGACAAAATGAATTTAATAATCGTCCTATGACAGGACGATTTGTCAGTTTCCATTAAATCCAATCGTTAAATGAATTTCAGATTCCTGATCAGCGACAAAAAATACTATAAGAAAACCTTGAGAACCAAATATATTCTTGTATTATACCCCCAAATGCGTCATAAAACCAAAAAGATACACAGTGCGGACAGACAAATTGCCATAATAATCCTGCCGTCCTGATGAAGAATTCTTCATCAGGACGGCAGAATCCGACTAGAACAGGTGGTTTGACAATTTCCATGAAGTCCAATCGTCATTTTGACTTCAGATTCGTGTTCAGCGCCAAAAATTACTCCTGGAATACCTTGGGAACCAAAAACAACCTTGTATTTCCCACCCAAATATAGTGTTTCATGTCTAAAAAGTGCAAGCACTTTATTATTATGAATTTATACAATTATTAAAAAAATTTCTTTAAAATTTAAAACTTTTGTATTAAATATTTTTTTGGGAATAATAGTCTTCGGAAGTTTGGCTTGGAGCGAATGGATCAGGGCGAAAAATTATCAGGTAATAAGCATTCGAGCTAGTGTCCTTTCGGGAGGGTGTTTTTGGTCGATTATACGAGAATTTCTTAAATAATTTTTTTTGTGCATTGTTAATCGGCTGTCTATTATTATAAAAAAATAATTAATGATAAATACAAAAAAATACCGAGAAAAATATCCGATATAAGCGGAAATCCAATTTTTCTGAGTAAAAACTAACACAAAAACAAACCAAGGAACAGAAAATAGTTGTTTGTGTTACAAGTGCGCATTTGTAGGGGAATCGAGACTCGTGTGAAGTTTGCGACACGAGTCGAGATTCCCCTACATGCGCACGCGTAACACACATTATTTTCTGCAACATTTTGTGTGTAAAACGAGACACCAACTTTATATCTTTTCACATTAAAACGGTTGCCAATGACAAGCCCACGGAGTAGCTCTTGCGTAACTTTAAATAGTTGAGATCTTGAAGTTAGGTAAGTTGTATTAAATGTCAACAATGTCGATTACAGGTAGGTGATCCTGAGTTATATACTAAGTTAAAAACTAGTGATACCGCGAACTCAAATTAATCTATCAATAGGCCTTTTTCAGGGTCAAAATTTTTTCAAGAAACGAACTTTTTAGAATGTGAAATATGTACACTCGTCGGCTGATATTTTAGAAACATCTACGGTGACAAGCGAATAATTTATGTTGGCAGGCGTGTTCACCAAGTATTACTGGAGGGAGAAACTGTGTCTAAAAGTCATATTTCCCCTCCTTTTAGAAACAAGTGCTTAAAAACCAGAGGTTTAGTCGAGTTTTGGACACAAGGTGTTGCAGAAAAATATTTAATATAAGCAGGAATTCGAGTACCAGTGTATAACGTTGGACCAACTTACATGACGAAACAAATTATTTAATATTTTTATTCATAATACCGGGTCATTTTTCTTGTCAACAGTTTTTTTACTTAAAAATGTGTGAGGATTTGTTTAGTGATGAGTATTTATTCCTTTATGGACTTTTAACCCTATCTAAGAGGCGAGTACTAAGTACTGGAAGCAGTCGACTCAGGTGCACATACACGGAAAAAATATGTCATTGAATCAAGAAAATTTTGTTTGCTTTAAGTATACAGGGCTCGAACCGGTAAAATTACCTACTTACAAATACGGACTTCAAGGACCAAAAAAATCAACTAAAAAAAATAGTATATATGTGACGCTCCGCTAGAGAAGGGACCTATCGCGGAAAAAATCAATTTTCTTTTTTTTTGGTAAAAGATAATTTTTTAGTTCTTTCAGTTCCATGTTTCAATAAATTTTTTTTTAATTCTACTTTTTGTTATATTGCTTTAAACCTAGGCATACTAAGGTATCGCATTTTTTGGTTTTTCTTTAAACGACCGTCCCCAAAAAATTTGATTCCTACAATTAGTTTTCTTATTATGAAGCTTTAAACATAGGCATGTTAAGCGTCCCGATTTTTCTTCCTCCTCTTTGCCCGTCCATCCTTTAAAGTTTGCTTTCTTAGCGATAGGTTCCCTCTCTCGCGGAGCGTCACATATTAAATTTCCTTCTCACCCCTAAAATTTGATTTTAGAGATAAAAAACAGTTTTTCTGCAGTTGTTGTATAAAATATACTGTTACTTCGTCATTTTTGTTCCGATTTCAAAATTTTTTAATTTTAAGCTGATAAACAAGACTTTCTACACCTAATAGAGGTTTGGCTTCGTGTGCAAATTACGTAACAGGTTTTAGAGGGGTTGGAGGTTCAGTAAACTGTTACTATTTGTTACATAGGGGGAGGATGGGGTTTCTCATTTTGTTACGTAACACTTAGACTACATAAAAAAGTGCAAAGTACGTAATAAATTATAATTTTAAAAATAAAACAATATTGTAAAATTAGGGGTGGGTTTGCAAATTGTTACGTAATTTAGAGGGAGGGGGTTTCTTCAAACGTTACTTCCTGTGACAAGGTGGAGGGAGGAGGTCAAAAATGGGCTAAAAACCTGTTACATAATTTGTGCACGAAGCCTTTTATGTTTCAAGTAAAATTTACGGTAGAAAAAGAGTAAAACAGTTCGAAATTGTCAATTTTTAGGAATTTTTTCAACTTAAGCAATGATTTACTGGCCAATTTTATTTAGAATTTTTTTTTCTGTGCTGCATTATTTAATTTTGCGTCGAATGAGCTTTTTTTGAATGAAATTGGTGATAAATTGACTGAGTTATTGGATTTTTTGTCTTTACTACCGCAGTATTTTATTTTAGCAAAAAGAACAGTACAGTCAAAGTCCGTTAAGTATCCGTCCATCCGATAAGTCGCACTTCTCCTCTTTCTTTGATCACATACATTTTCACTCACACTGATTCAATACCCCCTCTGTGAATTTTTATAATATTTTTGCGGCTGCGTGAACCAACTTCAGATTGTTTTTAAATATCAAAATTGTTATTGAGCACCGTTAAAAATTTTGTGTATTTGTGTAACAATCGGTCCTTGCTAAATATTTTGTGTCAAAATTAACATTTTTCACGTGTGGATTTAATAACTGTCATTCAATTCTTGAACATAACCTCTAATTTCTTAGTAATAACACTGTAATTTACATTTAATTGTTTGTTGTAAAACGTAAATTTCATTTTGAAAATTGATTTTAGTAATCAAAAGGTAAAGTTCAATACTAATTGAATAATATTGAGTCCTTAACTCAACACGATTATATTTTACTTCTGTCAAGCAGAGGATAAAGAAAACAATACAAATCCCTATGTTAAAAATTAACACAAATTTTGAGTGGACCGTTTGGGACACGTGATTTATGTTAAATTTGACACACAATTTTTAACGGTGAAGTAATCTTGTTCTGTTTGGTTATTATTAAACTAAAATGTTAGAGCTGAAAAACAAATAAAAAAGAGAGTGAATGGTGGAATTGTCAGACCAGAGCTTTCCGACATTTACAAATAATGACATTTTAAATACTAGTAAATTAAGATTGTTTATAGAAACTGACGGGTTTCGTCCAGAAAATTTGCTCAAAGACACAAATTAAAAAAATGTTTAAAGTTATTTTAACATGCAGGTAATTTGTACTTCTGATTATAAAAATAATTTTAATACAAAAAATAGTAGATCATTTAAATTATAACCAAAAATTAACCTCTAACTGATTTTAATTAAAAAAATAAAATATGTTCCCTATCAAAAAAATAATGAGGAAATATCAGAAAAAAATCAGAATTTCTGTTGATTCTTGACAGTAATTGTTGCATTTGCTGTCTAAAAGCATGAGAAAGCAAAAAGAAACTTCAGGAAATCGTAAAAAATCATCAGATGTTTTATTAGGGTCTGCGGCCCTTCTTAGGACCACGGCAATAAATCATTATCAACGCTTTATTCTTGATGATTTTTTAAGATTCCTGTGTGCATTGTGTTCAAATGTGATTATTTCTCACAATATTGTGTTGATTTCTGGATAAATATTGTCTTCAATAAATAAATAACTAATATTTCTATTGTTATGAAACAAAAAAAAGCCTAATTACATTCTTCACAACTATAGGATACCTACCTATAATACTATACATATATTACGAATGAAAAACCGCACGCTCTAGAGGAAAAGAACCCTCGTTGTAACGCATTAGACCTCTATAATATCTTTGATTAGACGCAACGCTTTTAACCGACTGAGCTAACATGACATGATGACGTAGTAGTCAAAAGTTAAATGTTGTAAGAGAGCAGCATTTCTTTTCGAAGTTTTATCCTAATAGAAACCTAATAAAGATAAGAAAGGAATATTTTTAAAACTACATTTAAAATATTAATGTATATACGTTCCATACTTATAATATTAGATTTATTCTAGAAAATTTAATAAATGTCACATTGTAAATCTATATTTGACTCATGTTTACAAAGTCAATACAAATTGTATTGAAAAGCGGATAACTCTAATTCTCTTTAAAAACATTTAGAGAATAGCATCTAATAATCTGTTTATAAATTTTTTGTCATTAACTATGTTTTACAGGAGCGTGAAACCCTCTTAAAATTGCAAATTTATGGAAAAAGCATTAAAAAAATTTTTAATTATTTTTTAGCAGCTTTTGCAACATTTTGCAAAATTACTAATTAATCTTTCTAATTGTTAATTTGTTTAAACAAATTATTGTTGTTATTTATCAACTTTTAAAGATTAAAGCTAGATACTTGCAACTTTTTATGCTTGAAACAAACCAAAAATACAGAATAACTTTAAGATTTATTTATAACAATTGTTCAAACTGATTATTGTTGTTATTTATCAACTTTTGATAAAATCTTAAATACGTTTTTTCTCAATTTTGCAACTTTTTATATTTAAAACAACCAAAAATAAACAATAATTTTATAAGTTATTTATAACAATTGTTTAAACAAATTATTGTTGCTGTACTCTTAATACTTTTTTCCAAAATACATTTTAAATACCCGCGCGCGCTCGAGAAACCAGTGGTTACTCGCACGAGGTCGCGCTATTCGAGCGCGCTCGGGTATTTGAAATGTATTTTCCACTCTGATTTTTACATATCTTATAGGAAAAAAGTCAAGCTTTCCATTGAGATAGGTTAAAATTTTTTTAAAAACTCCGATTTCGAGATACTATCAAATTAACAATTTGACCTTCAATTTCAAGGTCAAATTGTCTTTTTACAAAAAAGCATTTATTATAACCGAATAGCCTGTAAAAAAAGCTTTAAAAATCACTATATATATGTTAACTTTTATGCAATCTACTTAGAAATAGAAAAAAAAAAAAAACTACATTTTAAAAAAATTCAAAATTTTAAAACTGTCCCAAATAGCACTGAATATTCCATCCATATTCCTGGAATATTCCATTTGAACATTGGGAATATTCCAAAGGAATATTCCATTCATGTTCCGGGAATGTAGAAATGTCCGACTAATAGAATATTCCTTTTTTACATTCCTGGAATATTCCAGCGGAATATTAAAAAATAATTCTAATAAAACGTGTGATAAATATTCTCATTGAATATGCCGAGAATATTTCTACGAAATATAGCTGAAATATTCCTACGGAATATACCTAGTTGAATATATCAAGAATATTGCAGGAATATTCCATTGGAATAAAAAACAGAGAAGAAAAAAAATATTTTTAATTAATTTTAAAAGCAATGGAAAAAAATATTTTTAATATTTCTAAATTTATTAATTCTTATTAGAATTATTTATTATTCTATTTGTACTCTTTATAACAAATTAAAAATTCTAATCGCAACCGGATGATTCGAACCCTAAACCTAAAACCTATCTAACGATTTAACGCTCGCAGCTATTTTATCGGTATGAAAATTCTACAATAAAGCTGGATGAACTTTAACTATTTTAGATATGTGTTAAAAGTATATCTACTCGGTTTTGTTTCTTATTTCCATACTTATACAATAGCTGCGAGCGTTAAATCGTTAGATAGGTTTTAGGTTTAGGGTTCGAATCCTCCGGTCGCGTTTAGAATTTTTAATTTGTTATAAAGAGTACAAATAGAATAATAAATAATTCTAATAAGAATTAATAAATTTAGAAATATTAAAAATATTTTTTTCCATTGCTTTTAAAAGTTTATAAAAATTCCAATGGAATATTCCTGCAATATTCCTGATATATTCCACAAAAATATTCCTAGTAATTAAAATTTTTTTTTCTTCTCTGTTTTTTATTCCAATGGAATATTCCTGCAATATTCTTGATATATTCAACTGGGTATATTCCGTAGGAATATTTCAGCTATATTTCGTTGAAATATTCTCGGCATATTCAATGAGAATATTTATCACACGTTTTATTAGAATTATTTTTTAATATTCCGCTGGAATATTCCAGGAATGTAAAAAAGGAATATTCTATTAGTCGGACATTTCTACATTCCCGGAATATGAATGGAATATTCCTTTGGAATATTTCCAATGTTCAAATGGAATATTCCAGGAATATGGATGGAATAATCAGTGCTATTTGGGGTGTAACTCAAAAACTATTTCATGGAATTTAAAAATATTTGGTATTTACACTTCCACTAACAATGGAAACACTTTAGCTAAGTTTGAATAAATTTTATTTTTTGACCTGGACAGTTCAAGAATTTTGCCCCATATAGGGAATGCATAAAAATTACATAACAAAATTTTATGCAGTAAAACTATATAATTTTCAAGATTAAACTATACCTTTTATTTTCATATTTTATTTTATGAGGATATGCGGATTAGAATAAATAGTAAAAGATAATTTTAAATTGTTCAAAACTCCTGTATCTTATCTCAATTTAAGAAAACAAATTAAGAAACCCAAAATGTATATTATATAGAAATATAAATACCAGCTTCACCCCTTCTTACCCCCCAGCCAACTAGTATTCGAAGATCAATTGTTCGGGAGAACAATAAGGTTTACCTGGCCTACAAAATAAAGTAAGAAAATGCTAGAGTTCTCACAGAACATCAGAACCGTATCATAAAAAACGTCAGAAATAATGAAAATAATCACAAAACATCAGAGTCACGAGAAATCATAAGGATTTCTGATGTTTTGTCATGATTCCTGATTATTTTTTTTGATAGGGTTAATAAGATTAATTATTTTAATGACATATTTTGTATTTACAAATTTGTATAATTTTTATACTTTCATGTCTCACATACGAATCGATAAGAGGCATATATACCTATATAAAAAGATAATCCAATACCTTGTTTAAATCACAAATTATAAATTCTTATGTTAAAATAGCTAAATTCCTAAACAAGAAAATGTTTAAATTCTTTGGAAATAAAAAAATATTTTTAGATGATATTATAGACAAAAATGTTAATTTAATAGACGTAGCACAGTAACTTAAATGTCATTTAAACTATTAATAATTTCGCGCCGATATAAAAGCACATGAGCAAATGAATACACCTCTTGGTGGGGTCTATCGTTAAGTCTGCAAATTTCTACCCCTACAGCCCCAAACCATGCGACTTATCGGACTTTGACTGTACTTTCTTTTTTTTTTGCTTTCTTTAATTGTTGCAAGTGGTACTTATCATTTTCTAACAACTTTTTTTTTATTTTAGTAAATTTCGGTAAAATACTGAAAGTTAAGAATGGCACCAAAATTTTTGAAAATTGATTTTCCCAAAAAATACTGTGATTATAAAGACAAAAAATGCAATAACTCTGCCACACGCATAGAAGTTTGCTAATAAAGGTACAACGAAAAAATTTGCTGTGAAACAAAAAAGTTTGCTGTAAGAGTAAATTGTAAAAAAAATTTGGCTAATATTTTTTTCACAGCAAACTTTGTTCATCGTCGTAGCAAATAATTTGCTGTTGCTACTAATTTTGTTAGATTCAATAGCAAAAATCAGTTCGCCACTGCAGACAATTCATTTTTCTCCGTGGCAGTTTTTCACCAATTCAATTAAAGAAAGCTCATTTGACGCAGAATTAAATACACTTTAAATAATTTAGCAGAGAAAAAACATTATAAATAAAAATGGGCAGTAAATCATTGCCAAATTTGAAAATTATTGAAAATTTATTCTTTTTCTACAATAAATTTTACAAAACTCAATTAGGTATAAGAAGCCTCGTTTCTCAGCTTTAAAATAAAAGAAAAATTTGAAATCGGATCAAAAATGACTTAGTAACAGTAGGGGAGAGTCGCTAGTTGTGAGACGGGTTTTATTTTTGCCCTATAAATTGGAAATAGGTAAACGAAATCGTAAATGAAATACACCGTTCAAAAAGTAACTTAAATACGCAACTTTTATTCATAGATAGTGTAGTGTTCAGATGAACTCGAAAAATTTTATGTTCAATTTTCCGAGCACATCTTTTTAGTCAAAAAAAGAAAAGGTGTCCAGTTGTGAGACACTTACAAAAAAATGCTAAAATTTAAAAAATTTGGCATGAAACATTATGTTTAGCATAAACAACTAAATATATTGATAACATATATTATTATATACTAAATAATAATATTTATTCTTTGAAATATGACTATCAGTTTTCTTCATCGAAATCGCTGTCGCAATGTAGGCAAATGAAATAACTTGAGCGCATGTTCGCATACTTTAAATAATTGTTGTGCTGTCAAATGTACGTAACGAACTAAACTGAACAGAGCGCTTTATGCTGCATAACGAAAAGTATAGGCTATCCCAGATGGGCGGCGCCACCGTCTCACAACTGGTGACTTGCTGTGTCTCACAACCGGAAATTGGCGCTATTTTGAAAAAAATATATTTCTAACCGTAGATTGGAACAATGCAATATTGCATCACAAAATATAAAGAAAATACTAAATAAAAATGCATAACATTTATCTTTTCCAATTAATTAACTTAAAAAAAAGTACTTTGCACATATTGAAAAAAAGTTTTTTAGTCGATTCTCACACACAGTGTTGGCATCTAACACAAACAATACATATATCCGCTTCGGTGTAGACGCAAAAGTTGACTCGTACAAAAAGAAATGTTTTTATGTAAACCAATCAGCCTTTTTATATTTCGTGTAAAAAAAATCGACTGTCTCACAACTGGCGACTCTCCACTATATTTTTTTCAAAAACTACAGAAAAACGGTTTTTTAGCTCTAACATGCAATTTTAAGGGGGGGGGGGGGGTAATTTAATACACATTTTCTTTTTCATGACGAATAATTTAACCTAGGTCCGATTCAAAGTAATGTTTCACTGTTACACAGTGTTATTGTAGGTATATAATCTGAACTTCTTATTTCTTGAAGAATTCTGGAATTAATTTAGATTTTTTTCGAGGGAAAAAAATTACCTATTTTGACAAAAAAGAAAAGAAGCAGTCTGTGTACTTTTCTATCGCGTGCCCTGTTCCCGTAACCGATTTTACACTGCTTAAGGCCTTATCCAAGGCCTGTGCAGGGTGCGATCGTAGAATTTACGGACTTCTCTAAATAAATTACGGACTTTACGGAACTTTTTTTAAAAAAACGAACTCTTACGGACAATAAACAAATTTACGGACTTTTACGGGATTTACGGAGCTAGTTCGAGCCAGTATATCGTCGGCTTGAATAGGGACAAGCTAATTATGATATTGCACCGAAAAAAATATCTTCTTCATTTGAGTGGAATCCACTCATTTTGATGCTTGATTCCCTCTAGAATATGGTATCAAAATGATTCCCCTCGTTTTGAGAGGATGTTATACTCAGCAAAATGAGAGGAACTTTCCTCTCATCCCAGATAGCACCGAAATTTCCAGGAAGTTTCCTGGAAGTTATCCATGGCAAACTGGGTAGTTACCCGTGGTAGCTTCCTGGAAACTTCCCTTATATACGACAATGTCCGCGCTTGGAAACTACCCTTGGTAACTTCCTGGAAACTTCCCTGGAGATTTTCTGGAAACTTCCCGTGGTAACTTCCAGGAAGTTAGTATGAATTTTACAAAAATCATTTAATTTTTTTGCGAATAAAATTATTGTTTAAAAAGGTTAAGAAAATAAAGGGATCTTTATATTTTGCTTTGTCGTTAAATAAAAAATTAAATTTAAAAAAAAAACCCTGTCGCATGAAGGTCAGCGGACTCGAACCCCTGTCCACCCAGCGGGAGGGTAAACTCGAGGTATCGAGCAGCTGCTGGGATGTGCGCCTTAACGCGCTCGACCAAATTGCCACTGACAACAGTTTACATGAAAACAATTGATACCCAGAACTAAGAAATCTATTTTTCTGAGCGGCATATTATAAAAGATAAATATACGAGGTTTAATGATTCGTATAATATATAATTCCTTATACGGAATAAATACACAATTACCATGAGTCGTTACAGGTGAATGGGATAATAATCTCTCGTATACATATGAGTTTTTTTAGGGATTTTAACAAACTAATACTACTCTAACTAACAAAGAAACGAATAATTATTCATTTTTCAAGTAAAACAAATGGTTTTTCATAAAAGAAATTCATATTTACAGGAAAAAACAATGATTTTTACCTAAAGGTTGGAAGTAGTAAAAATTATTTTGCCCTACTTTACCGACATTGCATATTGATTGAATCCGGTAAATTTGAATATCGTTTTTCAATATATATTAATATTACCTAATTAATGAGTAATACTAATTCTTATAAATGCAAATAATTCATTTTCTAATAAAAAATAATAAAAATTAATTATTTACAATTCTTGATATCGAAAATGTGAATAGTTTAAAAACAGCAGAAAAATTGTTTATTTGATTAATAAAAAAGTTTAATAATAAATTAAATTAAATTAAATTAATTTTCAAATTTTAATTATTAAATCAAAATAAAAAATTTAAAATTCACAAATTTATAGTTTAATTTAACTAAATTTAGAATTAAAAAAATAAAAGGATAAACAAAATTAATTAAACATTATAATATTTAAACACAATCATAACTAAATATAAAATCGTAGAATGTTAAAATTTTAAAATGAAATAAATCAAAATTCAAACTAAAATAATTAAATACAAAAAAAAATTGATGAATAAGAAATCTTTAATTTAAGCAGAATTTACAAATATTTTAATTTAGGTATTAAAACATAAGTAAAATTCAAAATAAAAGTTATAATCCTTGAACTCAAATACAATAAGTCAAATAAAAAAAATTGTAAAAATTAAATTAATTTTATTTCTTTCTCAATTTAAAACTAAAAATCCTCATAAAGTCATATCTAAGCACAGAAGAAATAAAAAAATAAGAAAATTGAAATTGATGTTTAAATTGTTAAGGATCAAATTTAATTTGAAAATTTAATTTGAAATAGTTTTGTTAAAACTTGATTACAAATATCAGTAGGCATTATTATTTTTTCAAAAAAGAGTTAGATTTATTGAAATTTCCAGATACTTCACAATTATAACATATTAAATACTGCGTGAAAAAAATTAATAAATTTTTAAATACTGATATTTTTATTTAAAACTGATTTTGTTCATGGTTTTTTTTAATAAAAACTTAATTGCTTATAGTCTTCTTTGATAAAAGCTTTATTGCAATTGTCTAGCGCAAAAGATTCATTTCATCAAGAAAGTTCTCGATTATTTGAAATCTTTAATTTATCAAAATTTTTCATATTAAATTTAGAATAAAATTTTTTTTATAATTATATAAATATCAAAAACTAGTTTGGTTTATAGTCTTCTTTATTATCAACTTTAATGCGATTGTCTAGTGGCATAGGATAAATTTTATCAAAAAAAAATCGAATAATTGAAATCTTCAATTTATCATAATGTTACGATCGAAATTCGTAGTATTAAAATTTTTTATTCTTAATTGCATCTTTGTTCATTGTTGAAATAAATATTTTATTAAGTACACATCTTAACAAACCTTTTTGCAAGCGTATCAAAAGATTTTTAACAGTAAATGTTATTTATAATTGCAGTTTCTTTCATTTCTGAATTCGTTAAGAAATCAAACTTTGTTTTAAAGAAAAATTAATAAATTTACTGAGTAGTAGAACTACTTTTAAATCTGAGAAAATAATGAAATAATTATTTGACTTCAGAGATAAAAGGAGGAAACAAAAATTCATTGACACACTTTAACTTAAAATCTCTTTTGAAAGTACGAATTAAGGAGTCAGTGTTGTAATAAAACAACTGAAGTTGCAGAAAATAAGAAAAGAAATAAAAACAAGATTATTTAGTTGCATCAGACGCTCTAAATAATTTCTGCAACGTACACAAAACTCAGTCAGTAAAGACTGAGATTCAATGAATTGTAAGAACCTTAATCTGGTCAATAAAAACGGCAAGCAGAGACGTCCGTGGCCCGCGACGTTAATCATCGCCACAAAAATCAGAATAAATTAGTTTGATACTTTCAAATTTTTGAATTGAAATAAACTAATGATAAAAAAAATAAGTAAATAGAAAGAAAGAGAAATAGAGAATTTAAATAAACCTCGACGAATCGCGAGTGATGTAATATGAAAAATAAAATAAAAGAATAAAAAGATTTTAAAGAAACAATTCAGAATCGAAAAAGAAACGAGTAAGAGAAATAAAGAGATAAAAGTACAAGGCATAAGAATTTGCTACGTTTGCAAATAGGTAAGAGTTTTCAACCTTACATACAATTTACATACACACACACACATGTTATTTTATAATCATTTTACCTCACAAATTTATTAATGGAATAAAGAGTAAATTCTTTAATTGTTTTACACTAAGAGAAATCTGGTTGTTTGTAAATTTCTATTAAATAAAAATGAAGAAAATAATGTACGTTTAATAAAATAATTGTTGTTGTTTACTTCAGTTCCTATAGTTATAAAATTTCCTCAGAATACGATTTTAAAAATCGAATTGTTGAATTAATAACAATTTTGAGAATAACCCATTACCTTTTATAAAACGTGAAGAGCGAAATTCGTTATTTGTTAGAAAGTTATCATTTGAAAACATATTTCTATAAAATCAATTTTAATTATTTTTAATTAAATTATTTTATTATATCTAACACATATCTTTTTATATTGAATTTTAGATGAAAAATTTTGAAGAATTGGAGATTTCAATTAATCAAGAATTTTTTTGATAAAATTTATCTTTTGCCACTATACAATCGCATTAAAGTTAATATTAAAGAAGACTATAAAGCAATCAATTTTTTGATATTTATACTGTTCGAAGAAAATTAAAAAAATTTTTATTCTAAATTTTAGATGAAAAATTTCAAGGAATTGAAGATTTCAATTAATCGACTTTTTTTTTGATAAAATTTATCTTTTGCCACTAGACAATCGCATTAAAGTTGATAATAAAAAAGACTATAAACCAAACTACTTTTTGATATCTATAAAATTTTAAAAAAATTTACAATAATTTTATTTTACATTTTGGATGAAAAATTTTTAAGAATTGAAGATTTCAATTAATCGACAATTTTTTTGATAAAATTTCAATGTTTTGCCGCTAGACATTCGCAATAAAGTTTATATTAAAGAAGACTATAAACCAAACTAGTTTTTGATATTTATATAATTATAAAAAATTTTTTATTCTAAATTTGATATAAAAAATTTTGATAAATTAAAGATTTCAAATAATCGAGAACTTTCTTGACGAAATGAATCTTTTGTGCTAGACAATTGCAATAAAGCTTTTATTAAAGAAGACTATAAACGAAACCATTTTTTAATATTTACATAGTTTTTAAAATATTGACAAATAATTTATTCGACATTTAAAGTAAAAAAATGTGAAAAATATTGAGGATTTCATGAAATCGTAATATTTTGTGAAAAATTCATTTGTTGCCTTTAGATAATCGCAATTAAATTTTTATTAAAAAAAAACCATAAACAAAATCAGTTTTAAATAAAAAAATCAGTATTTAAAAATTTATTAATTTTTTTGACGCAGTATTTAAGATGTTATAATTGTGAAGTATCTGGAAATTTCAATAAATCTAACTCTTTTTTGAAAAAATAATAATGCCTAGGGGAGGGTGGTCCCAAACCGACCCCCTAAAAGGCAAAATCCAAAAAGGTGCCAAAAACTTGTTTCATTGCTGATGTTATGTCCGTAACTAATACATTTATTATATTATATTATATCAGACTATTATATTGTTTCAATATATTATCATAATATTATATATTATACTAGCACATGGTTATATTATACTATCATAATGATTTCTTGTCATATTAATATTTTACATTCAAAACTAAGATGTATTATTATAATGTAATACAAGAAAAGCATTCTTCCATTTAATTTCTGTGCATTGAGCCGGTTGAGTGAGATAACGATTATTTGAATCAACGAGTCCCAGCCTGGATACTGGAAAATCACGCTACAATGAATTCTCAGTGACCAAGTGAGAACAATATAATATCATCGAAACGAGAAGTGACAACAGAGACAGCAACATTTTTGGAACTTAACAAACTGCACATGAGAAGTCATGCGGTACGAAGATTTCCTGTCGACAAAACACCAAGAGGTGATACGGTACCTGGAGCCACGCAGAGAAATACACTATATAAACCACCCACCAAAATTGATAATCAGATTCAACAACGAACACATCTATTACTCAGTCTTCAGTTAACCGTTCTAGTCTCCAGTAAACAGTCTTTAGTAGTCAAGTGACAATTCTGCAAGTGTTAATCATTAATTCACTTGTCCATCAATTAACATCATTTTATCGTGGAGTTATTGTGAAGTTCAAGTTCTTCATCTCAATTTGTGAATAATAATTTAACTCGTACTGTGCAGTTCAACTAAAAGAAATCTTGAAACCAAAACATAATACCAGCCACCTGTCAAATCTTTCTGAGATACTACGAGCTATTGTGCGGCTTGTGTAAACATCCTACCTGTGGAAGCACTTCCGAATTGCAGCGGGGCCAGTGAACTTGCAGCCTATTTCATTACTCAAGATTTTAAGTCCATATCTCTATTTACAATCCCTGCAGAGGATCTGCTACCACAAGTTCTATACTGGATAATTCTTTAATCAATTCTCACTCAAAGTAAGGTTCAATTTTCACATGAAATCATTGTTCTTGTTAAATTCTCATTTTTATAACCATAAATAAATATTCTTACTAAATTTTAGTGTCTTATCGACTTATCCTTATCCCAAATCAAACTCTTAATTGAATTTGATTTAAAAGGAGGAATTTAGGGTATATTTGGGAAGGTTTCTTCGTAACAGAAGCCCTTCACACTGAGGTCAAATTTTTTTTCAGTAAAGGAATCATTTTTCGATGTTTCCACTGGTTGCCGAGGCTCTGGATATCATGAAATGGGAGATACAGAAAGAAAATCGAAAATTGACGTTTTCGACAATCTCAAAAAGGGTGGTCTGAAACCGACCCCCTATTTTTATTGCAGGAAATAGCGAAAACAAACAAAATTTTGAACTTGTATTGTAATTTGAATTAAAAACCCTTATGGAAAAGTGTGACATGAAAATAATGACACAGATGCGTGTCATTACTTCATAATGTCATTGCGTGTCATCATTTCGCGACCACATGAAAAAAATGACACGGAAAAAATCACATGGCAAAGAATGCACCATTAAAAAACTTTTTATTATTATTAGTTTTATAATAATTTCGTATAAACATACATTGTGCACCATTTTGGGGAGGAAAAAATTTACTGCGCAGCCGTAGGTGCTATAGAATAAGTAGAATACGTCTGCGCATCCTGGCATTTTTATGTATGCTTTGCCGTGTCATTTTCTCCCGTGTCATTTTTTTCGTGTGGTCGCGAAATGATGACACGCAATGACATGAAAGTAATGACACGCATCTGTGTCATTATTTTCATGTCACACTTTTCCATAAGGGGAACAACAAACTAGAATAAACTTAAATTACTTTTACTTTATTTAAATACATTATTTAAGGCCTTTTTCAGAATAAGAGTAAAAGAATTATCATTACAATAAAAAATGAGTGTTTTTAGTCTGATCTTAATTACAAGCTATATTATCTTAGCTTAATTATTGTTATTTTATTAAAATACATTTGTAGGTATTATTTGGTAATTAAAAATAATTTAGTTACAATAACAATGCAAGAAAGGGGGGGGGGGATCGGTTTCGGACCACCCCCACTATTTTCACATAATGTCTTGCCGATCATTCATGTCAATGAAAGCGTTTGAATTTGAATATTGTTTATTAAAGTTGAGGCCACAAGCAACCAAAAAAAATTATACCTTAATTTTCTAAACTCAATTTAACACTTTTAACTTAAAGTCAAGATAGGTCAAAAACAAAAAATATTATTTCAAAAAACTAATTTTACTTAAAATTCCGAGATACAATATTACCAAGAGATTATTACCTATGGTCAAAATGTCAGAGTTATGAAAGTGTTCTTTTGATGATATTCACGATTTGTCTAGTAACACGATCTCTGAGAAACAGAGGGGGGTCGGTATGGTACGAGGGATCGGTATGGTACCACCCTCCCCTACTGATATTTGTAATCAAGTTTTAACAAAACTATTTCAAATTAAATTTTCAAATTAAATTTGATCCTTAACAATTTAAACATCAATTTCAATTTTCTTATTTTTTTATTTCTTCTGTGCTTAGATATGACTTTATGAGGATTTTTAGTTTTAAATTGAGAAAGAAATAAAATTAATTTAATTTTTACAATTTTTTTTATTTGACTTATTGTATTTGGGTTCAAGGATTATAACTTTTATTTTGAATTCTACTTATGTTTTAATACATAAATTAAAATATTTGTAAATTTTGCTTAAATTAAAGATTTCTTATTCATCAATTTTTTTTTTGTATTTAATTATTTTAGTTTGAATTTTGATTTATTTCATTTTAAAATTTTAACATTCTACGATTTTATATTTAGTTATGATTGTGTTTAAATATTATAATATTTAATTAATTTTATTTATCCTTTTATTTTTTTAATTCTAAATTTAGTTAAATTAAACTATAAATTTGTGAATTTTAAATTTTTTATTTTGATTTAATAATTAAAATTTGAAAATTAATTTAATTTAATTTAATTTATTATTAAACTTTTTTATTAATTAAATAAACAATTTTTCTGCTGTTTTTAAATTATTCACATTTTCGATATCAAGAATAGTAAATAATTAATTTTTATTATTTTTTATTAGAAAATGAATTATTTGCATTTATAAGAACTAATATTACTCATTAATTAGGTAATATAAATATCCCTACTGTATAAACGTGCATGTGATCTGTCGTAAGAAGGTAGGTATGTACTTACATGTGTACGCATATAAGATCACAGGTGACACAGACGAGATCTCGTATAAGATCTTACCCCCATAGCACCTAAACTTGCCTCAACCTGGCCAACCTTGCCTTAAGTTTCTAAACTTGCAGCAAAGTTTCTGAAAGTTGACTATACTTAAGGAAAGTTTGGCAAAGTTGAGGCCAGTTTAGGTGCTGTGGGGGTATGTGAAAACTTAGGTACGAACGCATGTAAGTTCTTATATTAAGTTCCATCATGCGCCGCGTATAACGTTACTCAATAAGAAATTGAAACAGCGTTCTTATATGAGTTCTCATCTGCGTACGTATGTAAGAACACAGGTGCGAACACACTTAAGTATTAAATTAAATATGTTAAATTAAATATATTATTAATAAAAAAATTCTCGCCAACGGGATTCGAGCCCATCTAACCTGAGCCTAAATACGCCTTAAACTTCTCGGCCACCGTAGTTATAGAAACAACTTTACAAAATCTTAGTCATGTTTAATACATAAATTTCTCCGGAAAGACATGACTAAGATTTTGTAAAGTTGTTTCTATAACTACGGTGGCCGAGGGGTTTAAGGCGTACTTAGGCTCAGGTTAGATGGGCTCGAATCCCGTTGGCGAGAATTTTTTTATTAATGATATATTTAATTTAACATACTTAATTTAATACTTAGGTGTGTTCGCACATGAGTTCGTAAGTGTGTTCGCACCTGTGTTCTTACATACGTACGCAGATGAGAACTCATATAAGAACGCTGTTTCAATTTCATATTGAGTAACGTTATACGCGGCGCATGACGGAACTTAATATAAGAACTTACGTGCGTTCGTACCTAAGTTTTCACATAAGATCTTACGCGAGATCTCGTCTGTGTCACCTGAGATCTTATATGCGTACACATGTAAGTACATACCTACCTTCTTACGACAGATCACACGCACGTTTTTACAGTAGGGATATATTGAAAAACGATATTCAAATTTACCGGATTCAATCAATATGCAATGTCGGTAAAGTAGGGCAAAATACTTTTCACTACTTCCAACCTTTAGGTAAAAATCAGTGTTTTTTTCTGTAAATATGAATTTCTTTTATGAAAAACCATTTGTTTTACTTGAAAAATGAATTATTATTCGTTTCTTTGTTAGTTAGAGTAGTATTAGTTTGTTAAAATCCCTAAAAAACTCATACGTATACGAGAGATTATTATCCCATTCATCTGTAACGACTCATGGTAATTGTGTATTTATTCCGTATAAGGAATTATATATTATACGAATCATTAAACCTCGTATATTTATCTTTTATAATATGCCGCTCAGAAAAATAGATTTCTTAGTTCTGGGTAACAATTGTTTTCATGTAAACTGTTGTCAGTGGCAATTTGGTCGAGCGCGTTAAGGCGCACATCCCAGCAGCTGCTCGAGACCTCGAGTTTACCCTCCCGCTGGGTGGACAGGGGTTCGAGTCCGCTGACCTTCAAGCGACAGGGTTTTTTTTTTAAATTTAATTTTTTATTTAACGACAAAGCAAAATATAAAGATCCCTTTATTTTCTTAACCTTTTTAAACAATAATTTTATTCGCAAAAAAATTAAATAATTTTTGGAACATTCATGCTAACTTCCTGGAAGTTACCACGGGAAGTTTCCAGGAAATCTCCAGGGAAGTTTCCAGGAAGTTACCAAGGGTAGTTTCCAAGCGCGGACATTGTCGTATATAAGGGAAGTTTCCAGAAAGCTACCACGGGTAACTACCCAGTTTGCCACGGGTAACTTCCAGGAAACTTCCTGGAAATATCGGTGCTATCTGGGATGAGAGGAAAGTTATTCTCATTTTGCTGAGTATAACATTCTCTCAAAACGAGGGGAATCATTTTGATACCATATTGTAGAGGGAAAAAAGCATAAAAATTCCACATTCGTACACAAACAAATAAGAAAGTCAAAATATTATTGTGTGCACAGAACACTGAAATATTATCATCCAGTCTTAAATCCCTTAAAACACAATGTAAATTGTCTTCTACAATCGAAAACTAAAGGTGGAAATAATCTTAAGTTAAAGCTGACGACGCGACGCGATACAATTGTTACTGATTGCGCATGTGCAAATACAATATAGAGAATATTCCTCTACTTTTGATCGGATGTTTCCTATCGAAAGTAGTGGATTACTCTCAACATAAGATTAAACCGTGAGAGTCGTC
This sequence comes from Ganaspis brasiliensis, assembly GCA_037103525.1. Classification (NCBI taxonomy): domain Eukaryota; kingdom Metazoa; phylum Arthropoda; class Insecta; order Hymenoptera; family Figitidae; genus Ganaspis; species Ganaspis brasiliensis. The sequence goes on along the minus strand of JAZKLR010000342.1, from coordinate 360,352 downwards.
TTTTAATATTTTTCCTCTTCAAAACAGAGGAAAATACTATTGGTTGTAGTATAATCAGCTCATTTTGAGTAAAAAACTCAAGAGGATTTTATGATAGGAATGTTCCGCACAAATGAAGAGGGTTTTTTTTCGGTGTGGTACAAGAAAACGATGGTCTTGCTATAGTATCGCGTTGACAATTTGACAAGCTTGCAAGAAACGTAAAAAATATTGACTAGAGAAAATATTATCTCAATATGAGAACATATTTTCTTGATCTAACCCCCCCCCCCGCCCCATCCTTCCTTTATACTCCTTTTATTTTTTTTATTATTATATTTGCATTTTTTCATATTTAGAACACCTTTATTTTATTTATTTACTTAAATAATACTTATTGTACATATTTACACTTACATTTAATTAACAACTATTGCAGCTGAGTAAATAAATTACGAAATACAATTTTTGGAGTCCAGTGGGGTTGAACCCGCGACCGCACGACCCCGAGTTGACCCCTCAAACTGTGCAGATTTGGAAATTTGCGCACGTTTGGAGAAGCATATGAGGGTCTAATTTCTATAGCAACTACATCTCTTTTACTGCTCTTTAAACCTCTAATTTTTTTTAATAATATCGAGGCTTAATCGAGGGTCTAGATTTCGACTCAGGTGTCCACTCTGATACGCCAGGCTTGAAAGCAAATTGCAAAAACTCCTACTTAAGCTATATATAGGTAGCAAGATATTCTTATATCAAGCACATCTGTGTTGTATTGAGTAAAAAATGATTCAAAGCAAACAAATAAAATTATTTTGTTCAAGAAACAAAAATTATCAAAACATTATACTCATTATTTGACCTGAGAGCAAATATTCTTGACTAAATACTTTTTGACAACTGATTTCCAAATTTTAAATTATATGTTAATAAATTACAATAAATGTTTTTAAAGTAATTTGTAAAATGACAACATATATTTTCATAAATTTTCACATAAATTTTCATAAATTACCCTATAAATTTCCAAAATTAGTGTTTTAAATTTTCTTTGGGTGTACTTCCGATTAGATGGTGCCTCCGATTTTGATGAAACTTGGTATCCTTACGTTTAAAAATAAACAAAAATTGAATGAAAAGAATTTTTTTTCATTAAAATTAAAAACTATATAAAAAAGCTCAGTCTATTTGCTTAGAAGTCCTTGATCTTCTCCTTGATCTTCTTGTAAAAAAAGGCATAGGTACGTATAAAAAATTTTTTCTGTCAATATTGTACACCATAACAGATGTTTGAAAAATAAAGAAAAAATTCGAGGAGAGATGGATCAAGAAGCAAAAATGAGTGTTACTATTAGGTCAGTCCAGCGAAAATCGTCTAGAGCCGGTTGCTCGATGATTTTAAACAAACCTGAAATTAATATATAACATTCTATTATACAATTTAATTATCATTTAAGGTTTTATGTTGCTGAAAATGTCTTAGTCTTTTTAAATAGGTTTTTAAAAGAGTAGATAGAATTCAGGGTTATGAATGGTCCATTTTAAACGCATACTGTTAACCTTCTAGTTCACTGTGATCGCCGGTATCTTGTTTGTTTTGTTCCGAGTATGTTAACAAAGAAATATGCTAGAGGCTTATTTTCTCAGTGCATATTCACATAATATGTCTATAAAATGTAAATTGTTTGAAAATTACTCACCTAAATTCTTAAATTGTGATTTTTTCGTCTTCGAACAGTGTTATGATCTGATTTTTCTTTTTGGAATATCTTCTGTAGAGAAATGTAAAAACATGAAAATCCTTTTGAACTTTTTTTATATTAAAACCGGAAACCCATTTAACGAAAAAAATGTAATGGGTTTTGTCTCCTTATTAATATTGTTAACTTTAAAAATCATGTGAAATTAACCTGATTTTGAAAGAGGTTTTGTTTTGATGTTAGAATTGAAGTTAATCACTTAAAATTATTTGAATTACATTAATTTAAGTTTCCAGTAATTTAAAAAATATAGTTATTCAAGAATTGATATTGATTTAGAACATTTATTCAACTCAAAACCCATTAATTTTTTTTCGTGAAATGGGTTTCCGGTTTTAATATAAAAAAGATCAAAAGGATTTTCATGTTTTTACATTTCTCTACAGAAGATATTCGAAAAAGAAAAAGCAGATAATAACACTGTGCGAAGACGAAAAAATCACAATTTAAGAATTTAGGTGAATAGTTTTCAAACTATTTGCATTTATTTAGATATACTATGTGAATATGTAATATAAAAAATACATATTACATATATTTTGCATTTTTAAAAGCCTTTTACTGCGTCTTTGTAAAATGGACCATTCATAACCCTGAATTCTATCGACTCTTTTAAAAAGCTATTTAAAAGAAACTAAGACATTTTTAGCAATATAAAATCTTAAATGATAATAAAATTGTATAATAGAATGTCATATATTAATTTCAGGTTTGTTTAAAATCATCGAGCAACCGGCTCTAGACGATTTTCGCTGGACTGACCTATTATAATTACTAGCATTAACAATAGGTACTGGTAAAGACCCTAGGTTAAGAAGAAACCGAGGAAGAAACACATTTGATTATTTAAAACTTAATATTCACTTTCGTTGCATAAATTGTAAACTTAATTATATATAATTATGAATGATAAAAGAAACATCTAGTATAGAATCTTTAAGTATAGAAATATACCGTAGTTTAAACAGTTCATAAAAAATGCAAAAATTCTAAAAAAAAGTGTTTTTCTTAGAGTAGAGTTCGGTTGACTTAGCGGACACCCGCGAAATAAAATTAAGGGGTATACTTTTTGAAGCTAAAAGCACAATTGTGCCACTCAACATGTTCTTAAATTGTAATTTTGAAAGTGTTGTCTATCATCATTAATTAGACTAGATAGTAGAATGTCAAATGGAAAAGATCACTACTTTTATATGGGTGATTCTTCACTGAGTGGTTATTTTTACTTCCCCACTTAATAACTTTTAACTTTATATAAATATATTATTAATTCTTTGTACAGTTATTCTTTTTTATTATGTTTATTAATATCATGATTGAAAAATAATTTTTTTTAACATCAAAGGACACGAAATGGTTAAAAATGCCTCAAAACTGCACTTTTTTAGGTTCTCCACATAGGACTCGTGAGATTTAATACATTTTTTTTTCAGATAAAACATATTTTTAAAATATTTTTATCTGTTCCGATCGAATTGTTTTCCAGTTTTATTAATAACTTTTGCGAAAATCATTTTTAAATACTTTCTCCACCCTTTTGTTATTTGGAACAGAAGTTTACATGTTCATTGTTTTTCAGTAATTTTAATCATTTTTATATTGAATTTTCACTGACTATTTATGTTATTGAGGTAAAAAATTTGATTTTAGTCCAACCTACTTGAAAAAATAGGATATTTAGTTTTATAATTTCCAAAATTAATATTAATTTACTGCGTATTTTAATGGCATGTAAACTCCGGTTCGTCAAAAATAATTGAATTATTTATACTTGAAATAAAATACAACTAATAGTGATATAAAGTAGGCAAATCTATGCAGTATTCTTCAAAGACCTTTATATTTTATTAAGTTTTTCTGTTATAATAATTTATTTTCTTTGATTCATAAACTCCGGTTTCTGTTAACTCCGGTTCATAAAATTCGAAATCCATAGGAATAGTGTTTTGTTTTTTTATAAGAATATCATTAACATGAGTTTTTAACTAAAATATTGATTTATTTATGTATAATTATTTACGTAATTATATTTATTTCAATTTGCGATCAAGTGTTTCAAGAATTTTCGTTTATGTCCTACAAACATCCTCTAAATAAGCTAACATCCTTGGGATATTCGTTTAAGGTAAAAAATTAAACATTTTAAGGGAATGTTTGTAACCTTTAACATTTTAAACTTAAATTTTTGAATATAAGACTAAGGGTGTTAATTTAAGCTTAAAATTTTTTAAAATTATTTTTTAAAATAATTGTTTATAAATTGTACATAAGAAATATTTAAGAAACAATATGTTTTACTTAAAAATTTAATGTTATCAAAAGTTACCACTTTGTGGAGAATCACCCATATCAATGGTCTCCTAAAAATTCCAAACCATGTTTCACGTAAATTGCTTACTTAGCAGAATCAAATAGATTTTTCTTTTAATGCAGAGATATGTATATATATATTATCGGACTATTTGTTCAAAATTTTTATCACATGAGTGGGGATCATTGTTTATATCTGATAAATTGTGAATTGTATAGAGTCAGACCATGTCAACTGTGACTGAAAATTTAAGCAGATTTTTGGAAATGTAGAAACAACTATGAAAATCAATAGTTCAAAACGATACCAAAAAGCACTTTCAACAGTTTTTTGATATTTTAATTATTTATATTTTTTTTTCTAACAAATTTTTGCAACGTTTTAAAAAAAATAATAATAACTCAAAATTTGTTGGCTATAAATTATTGCCGATTTTTTGGGTATTCAACAAAAATATACTCTCTTAAATATATACCTACACTACCGTCGGGAATTGTCGGTACGACATATTTTCGAACCGTGAAAAATGTCTTTGACTTTAGAATAAGATAGTTTAATTCCGAAAAAAGATACAGACTTGAAACTTAGATTGTTTGAAAGCTTAAAGAATTCTGCGTGTAGTGATATATACTTCGAAAATTTAAGACTTTAGGGGAGGATTACATCACCTGATATGTTTTTGAAAATGTTTTGCAATTTTCTCATTTTTGATTCATTTGTTTAAGACCCTGCAAAATCTAGAATAATTAAAGAAAAAATTTAAAACTTATACAGAATTAAGCATTGCAGTCTCAGTTTTAAAAAGAGCCATTGACATTTAAAAAATATTGAATAGTTCTTTAGTAATTTGAAAGTGTCTGAGCATATTTTTCTGAAAATCGACCGATCACGCGACACCTCTCGCTCCTCTCATTCTTTGCGTTAGGGACGAATAAGTGACAATTCGAGGGGATTTATACTTAAAGACTGTGTTCTACAATTCCGTGTTTATTATAAATAGCAATGTTAATAATCAAATTTGAAACAAGTTATTAATTATTTGTTAAATTTTCAGTTGAATAAAATAACTAAATTTTTATATTCAACTCCTTTAATGTACTTTCCCTAGCGACATTTTAAAAAATCCTATAAAATAATTAACTTTACTTTATGAGAAGAAAAATGTTGTATGCAATACATAAAATTTGTCGATTTCTCTGATTGTTATAAACAAATTAAAACACTAGAGACATATATTCAGTATTTATTACCATTGCATGAGAGCAATAATTAAAATAATATAAAATAAATAATATTAATTAAATTTAATTAAATAAATTAATATTAAAACAAAATAAAATTTTTATATTAACAATGGGCACTAAAATTATTTTAATAATTTATTGTTATAAACAACTATGGGTCAAAATAAGTGAAATGGGCCACTTCAGAAATTTTTGTTTCCGATTTGCTAGTTATCTATACTGTTTGATAGATATGTGAACATATTTTTTCCCCCTAAAATATTTTTCAAAAATTTCATTTATTTTGGAAATAAACGAGAGTTGAACAATTTGGGTAATGAATTTTTCATTTAATCATAACTCGGGAACGGATAAAGATAATTGAGCTTTTTTTTAAATTAAAGGTTAAAAGTTGTACTTTAAACTGCAATTAATATGATTGTTGTAAAAATAAAATTTATGATTGTTATTAACAATTTTTTTAAACAATTGTAATTTAAGACATGTTCTCAATGTCATCTAAACATTAAACTATGCTCATTCGACGTGCAATATTCTAACGAGTAAACTAAAAAAAAAGAAGTTTAGTAACCCCCGATATTACAGAAGTTATGCATATTTTTCTGCCGACGCGCAGCGAGCAAGCAACACCTAACTTGCGAACGCGCGGGAATACGTGCGCCACTGACTGTCGTGCTTCGAAAAATTTACTAATTATTTAATAATAAGAAGGAATATGAACAATAATTATAATAATTTAAGTATTAATTCGATGCTTACTAATTTATTAGGATTTTTACCACTGAAGTAACCAGTGGCGGATCTAGACAAGGGTTTTGCCCGGTTGTAAATCCATGTACAAGATCATGTACTAAACTTGTACATGATTCTGGATAAAATCATGCACAGGTGCATTGACTTGTGCATGAACTTGTGAATGGACAGCACGTGAATTTGGAACAACGAACGTGTACATTTTCATGCACGCACAATAAAATCTGTCACAAGAACATGTGCATGAACGTGCAAATGTTCATGCACATAATTTTCTATACTTTAAATATTATTAACAAATGTTACTTGTTTTATAGTGGTCCTCTACCTTTTATAGCCATTTAAATCTACTGCGCAGCCTTCACTTCCACATATAACTAATGCGCAACGTTTAAAGTTCAATAAATAATTATCCATTTTTGTGTACAAATTCATGTGCATGTTCGTGTGCATGTTCATGCACATGAAATTATTTGACTTTTGAAGCATTCATGAACATGTGCATGTTCCTTTGCACGTTCGTTGTTCCAAATTCATGTGTTGACCATTCGCAAGTTCATGCACAAAACAAGTCAATGCACCTGTGCATGATTTTATCCAGAATCATGTACAAGTTCAGTAGATAATCTTGTACACAGATTTACAACCGGATGGAGGGGGTACTATATGAGACAGAAAGAGATGGCACTATAGTGTTAACTCTTTCTCTCTCACATAAATATAAAACTTTGGGAGGGGGCAAGCACCTGTGCCCCCTCCCTTGGATCCGCCAATGGAAGTAACTTTATACAATTTTTAAATTAAAATATAATTGTAGAGAATGTCAAAAAAAATTTTCGTCGAAAAAAATATCAATTTCTTTTATATTAGATTCATATTTTCGTCCTGTTTTCAAAAATTAAAAAATATATTGTACATTATTAGGTCTTATTCTAGATGTATTAACCAATTTCAGTGTTACTTTTTGTTAAATATTAAAAAATAGAATAGAAATCAACAGTAATTAAAAATACATTTTTTAAATCTGAATAAGTAACATTTTACACAGTAAAAAATTTTGTGTAAAAAACGGTCCACACAGGTGCTTGCCTCCTCCCAAAGTTTTATATTTATGTGAGAGAGAAAGAGTTAACACTATAGTGCCACTCTTTCTGTCTCATACAGTACCCCTCCAAAACCTTTGTCTAGATCCGCCACTGGTTACTTCAGTGGTAAAAATCCTAATAAATTAGTAAGCATCGAATTAATACTTAAATTATTATAATTATTGTTTATTCTTTTTATTAAATATTGAGTAAACTTTTCGAAGCGCGACAGTCAGTGGCGAACGTATTCCCGCGCGTTCGCAAGTTAGGTGTTGCTTGCTCGCTGCCCGTCGGCAGAAAAATATGCATAACTTCTGTAATATCGGAGGTTACTAAACTTTTTTTTTTTAGTTTACTCGTTAGAATATTGCGCGTGGAATGAGCATAGTTTAATGTTTAGATGACATTGAGAACATGTTTTAAATTACAATTGTTTAAAAAAATTGTTAATAACAATCATAGATTTTATTTTTACAACAATCATTTTAATTGCAGTTTAAAGTACAACGTTTAACCTTTAATTTAAAAAAAAGCTCAATTATCTTTATCCGTTCCCAAGTTATGATTAAAAGAAAAATTCATTACCCAAAAGTTCAACTCTCGTTTATTTCCAAAATAAATGAAATTTTTGAAAAATATTTTAGGGGGAAAAAATATGTTCATATATCTATCAAACAGCATAGATAACTGGCAAATCGGAAACAAAAATTTCTCAAGTGTCCCATTTCACTTATTTTTACCCATATAAATAAAATTAGTTTAGTCTTCGATGTTATTATTTAGGATGATATCAGACAAAGTTGCTAACATTACTTTCATGATACTAGAATTATAAATAATTGATAACTTTTTTACATAAATAATTGTTATAAACAAATTGAAACTTTAATAAAATGTATTTAAATCTGGAGCAGCAAATTAATTGCTTTGTGTGTCTATTGGAAATAAAATTGTTAATGTTGCTATTTGAATTAATTTAATAATATACTGTTGTTAACAATTTTAAAAACTGTTTTGTAAAATTTCACAAAATAATATTTTTATTTTAACATTGGACACTGAAATTATTTATATAATTTATTGCTATAACACTGAGAAAAATGTTTAGTCATAGCAACGAAAATTTGGTTGAGCCAACCAAATTATTTGGTTGATATTTATTCAACCAAACTATTTGTTTGAGACAACTAAATTATTTGGTTCAGTGTTGTTTGTTGGCATAACAAAAATTTTTGGTTGTCACAACTATATTTTTTTATTCGGGATAACAAAAATTTTGGTTGTCATAAAAAAAAATTTTATTTGGGAGCTAACTAACCCAGGTGCGAATTTTCGGTCGGCCAACACATATAATTACATAATTCACATGTTATTAATTTAATTACACAAATATAATCAGATGAGAATGTAGAAATTTCATATTAATGAAAACCTGAAACAGAAAAATTTCATTAGTCATGAAGATTCGAACCCGGGTTTTCCAACTGCCAGTCCAGTAGGCTAACCACCAGCCCATGAGAGATATGAATGACCAATATGGAATAAACCTTATAGCTAAACAGTTCAGTAACAGACACCGTTAGCTCAACTATCAGACCCAGGTTCGGCCGACCGTCTGGTATTGGTTTTTATTTAGATTTTATTTATATTATTATCGGCAGCTTACTTACAAACTAATCACCAATTTTTTTTAATAATTGTTTGGTTGTCATAACCAAATTATGTTTGGATGTCACAACCAATTTCTGTTTGGTTGTCACAACCAAATTATGTTTGGTTGTCACAACTAAATTATGTTTGGTTCAACCAAATAAGAGAAACAAAATAATATGGTTGTCCCAAACAACTTGATGTGTTACGCCAACCAAATCGTTTTGTTATACCAATCAAAATATTGTTGTTACAACCAACAATGGTCAACTAAAAAATATTGTTGGTAAAACTAAACCTTTTTTCTCAGTGAAGGTTTATATTTTTATTAGAAATAGGATAAAAATATTTATTTATTTATTTATTTGTTTATAGAATTGCTAACAACAATATATTATTTTGTTATTTCGAATAGCAGCCTTAACAAGAAAATAACAATTTTATTTCTACTAGAAACACACAACAATTAATTTGCTGCTCAAAATTTAAATACATAATATTAAGCTTTCAATTTATTTATAACAATTATTTGTATAAAAAAGTTGTATATTATTTGTAATTCCAGTATCATGAAAATAATGCTATCAGCTTTATCTGATATGATTCTAAACAATAATATTAAAGGCTAAACTAAATTTATTTATATATTTGTTAATAACAATAAATTATTTAAATAATTTTAGTGCCCATTGTTAATATAAAAATAATATTATTTTGTGCTTTAATAGTAAAGAAACTTTATTCATTGCTTTCATGCAATGTTAATAAATATTTACTATACTGCCGTGTTAGGAAAAAGAATACATAAACAACAATGTTTTCATTGTTTTTTACGTCTTTTTTCCCTAACACGGCAGTATAAGCCTCTAGTGTTTTAATTTGTTTATAACGATCAGGGACATCGACAAATTTTATGTATTGCATACAACATTTAGCTTTTCAGAAAGTAAAGTTAATTATTTTTGGGATTTTGATAAAATGTCAATCGGGAAAGTATATTAAACGAGTGAAATATAAAAATTTAATTATTTTATTCAATTGAAAATTTAACAAATAATTAAAATTTTGTTTCAAAAATTAACCTCGATCAAGTTTTTAGAAATTTATTGAACTTCAATTAAAAAAAAAAAACTTTGAATCTGGTCTAAAATTAAAGGCTCTAGATAGTTTTGAACAGCAAATTCCAGATTCATCCCTCTGGCACTGTGGCGATCTCAATGGTTGTCGCACACACATTCTATGGACGGCGTAACAAAAAATTCAAGATCTACACTTATTACAGGAAATACAAATTTTTTTTCAGATATATAAAGGTAAGGGTACACTGTTACATATCTTATCCCTCTGGCACTGTGGCGATCTCAATGGTTGTCGCACACACATTCTATGGACGGCGTAACAAAAAATTCAAGATCTACGCTTATTACAGGAAATACAAAATTTTTTTTCAGATATATAAAGGTAAGGGTACACTGTTACATATCCCATAAGATAAACTATAACTTTTGCTCTAGAACCTATAAATATTTCAAATTGTTTATAAAATTCTTATTAAAAATATTGTATTTTTAATAATTTTATTTCATAATTACAGTCGAACCTGGATAAGCGAAAACTGGATAAGCGAGAAACCTCTATAAGCGAGAGAAATTTGTCGGTCCCTTCATTTTTACATGTAAAAACCTCTATAAGCGAGATTCTGTAAGCGAGAGAACTTTCTCGCCCGAACCTCTATAAGTGAGAAAAGTCGCTCTCGGACCTCTATAAGCGAGAAAATCTTGTTTACAATTTTTTCGAAATATCTTTTGTTTCTAGTTCTATTCATATCTTTTAATAGATATGAAAATGATGTAAATGAAAATAAAGATAATCAAGTATTAGTGCAGTTACTCGCGCAGTGAAAACACCGTAAATAATTTTTTCCTTAATAAATTGAATTAAATTTTGAAAAGTTGAATAATGTCAAAACAAAAAATTAATGTGCTTTCATTAAGTGACAAACTTAAAAATATAATTTTCTTAGGTAAAATTTACTTTCTTGAAAAACAAGTTGATATTATTAAAACAACAAAACAAAGAAAGCTGCCAGATTCTTTTTAAGCAAAAACTCTCTAAATCTAATGTATGTATCTAATATATGTTGTATTTTTTTTAATAAGGATATTTCATTTTAAATTAAATACATTAATATCAATCCAATTATAAATTAATACACTGAGAAAATAAGTTGACTAAATATAACTAATTTTTGATTAAATTTAGCACAGGTTGTTAATATAGCACCTGCAAAACTCTTTGTTTATTATTAGCAGATTAAATGCTACTGTTAACCTTGAAGTATGGTTGTGATCGCCGGTATCTTGTGTGTTTTGTTCAGAGTCCCTTAACCTAGAAATTGGCTAGAGGCTTATTTTCTCAGTGTATGTATATATATATAAATATTTGTTAAAATATAATTAAAATATAATAAAATAATAAGAGTAATAAATTTTGCACAACGTGTAATAATGGATTACAAATTCATAAACCACTATAAGCGAGAAAAATCGCACCTGGACATTTGTAAGTGAGAAACTGGATTGGTGAGAAACCTCTATAAGCGAGAGAAAATAGCTGGTCCCTTCAACTCTCGCTTATCCAGGTTCGACTGTATATACATTTAAGAGATTGTATTTTTGTTGACTACCAAACAAATCAGCTTCAATTTATAGCCATCGAATTTTGAGTTATTATTTTTTTTCTGAAAACGTTGCAAAAATTTGTTAGTACAAAAAAAAATATAAATAATTAAAATATCAAAGAACTGTTGAAAGTGTTTTTTTTTTTATAGTTTTGAACCATTGATTTTCATAGTTGTTTCTACATTTCCAAAAATCTGCGTAACTTTTCAGTCACAGCTGATATGGTCTGACTCATAAGATTAAGAAGCAATATTTAATTCATAGCAAAAGAATATAAAATGATTAAAAAATAGATGCAAAATAGGTATTACACTTTGAAAGCATGTTTCTTAACGTTTAATTAACAATTTTCTTAATGTCCGGAGTTACTCGAAACTTTTTTTTACCCTCATTGCCTTGAAATATTTTTTTATACTTTTATTCCCTGTATGTTTATTTTTTAAATTTATTTTGTAAAGTTATTGATATTGATATCATAACTATAAAAACCTTAAATAATAATATTAAAATTATTATTTTACAGCTTATGATTAAAACAACTTAAGTGTCCGAAGCTACTCGACTATGCTCTATTTAACCCTAGAATGGATAACTGGGGTCCTTTGTTACCCCACGCAAAATTTAAAGTAGGCTCCTGACCCATGCAGTGGCAATTTCAGTTGGGAACCCTAACCATAATTTAATTTAGTATGACATAAAATGTCATTTAGTTACACTGACATTTAGTTACCTAATCCAATTTTAAATTTCTCTATCCTGTCTCCCTATTGCTCTATTGCTCTATTTTTCAATTGCTCATTCTCATAATCTCTATATCTCTTCATCTTTCTGTTTTCTCTATCTCTGAATCTCTGTATCTCTGTATCTCTCTGTTTCCTTGTTTCTCTATTTCTCTATTTGAATATAGTTCCGAAAGTGTGTTACCTCCGATTTTTTTAAAACTTGGTATACTTGCGTATTTTGTTGCGCTAATTACGAACATAACATTGACATTTGGCGTAAATTGAATTTTCATGGTGGAAACCATAAAGAACATAAAAATTCAGTTTTTTGCAAATATCTCAGTAAATATTAAAAATTTCGTAAATTGTCTTTACAAAAAGTATAGGCCTTCTTTGGGCCTTTAAAAAGGCCTTGAAAAAACCTGGACCCAGTCGAGGGGTAAGCCACCCTAACCTTATCATGGTTTTGTTCTTTTGTTTTGCATTGTTCTTTAAAAATAAATTAAAATTGCCAGGAATCGACAAATAACAGTGCGGCAATTTCAAATACTGACAAGAGATTTTAATTAGATAAGAAAGAAAAAATAACAATTATTGTTATTTGTTGCATATGTGGCATTCGATTGATTTTTTCACATAGATACACAAATTTTTAAGTAAAAATTTTAAAGTAAATTTGTAACTTCTATTCGGTATATAGTTAATTTAATGGTAAATACAATATTTTAAAAATAACGTTTCACTTTATCAATTATTTTTATAATTTGTATAACACGAGATCTCAGTTAAAATTTAAAACATCTAATTAATCATCACATTTCAGTTTTTTTCGATTAAAAACTAACAAACTGTGACGCGCTCCGAAGAAAGGGACCTTAAAAGCAAATCGGTAATTTTACAGGAGAGCGAAAAGAAAAGACGAGCGCGCATGGTACTCTGTACAAAACGCTAATGTTTGGATTATTATAACTTAAAAAATAATTAATAAAAACATTTTATGACTTCAGATAATGAAAAAGGAACTTTTAATGAAGTTAAATCAACCATAAACCGAAAATCGATTTTTTGCTTCTAAGGTCCCTTTCTTCGGAGCGCGTCACATCATTATTAAATTATTTATTTATTTAGAAAACATATACGGGTTGAATACCCATTTGAAATACATTACAAAAAATACATCAGTTATAAGGCTACATCATTGTCGTAATTATTATTGGCACTGTAAATAAAGATGTTCAAATAATATAAGCGTAGGGGAGAGTAGTCAGAGTTGGGTATAGTTTTGACTTTTCTCTATAACTTCTCCTGTCGGCCGAATTTTGTGATGTCTGTTATATTATTGGAAAGTTGTACTAAAATGCAATGTTTTTGCTAAACATTGCAAAAAATTTGGACCAAAAGTTTTGGAGTTATAGCCAAATAAAAAAAAAAAAAAGGTAGTCAGAGTTGGAACACTGTAGAAAATCAATGAAATATGAAGATAAATGATTAAAAATAACCTTCGCATGATAGAATGGCACTCAAATACATTTGAAAATAATAAAAGGAAACATGAAATTGAAATAAACCATATTTCCTCTTGTATCTCGGAAGTAGATGTGAAAGTGAAAAAGTATTACCAAAGATTTGAATTTTCTTTCTTTCCAATAGAAATGAAGTTTTTGACACCTTTTTAAGTTAACAAATTCATTTTCATTGCAAAAGGCTTCAGAATTGCAAAATTTCGGGTTTACCAACCTTGACTCAAGCGTCGCTTAGCTTCATATTACACACACACCATGAACGCTTTATACAAACACCAAATTACGTTCCACATTTTCGTATAACATCTTAATAAACAATTTTAGTTTATGTAGAATTTTCCAAACTTTTAAATTATATAGGTAACTAACAATTTTGAAAAACTTAGTTTTGACCAGAAAAATTCAAAAATTATTTTTTAATGCAATTTTTAACACCCGTGCCCCCTAGGATTTTTTTTAGCATTGTCCAGAAATTTTCGTTATTTAATAAGCTTTTTACCCCTTAAATGGCATTTTGGGACAGCAAGGTGTATACGAACTACAATTGAATTTTCACTTGAAACAACCCATTAATTCGCATCTAATGTTTTTTAGCAGTCGCAAAAATGGTTACAAATCATTTTAAAATAATTCTAGAACAGTTTCAAACAATGCAGGAATTATTATAAGTCGCTCGAGATCATAAGTTACAAATTAGTTAGTTGTTTCAAGTGAAAACTCAATTGTAGCTCGTATACACCTTGCTGTCCCAAAATGCCATTTAAGGGGTAAAAAGCTTATTAAATAAGGAAAATTTCTGGACAATGATAGAAAAAATCCTAGAGGGGCATAAGATTTTTAAATTCAATGATTAGGAAAAAAGTTATTGTCTGATGAAATTATGCTGATGAATTATGCTACCTTAAAATTTAACCCCTAATAATATGGCAACCACGCATTACACTGACCTAACATCCTACTTTTTATATTTGTTTTCATGTATATTTTGACATAAAATCATTAACGAAAAACAATTTTTTTTGGGTGGCTTTTTTTCCAAAGAATGACCCAGATGTTGATACTGTGAGAGGACGCTGGCCACAACACTTGGAATATCCACCGTTATCGAGAACATTTGTACGCTTTGCACAACTTTGATGATAGATTGAATTATACAGTGGACTATAAACAACACTTGTAACAGCAGGCTTAGCGCACTTCATGCATAGATTGTCATTTTTAGACGAATTGCTTTCTGAAGACATTATGGAAAGAAGAATGTATTAAAAAAATGTAAAACTCGACGACAAACATTGAGCTTAGAATCATCGAACAGTGGAAAAGTGATAATTACTAATGAAAGTCATGTAGGAGAACAAAAATAATATAGTCTAACACACTTGACACTGGATAACAATCAGTAGATACTTAGGGAGCGTTCACAAATTACGTAACGTTTTTTAGGGGGGGGGAGGTCAAGCAGTTTGTTACGACCAGCAGAAAAAATGACGCAAAATTTTCCGAAAAAAACGTTACGTAATTTGTGAACGTTCCCTTACTTTACTTCTTTTGAAACAATCAGTAGAGGTGAATCACTCTCATAAAATGTAAAAAAAAAACCAACAACTATTAGTCAAAAATATGCAACGATAAAAGAACACGTGTTAACGTGTTATTTATAAATTATACTTTTAACAGAAAAAAAACTGTTCACCTAAAATTTACGTTACGTATAACATACATAATGACTTTATAGAAACGCTTTTTAATAAATTAATAATGAACAAATGTTATTGAAAACAAAACTTATAAGTTTTATTAGAGTTCGCGCGTATCGCCAAACTCAAAAATTTCAGAGCCAACTGCAAAAAAAATCGCCAAGGTTGTCAAGTTCTGAAGTAACTAAATAAGATTTATTTCTACAAAGCATAACATACGGGATTTTATATTCGGATTCTAAGTAGTTTGAAAAATTAAAAAAACCATACGTTGAATAATTGTAATGTCGTTTTAATGTGGATATTGGGTCATTTTTATGGTGATTCTTAGTTTTCAGAGTTTTTCTCAAAAAAATCTCAGTTCTGATATAAAAATCTATAAAACATAAAACATGTATTTCGATGAGGTCTACATATTTTGTATTAAGCATTTTTTAAAGTAACGTATATTTAAGGATATATATGCAGAAAACCATTTTATACGTTTTTTGCGGTTTTCACTAAGATATTGCAATTTGTGCCAATCTTCGATACCAAATTCGCAATCAGCTTATCAAAATGCGTAAGTATTCCAAGTTTAAAAAATTTCGGAGGTAACACGCTTTCGGAACTGCACCTCTCTATTTCTCTATTTCTATGTTTCTCTATTTCTCTATTTTCTTGTTTCACTTCTTCTCTTTTTTTATATTTAACTATTTCTCTGTTACTCTATTTTTCTGTTTCACTGTTTTACCGTTTCTCTATTTCTCTCTCTCTCTCTCTCTCTCTCCCCCTCTCTCTCTCTCTCCCTCTCTCTCTCCCTCTCTCCCTCTCTCTCACACACACACACTCTCAAATTGCAAAAACAATAACTTTTTTAAAAAAATTAGAAATACCAACCAACGTCAGCAGCAGTTCAAGTCCAACTCGTCACTTGGGAGCAGCAAGACGCCAATTCACGTGATAGTTGAGAAACATGCTATTCTAGTTAAGATTTTAACAATGTGCTACCTCAGATGTCAACATTTTTCCTTTATTTTAGGTTGATAAAAATATAACAAAAGGTTAATTAGTGTCAGTAATTATTTTCTTAAATTAAATTTAAACTGCAAATAGTTAACTTTAGAGAATAATTTTCAATAATTTTCTCAGATAACACATGAATTGGCGTCTTACTGCTCCCAATCGACGAACTGACTTGAATCTACATTTTACTAAAAATTTACCTCATTATACAAATATACTTTAAATTTAATTTAATTTCTAAATACAAACAATAGACCACCTGCTAGGCCCATCAGCGTTCGAGCGAAACCTTCCATAATTTTCTCTTTTCGAATTTTAATGGAAAAGAGAGAAAACTTGCCTTTCTCTTTCTCATTACCTGCTAAAATATTTGCTTCTCACTCTCTCCGAAGAAAAGCGTTACTTGGAAACGTTACCTGGTAACTCATTTGCATATAACTTCTTTCTTAGTAAGAAAAATACATTGTAATAATAATAATAATAAGTTTATTTGTTAAATCATCAGATTTGTACAAAGGAGATTTGGCTTTTTTACACAAATTATAAACATAAAGAACATAAAAAGTTTAAAATACATAAGCACATCAGTTCAGGTTGATAATCTCAGCCATGACTGCCACAATATCCTTGATATTTCCATTATTAGGTTTACCGAGTAAGTTTATCCAGTCATCCCTTATTTTTTCTAAATCATTATTTGAGCTTAATCGCTGACGAGCAGTATACAAATTTGAGCATTCGACTAGAACATGGTAGAAGAATTCCTTGTTATATAATTTCCGAAAA
Source organism: Ganaspis brasiliensis (assembly GCA_037103525.1). Lineage (NCBI taxonomy): Eukaryota > Metazoa > Arthropoda > Insecta > Hymenoptera > Figitidae > Ganaspis > Ganaspis brasiliensis. The sequence continues at coordinate 343,156 of JAZKLR010000342.1, read as the reverse complement.
CAGAAGTCACAAAATTCTCTCGGAGCAAACCTGAATGACCTCTTACCTATTCTAATTGTGGGTTGATATATATTAACTAGTCTAAGTTGAGCAATAATTATGCCATGCCTGAGAGGTATGTCAGACGAGAAGAGGTAGCTTTGATGTTCCTCAAGCAAAAACGGTGTAAGCTGAGGGTAGAGAGAGAGCGAGGAAGAAACTCGGGCTTTGTTTAAATCAAGTAACCTGTACTTTTGAATAAAGCAATTAATACATCTATCTTTATTCTTTCGCAGAGATTCTAGAGAAAGAGATTTCCATTCCTCTTCCGCCTCAATCCCCACAAACAGCTCTCGCATTTGAGTCGCCCAATTAAATTTACTATCAGGGTTATACCTCCCCTTCAGGTCATCCAAAACCCTCAGTCTCAAGAGACATTTTTTAGGATATCGGACATCAGGCATGCTCAAAATTCTCTCCACCAAATTCAGAGACATCTTAAAAATCTCGCAGGACAAATGACTTCTACCAGTTTCCAGTCTGATTGCGTAGCTAGCCGTATTACACGGGACATTAAATATTCTTTTAAAAAAATTTGTTTGTATTTTTTCAATCGAGTCAAGATACCGCAAACCCCAAACCGGAGCCGAAAACAGTAAAACACTAGTTACAAAGCTACTAAAAAGTCTCAAAACTGGGTCGAAGGATTCCAATTTCATACCAGCAATCAGTGATACTGTAGGGGAGAGTCGCCAGTTGTGAGACGGCTCCAGTTGTGAGACAGTCCATTTTTTTTAACACGAAATATAAAAAGGCTGATTGGTATACATAAAAACATTTCTTTTTATACGAGCCAACTTTTGCGTGTACACCGAAGCGGATATATGTATTGTTTGTGTTAGATGCCAACACTGTGTGTGAAAATCGACTAAAAAACTTTTTTTCAATATGTGCAAAGTACTTTTTTTTAAGTTAATTAATTGGAAAAGCTAAATGTTATGCATTTTTATTTAGTATTTTCCTTCTATTTTGTAATGCAATATTGCATTGTTTCAATCTACAGTTGGAAATATTTTTTTTTTCCTTTTTCAAAATAGCGCCAATTTCCGGTTGTGAGACACAGCAAGTCACCAGTTGTGAGACGGTGGCGCCGCCCATCTGGAATAGCCTATATTTTTTGTTATACAGCATAAAGCGCTCTGTTCAGTTTAGTTCGTTACGTACATTTGATAACACAACAATTATTTAAAGTGTGGGAACATGCGCACATTTATTTTATTTGCCTACATTGCGACAGCGATTTCAATGAAGAAAATTGATAGTCATATTTTAAAGAATAAATATTTTTATTTAGTATATAATAATATGTATTATCAATATATTTAGTTATTTATATTAAACATAATGTTTCATGCCAAATTTTTTAAATTTTAGCATTTTTTATAAGTGTCTCACAACTGGACACCTTTTTTTTTTGACTAAAAAGATGTGCTCGGAAAATTGATCATAAAATTTTTCGAGTTCATCTGAACACTACACTTTCTATGAATAAAAGTTGCGTATTTAAGTTACTTTTTGAACGGTGTATTTTATTTACGATTTCGTTTACCTATTTTCAATTTATAGGTCAAAAATAAAACCCGTCTCACAACTAGCGACTCTCCCCTATATAATATAAACGGCGAAATACTGTCATCATGGTAATGACCTCCTCTTCTAAAAATCACGATTTTTGTCTTTTGTATGTTAATTTCAAGGTGATTCATTTCGCAGTATTCATTCAGGCAATTGAGTATTCTTCTCATCTCAATCTGTGTGTCAGCAGGGATAGCAATATCGTCAGCATAAGCTAGAAGAACGATCGTCGTTAAGTGATCGATTGAAACTCCCTTTATTCCTTTTTCTCTAAGAAATATTTCTAGTTCAGCAATGAACAGTATGAACAATAAAGGGCTTAACACTTCGCCCTGCATTACCCCCTTCGTAATTTTAATTGACTTAGAAACTCCACTTCTAGACTTGACAGATATGCTAGCCCTTCCATAAAAATCTTTTACAATATTTACCAACTTTGATCGGCACTTAAGTGCATAAAGTTTCTTCAACAAAATTTCGTCATTCAGAGAATGGAAGGCTGACTTAAAGTCTATAAACAATACAAAGAGCTTTTTACCATCCATGTTCAGTCTATTTTGCATCAACGAATTCAAAGTAAATATATGGTCGACGCAGCCACGATGCCTTCTAAAACCCGCCTGCCATTCAGGTATAATACACGATTCCTCGGCCCAGTTGGATAGTCTGTTGGTCAGTATTTGTGTAAATATTTTAGTTATACAATTAACTAACACAATAGGTCTATAATTAGATGTATCCAAAACATTTCCTTTTTTGTAAATCATACTGACCAAAGAGTGCGTCCAACTATTCGGGAATTGTTCCTCCTTCAACACTTTATTAAAAATCGAATTAAGATACAAAATCAAGTTGGGAGGAAGGTTTTTTAAAAATTCATAAGATATGCCATCCGTGCCAGGTGCTTTACTGTTTTTACACTTATTCAAAGTTATCAATGTTTCATCCAACGAAATTTCTGCATCCAGTTGAGGATTCAGGGATAGATTCCAATTACATGATAAAATATTAACATTCTTACAAGCTGGGTACATAGAGTTAAAAAAATTAAACCAAGTAGACAAGTCAATACATTCTTTTGGAAAATTTCGAAATTTAAATCTATTAATAATGCTCCAGAAATGTTTAGAGTCCTTAACCCTGGCAAGAGAGTCTACTAAAGTTTTATTGTACTCCTTTTTCTTAATTGCTATAAGGTTACTAAATGCCTTTTTGGCCTCACAATATATTAACAACTTAGCCTCAGAGAAACCAGACAATTTACATTGCTTGAGCAGAACATTAATGTTCTTTTTACCTTCTTTACAGACTTCATCAAACCAGGGCTCCGAACCACCAAACCCCACTGAGGCCCGAAGAGAAATCATGTTAGATTTCTCCATTTAAATATAGGAGAACCAATGATTCGAGCTTTATTATTATAATCTTTCCGCTTGGAGTCAATCAAAGAAGTGGCCACGGGAAAATAATCAGAGTCAGTGACAATATTCAAAATACCAAAATTATCAATTTCATGCGCAGCTGAAGGGTTAGCCCACACCAAGTCTATTATAGAACGACTTTTCCCTCTTATGAAAGTATATTGCGAAGGAGAATTATCCCTCGAACGACCATTCAAAACAAAGAAGCCAAGTTCCTCAAAACACTCTAAAAGTAGTCTACCTCTGTTATCAATCACAATATCCAAACTGAATCTATCGCCTGTCAATCTAGAGTACAGAAAACTGTCACTATCAAGAACATTCAATTCGACAATTTTACAATTAAAATCGCCGCCAATAATGACAGGAATTTGCGGAAAACTTAAAAAGATTTCATACATTACTTGTTTGATGTTATCCAGAAATTTATCCATAATAGAGTTAGGGTTATTATAGATAGAACCAACTATCACAGTGTTTTTACTATGTACAATCTTGAAAAAAAATAAAGTCCTGTGAATGAGTAATCAAATTTATATCAAAGTTTTTTCTGTCCGCAATGACGAGGAGACCACTTCTAGCATGGCCTCTCTTAAACTCCTTTGTAGCGGGACTGGAGAGAAGATGTAGACTAGGGTTCTGCAGAGAAGGATCATTAAATGTAGAGGAAGTAGCCCAAGTCCCCCCCCCCGTTTTTTTTATTTCCAAAAAATTTTTGTTTGTATTTCCTTTAGGGTTAGATTTAACTTTCTTGATATAACTATTAGGCAATGAACAAGATCTGCTTGGTTGACCTCTCTTTTTACTGCCAGTGTGATTCAGAGTTTTGATTAGTGTATCATCATTAAGAGAAATGACATTCTCAGCTGTTCACTTGAGTAATTCATGAATCTCAGATAGTTCATAAAGTTTTCCTTCTAACAACAGACGAGTACCTCTAATAACAGAGGTCTTACCCTGATCCATCAAAATATTTTGATAATGTTTCAAATCCTTACGTGTTTGTTGTTGACCATATGTAAGGTCAGGGGAAAAAAATATATTAAGTGAACGAAGATTTTTAGTTCTTTGCAATATATAATTTTTATATTTCGCATTACAAAATTCAATTAAGATTGCTCTCGGATCACTTATTTTTACCAGTGGGAAAATTTTTTCGAAGTTTTCATCAGGGATAAGAATATCTGCTCTTTTGAAAGCTGCTTGTACTGATCACAATAAATCAGTCGTACTAACAGATGGGTATTTTACATTATAAAGAATAATATTTTTAGATTTTTCCTTACTGTCCAAATATTCCATTCTTTTTTTCATAAAAGCAATTTCCTCATTAATCGTAGAAGCCTGCTTCTCCAGAACCAAATATTTAGATTTGCAATCCTTGATATCCTCCAGAATTTTAACGTGAGAGTCCTTTAAGGATTTTACGTCTATCGTGATATTATCCAATTTAGTGATAGAAGATTTAACATCCGTTTGCACAGATAGCATAAGCACTTCCAATTCATCAATTGTAGCCATCGTTATTTAAAAGATAAACACTGGTGTCACTAAACTTGCATTATTCAAATCAAATAGAAGTTTAAATTAGACAAACCCCTGCCGATAGAGAATACCTAAAAAATGACTGGCCAAAATGACTAAATGGATTCAGTCATTTTTGAGGTACGATTTGAATGATTTCGTACCTAGAAAATGTCAAATGATTTTTTCTTTTTAAAATTGCTTTTAGACCATTTTAAATGCCACCGAGCTTCGTGATTCTTTATAAAAGTATTCAAGTGCTTTTTAGAAATAGTTTATAACATTAAAACAATAAAAAAAATATTTAACAAAAAATTTAAATAAATAATAAAAAAATTTAAAATTTTCATTAATTATTCTAAAAGAATGAAGCGATTATAATCCTAAAAGCACATTAAATAGTATTCAACAAATTTATTATTAAATAAATTATTTTCCATATATTTAAAAATAAAAATGACTGAAAAATGACTGACTAGACATTTTTCAGTCATTTTCTAGTCACTTTCTATCGACAGGGACTCACGCAGAGCAAAAATAAAACACGTCTGCTCGCTTCGAAGGCAAGAGCCAAACTCCAAAAATACATTATTATTATTATAAATTATAAAATAAAATTAAAATAATGTGCATTGATAAATTTGTACCTTAGTTATATTGATTGGAAGTTTCGATACTTGACCCAAATTGAAGCTTTACGCTCTAGAACATTCAAAGATGAGTTACTAGACATTTTTGAAATTATAGATAGCATGATGTCTATTTTATATTCGTATATTTATTTCGTCTTTTTTTAAGTTTTGTACGAAAACTATATTTTTTTAACTCAACTTTTCCGAAATGGTTTTCGTATGATTTGATTAAGCTTATAAAACAAAAAAAATTAGCACATGCTACATACAAGCGTACAAGAGAACTATCTGATTATGAAAAGTTATTTGATCTCCGAGCACAATGTAAATTAAAATCTTAAAGGTGCTTTAATGAATGCACCTTAAAGGCTGAGCGTAATATTATTTAAAATCCAAAATTTTTCTGATCTTATATTAACAAGTCTAAACAAGAGTCTTCTTTGCCTAATCTGATGTTTTTAAGGATGACATAGCTGATACTCGTAAAGATATAGCTAATTTATTTTTGCTATTAATTTTTGCTTGTCATTTTGAATCGGTTTGTAATAAAACTAATAATAACCAATATAATTTTGACTTCAATAATATAATTAATTTAAATTTTTTCAATATTTCTGAACAAACTATAATAGATAAGCTGGCTAAATTGAGTAAACCACAAGGGTTCCGGTCTGGATGGTATACCACCCTTTTCTCTTAAATCTTGCAGATTTTCTTAAGTTGTTCCTTTCAGTCTTATTTTTAATGCTTGCGTAAAATTTGGATATTTAAAAAGGTGTTGGAAGAATGTAATAAAAGTTCTGATCTAAAAGAATGGTGATCTCTCTGTCGTCATGAATTACAGATCTATTACATACTAGATTCTATTCCGAAAGTTTTTGAAGGCATCGTTAACGATAGGTTATATGATGCATTCAATAAATTTTTTATTAATGAGCAGCACGGTTTTAGGCGTAGTCGCTCGGTGGAAACAAATCTCTGTGTTTATGCGCAGTATATATAGCTAATAATTTAGAGAAACGTTATCAAGTGAACTCTATTTACACTGACTTCGCTAAAGCGTTTGATAAAGTTGACCATAATATACTGTTGGGTAAATTAAGAGCTTACGGTATGGGAAGCAGTGCTTTATCTTCGCTCACTCACTATTTAGTTGATAGAAAACAATATGTTAAATGCAATAGTGAATTATCAATCACAATAAACGCAACATCGAGTGTTCCCCAGGCCCTTCGCACACTGGACGATTTGTGTCGTCCGACACACCCCACCAGAAGTACTTAGTGGGTCTACTGCGTGGAGAAATAGGAACCGAGAGTATAATTCCAACAGAACTAAGTTCTGTAAGTAAGTCGGACGACACAAATCGTACAGTGTGCGAAGAATCTCAGGGTTTCCATCTTGATTCCCTTCTTTTCATGATTTTTATAAACGATATTAAATGTCACATTCATGATAGTAAATTCTTGTATTACGCCGATGATCTAAATTTTTTTAATAAAATTGAATTCCTTTTAAATGCTTCTGAAATGCAAGGTGACCTTGAGGGGGTGTTGTCGTGGTACAAATAAAATAATATGCCGATTAATCTCATGAAATGTTCAGTAATTACATTTACCAAAAAAAAAAAAATAGGAACATACAATTTTTCTACAATGTGGATTCTAAATTATTACCAAGACCCCCTCGTGGTGTCACCTTGTCGTGGTGAGGGGGCTTAGGACCTCCAGGCTCTTGTCTTTCAGTCGCTATCACTAGACGAGATGTTCGGCTCTTCCCAAGACTCATTGATTCCCAATGCGAGTTTGAGCACAGGGGAATGAACGGGACGCCGTTAATTCGGGAAGCCGCCGTTTTTCGAACCTGTGCACTAGCATGCAGAACATGGGTTCTGGGAAGAATAGGACACTTCCGCCTCCTTGGATTTTTTAAGTTGATGGGGAGTAGTCTCGATCTAGGGTTGGCGCCCAATGAACCGGTTGTCTGTTCGATCTGACCAAGGTTCCACACTGTGCCGAGAGATGGATGGCATCAGGGTTACAGAATCCGGCGTGAAGCTGCTGGGGATGGTGCGAACGTCGACAAACCTACGTGCTCTTCAATTTGGCCTCCGTAAAGTGCAGGCGTCGGTTGCTGATGCCGGGGGCCTGTGCGGCTGATGCAGTGTCGTCGTCAGTGACACGTTCGGAGGTGTCGCGAGCGGTGCTAGGATATCGGGTGCCCTCCTAGTTTACAAATTTTTTACCCAAACATCCATGGCTTCACTGCTTGACAGTGACGAACACGGGGAACGATTGCGTGATCTGCCTAAACACTGGGCTACGGAGCACGTCCCTAGGTTTTGGATGAGGGCACGCTTTCTTTGGAGGGTAGGGCGATGAGCTGTGTAACCTCAGGGGGGGGGGGGACGTACTTCGATATCTCCCCTACGGATGTGGCCATCCCGAGGTTCCCTAGGCTAATCCAGTGGTGACATCTGTGAAGAGATTAGCTAAGTCCGCTTTTGCGTCTCTTTGATGAGCACCTTGCATAGGTCGTGCAACGGCGCGTGCCTTTAGCTATTGTGTCCAAGGGGTACTCTGGCCTCGGCCTAAAGTGCGAGAGGATCAACTGATAATGGTTAATGGATGTCGCGGTATATACTTTGCTCTAATAAGTCCTTAGATTTGCCCTTCGAACGGTTCTCGAATGTTGGTCACTTTGATGATGGGCCCAAGGGGGTATACACTGCAAGGTATTTCGTTTGGTGAAATCCTGGAATTCGAAAGTGGGTATGGCTTTCAACCTGGGTACCCGTACCTGGGTCTAAACAATATTATGGGAGACTGGGTGGCCCGGAAGACGTGAGTCTTCCCCCGGTCATTTGAGGTTGGACTCGTAGTGGCAGTGGTTGGCCTGTGCTTTTGAGTCAGGTGTTGAAGGAGGCTTGAGCCTGACGTACAATGGAACGTTAAGGAATCAGTGCCTGATGTGCCGGTGTGTGAGTTGCATGTCACAACTCGGCTGCGGTTAAGTAGAAACCGTAGGGTGAGGAAAGCACCTGTCCCAAACCAAGGGATTCGCCTTGAGGGCAGCCCACCTCGGTGTGAGAATTGGTAGTGTGTGGAGTGCTGTAGGCCTGAGCCTGACGGAAACTCTTCGCTCACCAGAGTAGTCCCGGGACGCCGAGGGCGAAACGACCGATCGTCAAACGTCGGGAGCTTAGGGCCAGGTAATCACGGTGAAGGTCACAGACTGTCAAGCGAGCTTGCTCGTTTGTACCACATGCGAGTTGGATGGGCGTATCTCGTCCCCCCTTGCGTGTTAGAGAGCACGCTGTGTTAGAATACCCTTATGGGTGGGTCCAGCACATTAAACAATTAGACATTTACCCACACATCGGAGCTCTGTGTGGGTGGACCGTTTTTTCTCCCAGGCTCGTGGGATTCGTATGTCTACTGACGATTTAAACTTAGATAATGATGTGCGCCCAGGTGGCAGTAGTATGCAGAAAGCTGTTCTACTGAACTCACTCAATCTGGTTCGACAGCATTGTTCATTATAAGGTCCTATTCGGTAGCTATAAAAAAGCATCGAATAACGTTCTTGACCACCGCTAAAGAAATTCGGCGGCTATAGATGAGATCACCAGTGCAAAAGACAATAATAATGTCTCGAGTAAATGAATAACGCTCTTGCTTATCGTCCAGGACGGATGGAGAAAAAGCAGATGGAGTAAGTAAAGCAAAAATGGGACAGGTTGGTTTAGAAAGGTATTGACACAGGACGTGGTTGAGTCCTACAAGAACAAAATAATAATAATAATAATAATAATAATATGTGTAAAGATTAAATGATCATGGGAAGGTGACGTGAATAAAAAATTTAGAAGTTCATTGTCATCAAGCAACGTTTCGTTGGCCAATATTTGCCAACCTAATCAGGCTATCCCAGTAAAAAGGGGGTTATTGAGCAAGCGTTTTGGCTAGTTCAGCAAGCCGTCTGCTCAATTGTCCACCAGGACATTCTGACAATTAGGGTGGTTGCTCGATCATCCAATGCATTATGTCCAATCATCCTAAAGGTATTTCGAGCTTAAAACTGGAGAAAAGCAACTTAACTTTTGAGAAAACATTAAGAAACGTTAAATTATGGATGAATGCAAAGAAACTGTACAATAAAAATACGTATTTTAAGAATAAATAACATTTCAGAAAAGTCGTGATTTAATGACACACAGGGAGCAGAACACCTGACTAGCAGAATAGACGTAGCCACAATTTATTCTCTCGCGGTAGAGAGATTTTTATTGGTTACGTCTATTCTGCTAGTCAGGTGTTCTGCTCCCTGTGTGTCAATAAATCACGACTTTTCTGAAATGTTATTTATTCTTAATATAGGTATTTTTATTATCCAGTTTTTTGCATTGATCCATAATTAAACGTTTCTTAATGTTTTCTCAAAAGTTAAGTTGCTTTTCTCCAGTTTTATACTCGAAATACCTTTAGGATGATTGGGCATAATGCATGGGATGATTGAGCAACCACCCCAATTGTCCAAATGCCCTGTCGGACAATTGAGCAGGCGGCTTGCTCAACTAGCCAAAACGCTTGCTCAATAACCCCCTTTTTACTGGGATATTTATTAAAAACAAACATCATTTGGTTACAAAAAAAAACACAAACACTTCAGAAACAATAAAAAATAAAAACACGAAAAAACTCGTTTTTACTTGATCAGTTAAAATTATGAACTTATTTTAACATGTCAAGATTTAAAATGAAATAAATATTTTTCTTTTTCGAAACTTGTCCAAATTTTTTAAATATAAAACAAAAAATTAGTGTGAATGTCAAAAGACATTCTAAGTCAAAAGACAAGAGCCAACTGAAACTAAAATTAAAATTTGAATTCTTTCAGAGTTAAAGATCTGATATTGTAAAATCCGAATTTGTTCTTTTATTTGTCAAAATGATATACATAGGTACATAAATTATAAACTTTATTCTCTGCGAAAAATATACAAAATATATATATTTTTTTTTAAATTATACACTTGTCTATTGGCCTTATGCAGTCACAAGTGTTCCCCTTGAAATTTTTCCTTGAATTATTGTACTTTAAACGTAAGTACTAAGTGTTTTTGCGTCTACTGAACGACTTAGAATTAGGAGTACTCGCATTTGCCTGGACCACCTTATCTTGGTTTGCTCGCCAGTGGAGAGGGAAAACTGTAGAAAAACCTCTCCTGAGTACAACCGGTTTATCGACAGTCGAGTTCTAATAATCTGCACAAGGCAGTTACCGACAGTGCAGATCATTATTTCTCGACTTCAAACCTTCCACTGAAGTTATCTCACGAGTCAGAAAAATCCCAGACTCATCGGGGCGCGAACCCAGCAAGCTGGACTTGGCGCGAACGCAGAGTCTAGTATTTAACCAACTGAGCTAACTCCGTGGTCTAATACACAAAATATATTAAGATTAAAAACAAACAACTGAAGCAAATACAATAATATCACTTATTTACACTAATAACATTAAACAATATACGAAATGAAAACACCAATAACAGAACGTTAAAGACATCAACAGGTACACTTGCGGCGCTGAACAACGAACGGCCATTTTATTCGCGCATGCGCATGAATGAAAATGAATAATCTTTTATGTATTTAACACATATATATATTATATATTTTTTATTCTAATTATATTTTACGTTATACTTTATTATATATATATATATATATATATTATATCAGGATGTTTGCCTTTAACATAAACTGCCACGTTATTCGCGCATGTGTATGAATGAAAATTAACAATATTAGATATATTTAATACATTTATACATTATATTATATTTTCATATATATATATATATATACTATATTATATATTTTTATGTTTTTTATTTTTTATTTATTCCTCCATTTATACCCTTTTTGGGTTTTTATATATTGTAACGTGGTTTTTGAGAAAACACACGTTGGTAAACAAACCTCCGGGATTTTACCGAAGCTAACCTTACCTGATCGCCGGGTACACGGAAAGTTAAAAGAATGAAATCCGCGAAACACTCTCAGTACACACTCAACACAAATTACCATTTGTTTGCCGACGTTGATATTATGTAAATTAACTGATTTCTGATATTTTGTAAAATCGTCTGTTTTGTTTCCCGAAAACACGAGGTAAAACTGATAGCTACTTTTACTATTACTTCTAAATTGCCGACGCAAAACACAGTTCACGAGCCGATCGGCACAAACACAACACCACACCCATACACTAAACGACGAGGCCGATGTAGAGAATCCGGAAGGTCGATGTCGCGTCTTGATCGTTGGTCAGCTGATCGAACCTTGTTGACATCTGGCCAAGCAGTCGACCTGAGGTCCTTCGACGGCTCCTAGGTTAGTCCCTTTTCTCAAGTTTCGAATCGGTGGTTCGAAGAGTATCGTTGTGCGCGGTCGCGGCTGTGTTGAGCCAAGGTGTTCAGTATTACTTCCTTTTCTTATTTTTGTAAATCGTGTTTTCACACCGTGCAGGAAGGACGATATTATCAACTTTTATTGTGGCAATCTTTTGAATAGTGTTTTTTTTTCTTCAAATCTCTCTGATAAAAATGCTATATTGACCAAAATCGAAACTGCTAATTTTTTCAAGATATATGTAGTTATACATCACAGCCAAAAATTCTGCGAAAGTAAACAATTCGTGCTATTAACCCATTAATGCTAAGGCCTAAACTGTAAATGCTGGATCAGAAATATTAATAATTAACGGGCAAGTGCGAGTCGGACTCGCGCACAGAGGGTTCCATAGACAAACTTAGAATGGATAATTTTTTTTAATTATTTATTTTTAACGATTCGTTTCAATTATTTATTAGATATTTATTATTTAGATTATTTAAATAATAATAATGGTAATTATCCAGATAAGCGGCTTTTCCGAATTTTTAAGTTTTTTTATCAGGACCAACTGTAAGTGGTGTGTTTCAGCACCAAAATGAATAATCCGGTGGGGGAGATTGAAAAACTTTACCTGCTTTTTTATTTTTACAAAGACTTCAATTTTTAACCAATGTAAATAAATCATTTTTAATTACTTTTTTGGGCCAAAAGTGCTTCAAACAGTTAAATATTAACTGAAATTGTACAATTACAATAAAACTTATAATAGCAACTGTCATTTTCACAGCTGTAAATAATGTCAGAGTTGTGTACTCAAGCGCAAAGATGGGTAGTAACGTACAATTTATGTGCAAGTGTTTTCACTGTAGTTCACACATAAATACTGTTCTACCGGTTAATTTTCTAAATAATTACCAATTATTTTACTTGATTTTACTTAATTGAATGCTAAAATATTAAATTAGATGTAAATAGTAAAAAAAACTCATTTTTTTAACTATAAAAATAAAGCATATTTTTCACTTTCTAAAAAATAATCACTTTAAATTAATAAATTATAAATTTAAGATTTAATAATTTAATAAAACTTCATATAATAACGCAAAATTTGACAGTTGCCAATATGCTCAGGGTTATGCACAAACTGCACAAAGACAGGCAGTTACGCATCCTTTTAAAAGTGATCACTTACGTAAGGAGAGGCGCATGAATATTCCCTAAATCTCATTTAACCTAAATCCTATTTAACCTAAAACGCATTTAGTATAAATTCCATTTAACCTAAAATGCATTCAGCCTAAATCTCACTTCACCTAAATCCCATTTAACCTAAATTCCACTTAACCTAAATCCCATTTAACCTAAAACGCATTTAGTCTAAATTCCATTTAACCTAAAATGCATTCAGCCTAAATCTCACTTCACCTTAATCCCATTTAACCTAAATTCCACTTAACCAAAATCCTATTTAACCTAAAACGCATTTATTCTAAATTCCATTTAACCTAAAATGCATTCAGCCTAAATCTCACTTCACCTAAATCCCATTTAACCTAAATCTCATTTAACATAAATTCCACTTAACCTAAATCCCATTTAACCTAAATTCCATTTACCCTAAATCCAATTTAACCTAAATTCCATTTAACCTAAAACGCATTCATCCTAAATCTCACTTCACCTAAATCCCATTTAACCTAAATCTCATTTAACCTAAATTCCACTTAACCTAAATCCTATTTAACCTAAAACTCATTTAGTCTAAATTCCATTTAACTGAAAATGCATTCAGCCTAAATCTCACTTCACCTAAATCCCATTTAACCTAAACCTCATTTAACCTAAATTCCACTTAATCTAAATCCCATTAAACCTAAATTACATTTAACCTAAAACGCACTGAGCCTAAATCTCACTACATCTAAATCCCATTTAACCTAAAACTTTACTTGATTCAACTATATTTATCCTTAAATTAAAAAAAGTTTAAGGTTAAATGGGATTTAGGTGAAGTGAGATTTAGGCTCAATGCGTTTTAGGTTAAATGGAATTTAGGTTAAATGGAATTTAGACTAAATGCGTTTTAGGTTAAATGGGATTTAGATTAAGTGGAATTTAGGTTAAATAAGATTTAGGTTAAATGGGATTTAGGTTAAATGGGATTTAGGTTAAATGGGATTTAGGTGAAGTGAGATTTAGGCTGAATGCATTTTAGGTTAAATGGAATTTAGACTAAATGCGTTTTAGGTTAAATGGGATTTAGGTTAAATGAGATTTAGGTTAAATGGGATTTAGGTGAAGTGAGATTTAGGCTGAATGCGTTTTAGGTTAAATGGAATTTAGGTTAAATGGGATTTAGGTTAAATGGAATTTAGGTTAAATGAGATTTAGGTTAAAAGGGATTTAGATGCAGTAAGATTTAGGCTGAATGCATTTAAGGTTAAATGGAATTTAGACTAAATGCGTTTTAGGTTAAATGAGATTTAGGTTAAACGGAATTTAGGTTAAATGGGATTTAGGCTGAAGTGAGATTTAGGCTGAATGCATTTTAGGTTAAATGGAATTTATACTAAATGTGTTGTAGGTTAAATGGGATTTAGGTTAAATGGAATTTAGGTTAAATGAGATTTAGGTTAAACGGAATTTAGGTTAAATGGGATTTAGGTTAAATGGGATTTAGGTTAAATGGAATTTAGGTTAAATGGAATTTCGGTAAAATGAGATTTAGGTTAAATGAGATTTAGGTTAAATGGAATTTAGATTGAATGGGATTTAGGTAAAATGAAATTTAGGTTTAATGGAATTTAGGTTAAACGCGATTTAGGTTAAATGAAATTTAGGTTAAATGCAATTTAGGTTAAATGGAATTTTGGCTGAATTCATTTTAGGCTTTTTGATTTTAGGCTTAATGGGATTTAGGCTAAATGAGATTTAGGGAATATTGATGCGCCTCCGTAAGGATGAAGTCACATACGAAGAACTACAGTATCAGGGGATTAGAATAGACCATTTAGAAAATACTTTCCAATGTGACGAATTATCTGATTAGTCTATTCTAATTTACTGATACCCTTATCCTTCGTATATGACTTCACCCTAAGGCTAGAGTTGTGTAGTGACGCGGCACTGACCGCAACTAACCGATGACCGTCATAGAACCAAAATAATATAATAATAATTATTGTCAAAGTAACAGGCAATGTTTTCCTGCCAGCCAGCTTGAAATAAGAGAGAGCAAGGGAGACAAGCTAGGGGGGAAGTGCCACTAATACGTGGGTCGGGGTACTTTATATCAATCTGCTTAGTAGATCTTTAGTATATCAATCTGCTAAGCAGGTTGATGTAAAAGACACCGACCCACGTATTAGTGTCACCCCGATCCCCCCTAGCTTTTCCCCCTCACTCTCCCTTTTTTTCAAGCTGGTTGGTAGGAAAACATTGTGCACATTGTACGGTAATTGCTATTTCTTTGACAATAATTATTATAATATTCAGGGGGGCCAAGCCGTAATGCATTAGCTGGATATGCTGTGTTTCCTGGGTGCGTCTAGCGCAGAGCTAGTGTCACCACGTACGTGAATGAACGACTGCTTGTGTGTGTCAACAAACATAAACGCCTCTCATTCACATACATGGCGACACTAGCGCTGCGATAGACGCACTCAGGAAACACAGCATATTCAGCTAATGCATTACGGCTTGTTTCCCCTGGTTATATTATTTTTATTCTATGATGGTCATTTGCCGTCACTACTTAACTCTGGCCTTACGTAAGTTATCACTTTTAAAAGGATGCATAACTGCCTATCTCTGTGCATTAGTGCATAACCCTGAGCATATTGACAACTGTCACATTTTGCGTTATTATATAAAGTTTTATTAAAATATTAAATCTAAAATTTATAATTTATTAATTTAAAGTGATTATTTTTTAGAAAGTGAAAAAATATGCTTTATTTCTAAAGTTTAAAAAAATGAGTTTTTTTACTATTCACATCTAATTTAATATTTTAGAATTTAATTAAGTAAAATCATGTAAAATAACTGCTAACTATTTGGAATTTGCAATTTATTATAATTGTGCGATTGCAGTTAATATTTAATTGTTTAAAGTACTTTTGGCGCAAAAAAGTAATTAAAAATGCTTTATTTATATTGGTTAAACAATTGCATTTTTTTTTATAAAGAAGAAAATCAGGTAAACTTTTTCAATCTCCTCCACCGGATTATTCATTTTGGTGCTAAAACACACCACTTACACTTGGTCCCGATAAAAAAACTTAAAAATTCGGAACATAACCCTTTTTATAAGATTAAAAATTTCCAATTAAATAGACTGAGCTTTTAATTTATTTACAATATATACGGGCTTACAAAAGTGCCCTTTAGTACAGGAGTACTTAAAACTAGTAACATTATAGAATACATCTATCTGAGTGGACCAGACTGCAGTCTTAATTACACAGGCACACACAAAAAATAAAGTTCTCTGAGCTGGCAATGAGACCAATATTTTTCTATGTATTTTGATGCGCTGAATCCGAATCCGTCAACAGAATTGACCCATCACGTCACGTTTTGACCCTAACCTCAAAATTAATAAAATGACCGTTTTTGTTCATTAGAATCTTAACCTGACTTAACTTTAATGCATGCCTAGGGCCAATAGAAAGCTTGATTTATGACCTTTAAAATGCTTTTTCATAACGCAGTATTAAAAATGGCGTGATTCGGTTCTCTGTAGATAACCAGAAAGTTGCAGATTTAAGAACGATTCACTATATGACGTCAGAGTGCAAACAAGTACAGTCCAAATTGCATGTCTCCCACTTTTCTACTTTTCTTGCACGCACTGTTTGACCGACAGAACAGAGTCAATATCTTTAGCGTGAGTAGTACAGCTTCAAAATCTAACCTGACCGTATCACTAGCGTGGCGTGTTAACAAGTAAAAAAGTGTGAGACATTCAATTTGGATTGTATTTGTGTACACTCTGACGTGAAATAGTGAATCGTTCTTCATTTTGCAACTTTCTGGTTATCTATACAGAGAACCGAATCACGCCTTTTATGACTTTGTTATGAAAAGTATCGTTCGTAACTGCGTGAACAAAGCAGTCGTTTTGAAACTCGCGCAATTTTTGCAACTCGTTTCACTCGTTGCAGGAACGACTGCTTGTCACGCATGTTACGAAATATACTATTTTAAAAATTGTTCTACGATGATTTTTAACGGAGATATGATGTTTTACGTAACATATGATTTTTTTGAAATGTTAAAAACACGTGAATAGTGAATTATGAAAAAAAATTCTTTGATGAAAAACATACCATATCTCCGCTAAAAATCATCGTAGAACAATTTTTAAAAAAGCATTTTAAAGGTCATAAATCAAGCTTTCTATTGACTCTAGGCATGCATTAAGGTAGTTCTCTTGGTTCAGTGTTTCTCAACTCAAATTTTGTCATTTTTTACTTATTTTGTGATGTTTAATGAATAGCGCCAACTTCAAGGTGTATAGTCTCTCTCTTTTGTATTTATTAAAAAAAATGAATAAAACGTCAAAACGTGTATTTCAAAATACTATTTTTCAAGATGTAGTACCGCAAGCCATATTTTTCAAAACGGGATCTTATTCCTTATACTTTCAAGAATAATTTAGTAGTTTTTATTTTTAAACCTAAAGAAAATTCATTGCGTGGTTAGCAAAATTATATTTTTTAACCATGGCTTCTACTTTCTTCCATGTTAAAAGTTCAACTTCATTCTCAAATATCTTAAAATGTAGCACCGCTTCCTACTTTTAAAAAAATATAATTGTATTCGTTGAATGTTCTATTATATGATATTTCAATTAAAAAAATATTCAAAGAAAAAGTTTTTCCGAGAGAACTACCTTAAAGTTAAGTCGGGTTCAGATTCTAATGAACAAAAACTGTCATTTTATTAATTTTGAGGTTAGGGTCAAAACGTGACGTGATGGGTCAATTCTGTTGACGGATTCGGATTCAGCGCATCAAAATACATAGAAAAATATTGGTCTCATAGCCAGCTCAGAGAACTTTATTTTTTTTGTGCCTGTGTTATTTATATGTCACTAGGTGGCAGAAACATCCTTGTTAAGAATAAGCGAACGCAAAGCATTAGTAAATACACATGGTGAGGAATAGAAAAAGTCAAATTTTTCGAATTTTTTTTATCAAAGGGTTTCTGACAACGATCGACGAACGGTCCCTGAGTGTGCTTTGAATTTCTGTCGGGATCGAAAACTTAATATTTGCCAGAATTTCAGAGCAATTTACTTGACTATTTAGAATCCGATAGAGAAATATTAAATCAGTGTATAATAACATTGACGAGATTTTGGGTATCTTAAACAAAACTCTAAGATCTGTGTAATCATGATTAAACCTATCTCTAATTATTCCATGTTGATTAGCTATGAAACGCAAAAATTTGTTATGGACCCGTTCAAGACGAGCAATGTTATAATTCTGGTGTGGTGTCAATATTACTGAATTACATATCAAAATAGATCTTATCAATGAGAAATATAGCGCTTTTAACATAGAGAGATCAGTAAATCGAGTTGCATTTCTTGTGACAAAGCCGAGAACAGAGAGAGACTTACTAATTATTTTAGTAATATGGTCATTGAAGTAAAAGTCCTGGGTAAGAGTTATTCCTAGGTCACAAACCGAAGTCACCTTTCTCAATATACTACCCCCCAATTTGTAATTAAAGAGCTCCCAGTCTTTTTGTTTTGTGAAAGAGATATTGACACATTTATTTACATTTAGGAGAAGATTATTGTTTATGGACCATTCAATAAGTCTATCAAGGTCTTTTTGTATAAGTAAGAATCGTTATAATTTTTAATGGATTTATAAACTTTTAAATCATCTGCATATAAATTAAAATAACATGACAAAAAAACTGAAGAAATATCGTTCATGAATAGTATAAATAGGAGGGGACCCAGGTTTGATCCCTGAGAGACACCTGCCTTAGCTTCAAATACGAAGGAGTATGCGTTATTTACACGTACTGACATTAATCTATCTGAAAGATAACTTTTAATCCATCGTATAATGTTTCCTGAAATACCCACGGTTTCAAGCTTTGCCACAAGAATCGAATGACTTATCTTATCAAAAGCCTTGGCAAAATCCAAATAAATCACTTCAACCTGAAGGCCCTCCTCCAAAGCGTCGCATATATAGTTAGTGAAAACACAGAGATTGGTATTCACAGATCTTCCCCTGATGGAACCATGTTGTTCAGGGATAATAAAATTATCTGAGTACTTGCATACGACGTCATGAATGAGGCTCTCGAATATTTTGGGTATTGCACTGAGGATAGTTATTGACCTGTAATTACGAACGTCATTCTGGCAAGCACTTTTATAAATGTGTATAACTATACCTTTTTTCCATTCAAACGGAAAGATTCCACTGGATGAAGATTTATTAAATAATAAGAATAAAGGATGTAGAAAAGACATTCTGCACGATTTTAAGAATGAAGGAGGGATGTCGTCCGGACCTGCATCCTTTGAAGCATCCAGTGCCTTTAATTTATTTAAAATGTCAATCTTTTTAATTGTAATTTCGTTTAAATAATTGTTGTCATACGGAGAGGGTTGACTCGAGTAAGTTACAGAGATATGAGTTAAGTAAACTGATTCGAAGTGCTTTGCAAAAATGTCGGCGATATCATTGCTATTAACGGCAGTAACACAATCCAAGAACATCTCATTTGGGATACGCGATTCCTTTCGTAAATTATTTACATAATTCCAAAACTGTTTTGGATTTGACTTAAACACATTCTCCATTTTATTGATATATGTAATATAGCACGATTTTGATACTTTTTTACAGAGCGAGCGTAAATAAGAGAAATTACTATAATCATCTGGATTACCTGATTGTTTATAATTGAGGTGTACAATTAAACGTTTAAGTTCAGCGCAGAACCATGGGGGGTACTTGGAGTGATTAATCACTCTTATCGGTATAAACAGATCGAAATCAGTATAAACATAAGAATAGAAAATACTCACAGCTTCATCCACACCAATTGATTCGAATGACTCATCCCAATTAATACCACTTAAGTATGTGCAAATTGCACTAAGATTTGCATTTTTAAAATCATATACAAATTCACTATGAAAATTATCATTTAAGGGGGAGATATTATTGTTTATACTTATAATTAATATTAGAGGTGGATGGTAATTATCAATTGGTAACAAATTTTCAAATGCTAAATTTAATCCATAATTTACTGAATTCGTGAATAATAGGTCTAACAGTGATCCGTGGCTATTAAAGAAATTATTTACTTGATACAAAGCAAGGTAGTCAACAGTGTCTGAGACCACATTTGCGATATTTGTATGTATGTATACGCTTTGATGTGGGCTGGTAGTAGAAACAGTAGGAGAGTCACATGGTGAATCATAAGATAACGATGAGGAGGGAGAATCACATGATATAGGCACAGTGCCGTCTATTGATTCAGTGATGCCCCTTGTCGAGGATTGCATGTTATTATTATTGGGTTCCCTCCTCTGAAAACAAGCCTCAGATCCTTTTTTCCATCCTGAAGTCGAGATTTTTGTTTCTCCTTTATTAGATCCAGTTGCATTCTCGTCCTGTCTGGATTGAGCCACATGTGCTTGATGAGATTAGAATTGACTGTGTCTCTTTTGGTAGCTGCAAACATTCGAAAGACTGCTAGTGCCTTCTCCGCAGTCGCAAATGTCAATTCGATAGGACGAGGTCTCTGACCTGTTACCTGCGAAATTTTTCCAAGTCTAGAAATTTTGACATCTTCAAGGTTATCAATAGGGACAAACTTGACAAACAAATCCGTTAATGTTGTGCGGAGGTCCTTAATCATAGCATTAGTGTCGTTAGGAAGGTTAGGGTCTTGATTAGTTTTAGGGAATCGGAACAAAACTAGATTTTTTTTCCAATACGACGTCCAACCTCCACCAGGCATTGATCTGCAGTAACGTTTATGTTCGTGACTTTTTCAGCTCGTGCAATATTACTCTCCACAGCCTCCATTCTATTAGTGAGATTCGATATATTAATTTCATTACTTGAGACTCGAGTAGAAATTTGCTTTAGACTGATGTCAATGTTGTCGAATCTCGTATTGAGTGAAGCTTTGAGATCTTCAATGGCCTTGAGAACTGTATCGTCTTTATTATCAATGGTCGATATTTCTGCCACACTTGCCACATTTAATACTTGTTGCTTGTGACGCAACGCCGGCCATTTTTATTTGAGGTTAGAAAAAGTTGAATACACCGAAGCCGGATTAGAGCACTTCTAGAGTAGTTTTCAACAAATATTTTACACTCACTATTAGCGGCGTAGGGTTTGGTGTGAGAATAACTTTTTTTTGGGCAATTTTAGGGAGAACTTTAATTAAAATATATAATTTGGTGAAGATATTGTAGACCTTTTTGTATTAAAATTATAGTAAAAAGATTTGTAGCCTTTGGTCCTTTTTAAATTACAGATTTTGTTTTTTATTAGATTTCAGTTTTTATTATTCTCTAAATTTCGTCTATGCATTTCGCCATGATCATGGCTCTTCAGGACTACAAATTAACAATTATTAAAAAGACAATTTTAGTTTAACTTAGGTTTACAATAATATACCAAGTATAATTTCAATACATACCGCATACATTTAGAATAAAAAGTTTTTTTTGTTGAATTTTACATGTGTTTAGTAAAGTTGTAAATTGTATCTGTAGAAAAATATAATTAACATAATTTGTGTACTTTATTTTAGACTAATAGTTATACAAAGTTTTAGCTTACCAGTATTAGATAAAAACATCTTTAAAAACAAGATAGTCATATTGTAGAAAAAATTATTGTTGATATTTTATTTAAAATTTGAATTTTTCTTTTGTAGAAGCACATGTTTGTGCTGTCCACGTTTCCACCTTAACCTATAATTTTTTGACGGGCTATTTGTTGGAAAAGTGGATTTATTTTATGAATACATATGGGTAAGAATTGTAGTATAAAAAAGGTAATAATTAAAGTAGTAATTTAAAAAGGACCAAAGGCCACAAATCTTTTTACTATAATTTTAATTAAAATATATAACTAAGACACGAGCAGCACTGAACACGTGTTGATTAACTGGCCACTTAGCGGCAATTTTAATATAATTTTGAATTTTAAAGACAAAAAAAATTTTTTTTTTTTAAATTTTTGTTTATTTTCAAACTTTTAAAGTAATTTAAACATAAAAATAAACATTTTATACAAAAAAATAATCTGAAACTAAGGAATATTGTACCTGTTTAGAAAGAAAAACTTTGTTTTTGGTAAAATTTCAATTTTTCGAAGAAAATGCTATGATAATAAATTTAAACCACAATTTTTATGGTTTTATAAAAAATTCTGCATAAAATTACACATTTTTGCCAATTCCCAACCTTTCAGTATAAATACGCTAAGCTCTAGCATAGGGGTATTTTGTCATTTTTCAACTTTTCATTAATAACTTTTGAAAACTAAGTCCAACAATGTTCGCTATATTTTTCCTGTAATCTACACGAGAGTTTCCATACCAAAAAGATCAAAGTTGCAAGTCAAGTTTTTGATTTTGATCAAAGTTGGTCAATTTGTAGTATTTAGGGGTAGTAATAACTTAGTCAAGTATTTTTGAAAAATTTCCAAAATTTTAGAAATTACGTCACTTTGAATTTTTTACCCTTTATTTTTTCAAATTCTTGTCATTTCAAGAGTTTTTAACAGATTTCAATGAAATTTATAGGGTGTATGTAAAAAACTATAAGGTTTTAAATAAATTTGAAGTAGATTTAAAAACTTCAAAAATTCATGTAGA
The DNA here is from genome assembly GCA_037103525.1 of Ganaspis brasiliensis. Classification (NCBI taxonomy): domain Eukaryota; kingdom Metazoa; phylum Arthropoda; class Insecta; order Hymenoptera; family Figitidae; genus Ganaspis; species Ganaspis brasiliensis. Next base: position 320,671 of record JAZKLR010000342.1, on the reverse strand, counting down.
AAAACACAAAAAAAATTTTAAACCTTTTTTCTATGTGTGCTAATTCATATTTTTTATTTTCGTCACAATATAATGAAAGCTTTTTATTTTACCTTTATTTAAAAAAAAAAAAATTGATGGAGGGTCTCTTAGTTCTCGAGATATCGGCAAAAGAGTATTACGCTTCACGTCTTCTATCCTATGAGCATAACGATTTTTGAATTTTATTTGTTTTTAAAAATATTGTAAATGAATAAACTACAATGATTTATTCCTGACTACTATCTATGAATATTATAAGAAATAAATAAATATTTATGAATTAATAACCAATGGTAGTGTTAAAAAGTTTAAAAGTAGATTTTATTCAATTAATTTTGCAGCAAGTAAGACAGAAATTTAAAAGCAATTGAAGGCGATAAATTTGCCGATCTGAATTAATCGTCTAACAATTGTGAAACAATGAAAAATGTATATTACACATTTTTCTTTGTCGACAGTAACAGGTACGTAGCTAAGGAGGGCCCAGGGGGACTGGTCCTCCCCGAAAATTTTTTTACTCGTTGAAATTTTTTTTTTCTGAGAAAAACTTTTTTGCTGCGGGAGCTACGGGCATGGAATTTTGGCCCTCCCCCCCCCCCGACAAAAATTTCTGGCTACGGGCCTGGACAGTAACTCAAAAAAACTGTTAGGCATAAAAAAGCGTTGCAGATTAATTTAATCTTACTTTACTACTAAACTCCAACCATTGGGTTCTTGTGACTTACACTTTAAGCCTAGTAGTTATTCCTATTAATTTATTTTTAAAAATTGAAAAAAGTGAAAAGAAAAAACTGAAACAATTTTCTGGTTTCGCTATGGTTGAAGCTCATCAATACTACGTAAATTATTGTTAAAAATAGATTAAAACGTATTTACAACTATACATATATATACATATTTATAAGATTATTCGACTTCATGTGGTTGCCGGGACTATTTCATCGTTTTGCTTTTCGAGTAAACTTCTTTTATAGAGCAGATTTCTGTATATCTACAGTGTTTGTGTTAATGAAAGCAGAAAATTGTTACCAGAGAATCTTTAAAATCGTTTGCAGAGTATCTTGGAAAATGTTTTGCAATTAATTTTCTGCTTCCATTGATTCAAAAACTGTAGATATCTAGAAATCTGCTCTAAAAAAGAAGGTTGCTTGAAAATCAAAACGTTAAAATGGTCCTGGTAACCACATTAAGTCGAATGATTTTGTAAATAAGTATATAGTTATAAATGTATAGTTGTAAAAATTTTCTGGTCTACTGCTAATAGTTATTTATGGGAAACTGCCCTATGTTGGATAGTCATTCCAACAGTAGATAACTATAAATATATTAACTAGGTGTGAATTCTGTCCATTTCATGGACACTTCGCTTCCAAGGAAGCAAGATAATTTGCTTCCTCATAAAGGAAGCAATAAATTTATTTATAATATCAAAAATAATAATTTAATTTTAAATTATTATTTATTTTTATGCAAATAAGTAATAATAATAAGATAATAATAAATCAAAGTATATATTTTTTTTCTATCTTCCAAAACTTTATTTAATTATTTATTATAAATAAATAAAGTCAATTATTAGTCAATTATTTTTCGTCAGTTCGTTTTGAGACAAGGAATATGATTCTTTTAATTCATTTGTTTGAATTTTTAGCAAGAAATTTTTTTTTGGCAAAACACGAGATTTTTCAATAAAAAAAATTAAAAATTATGAATTAATACGTGACTTTTTAGTCAAATATAAAAGTTATATAGGTCACTCGATTTGTTTTGAGACAAGGAATATGACTTTGTAATTCGTTTGGTTGGATTTTTAGCATGAAAATTTTTTTTGTCAAATCGCGAGATTTTTCGATGAAAAAAAAATGAAAAATCATGAATTATTACGTGGGTTTTTAGTCAATTATATACTTTATATAGGTCAATCGATTCGTTTTGAGACAAGGAATATGATTTTGTAATTCGTTTGATTGAATTTTTAGCATGAAAAAAATTTAACAAGATTTTTTTATGAAAAAAAACTGAAAAATCATGAATTATTACGTGAGTTTTTGGTCAATTATATACTCTATATAGGTCAATCGATTCGTTTTGAAACAAGGAATATGATTTTTTCACTCATTTGTCTGAATTTTTAGCATGAAAAAATTTTTTGCCAAAAAACGATATTTTTGATGAAAAAAGGTGCTCAAAAAAATTTGATTGGGTATTTTCAAAAATCCCTGTGTCCAAATTTAGATATTTGCGAGCTTCATATGTCATCCAAATTTTATTAAAATCCGTTAAAGCGTTCTCGAGATATCCTGGCGACAAAAAATTTACCACATACACACACACATACACACACACCCACACACACATCCGGACATTTTCTCAAGAATGAAAATTTGAACTTTTCAGATGAAACTGAGTCGATTTACACTATTTTTGGAAAATCGAAAATCTTAACGATCACAACGCTTCCTCTATGAGGAAGCAAAAATTATTCATTTTACCGAAACCAATCTTAGAATTTAGAAGTAAATTTAGACTAAATTAATCTGCAACGCTTTTTCGGACCTCACTGACAGAAACAGATTTTCAAACTTACTACCCACGATATTAAAATATACTAATTTTAATATCTGGGTATTATGTTTAAATATCTAAATACTAAGTTTCAATATGTGGATGCTAAATTTAAATAGCCACGAATATCCATATTTTCATGCCTTACAGTTTATTGTGTTACTGTCGACAAAGAAAAATTTGTAATATACATTTTTCATTGTTTCACAATTGTTAGACGATTAATTCAGATCGGCAAATTTATCATTTTTAATTGCTTTTAAATTTCTGTCTTACTTGCTGCAAAATTAATTGAATAAAATCTACTTTTAAACTTTTTAACACTACCATTGGTTATTAATTTATAAATATTTATTTATTTCTTATAATATTCATAGATAGTAGTCAGGAATAAATCATTGTAGTTTATTCATTTACAATATTTTTAAAAACAAATAAAACTCAAAAATCGTTATGCTCATAGGATAGAAGACGTGAAGCGTAATACTCTTTTGCCGATATCTCGAGAACTAAGAGACCCTCCATCAATTTTTTTTTTTTAAATAAAGGTAAAATAAAAAGCTTTCATTATATTGTGACGAAAATAAAAAATATGAATTAGCACACATAGAAAAAAAGGTTTAAAATTTTTTTTGTGTTTTTCTACATGAATTTTTGAAGTTTTTAAATGTACTTCAAATTTATTTAAAACCTTATAGTTTTTTACATACACCCTATAAATTTCATTGAAATCGGTTAAAAACTCTTTAAATGACAAGAATTTGAAAAAACAAAGGGTAAAAAATTCAAAGTGACGTAATTCCTAAAATTTTGGAAATTTTTCAAAAATACTTGACTAAGTTATAACTACCCCTAAATACTACAAATTGACCAACTTTGATCAAAATCAAAAACTTGACTTGCAACTTTGATCTTTTTGGTATGGAAACTCTCACACGTAAAAATACCTAGGTACACCAAATTTTAAACCTCTAGGTCTAATGGTTTGGAAGATAAGGAGGGGGGGGGGGGGGCACGTTTTTTAAAAAGAAAAGTTTTTCCTTTACAACGCTATGACTATCAACTCCAATCATGTTCTCTATATTTTTCCTGTACTCTACTCGCGAAAATACATATGTGTAATGATTTTCAATACTCTAGGTCAGATAGTTTAAGAGATAGGGGGGGGGGGGGATAAATAGGCATTTTAATGCATTTTTTGAAAAAAATCTTGTTATTTCCTTGACAATGCTATGAACATAACGTTCAATCATGTTCGCTATACTTTTCCTGTAATCTACAAGTGAAAATACATAAGTGTACCAAATTTCAACTCTCTATCTCAAATAGTTTGGTCGCTAGGGGTGTGGGGGGGGGGGTCATTTTTGCGCGACGGACAAACGAGTGAAAACATAAGGGTTCCGAATTTGACTCTTTGTGTCCGGAACCCTAAAAACGGAAGTATTTTGTCAAAAAATGTTGAAAAATGTAAAAAAAAATTTGTAAGGATAAACATTTTTTTCAAATTTTGTAAGGGTAAAAAAAAATTTTTAACATTTTTTTTACAGTAACAATGAGGGTATTTGGTCATACTATGATTAAAAAAGCACCCAAAAAAAACATTCCAAATTTTTTTTTTGTAATTTGTCGATTGGGAGCAGCAAGACGCCAATTCAGGTGATAGCTGAGAAACGTGCCATACCAGTTAAGAGTCGAAGAACATGTTATCTCAGCTGTCAAATTTTTGTTTATTTTATTTTGACTGAAATTTAACAAAAATAAACAAAATTATTGACATTTATACTCTAAAGCAAACTATTTGAAGTTGAAAGTGAATTAAAGAAAGAATTACTGACACTAATCAATCTTTTGCCATATTTTTATCAACCTGAAATAAGAAAAAAATTTTGATACCTGAGATGGCACGTTCTTTAACTCTTAACTAGAATGGCTTGTTTCTCAGCTATCACCTGAATTGGCGTCTTGCTGCTCCCAATCGACGAATTTATTAACATTTTTTAACAAAATATCCTTATTTTAATTAATTTTTCATATCAAGTACTTACAGTTTTGGCCCCGGAATTAATGGATTAAAACACTCACATCAAGGAGTCGTCCTTAAACGACAGTATCAATTATTCAATTTTTTAAACCCGTTCGCCCCTCGGTCGTTAACAACCGTCAACTTTCTTTCCCTTCACCTACAAAATAACATAGTCTTTGGTAGAAAATTTCTCCATAATTTTACACAGAACTCTTCACATATGTATGTTTCGTGACTTTGACAATACTCCCTCAACACTTGAGTTACAAATTGTAGTTAAGAGAACGACACCCTCCCGCCATAAATTTGTAACGCAGTCCATGGAACACGCCTAAAATTAGGATGCCTCCGTCAAAAGTAAGGATTAAGATTTTTTTTTCGTGGGCGGTCTATAAAATCTCAAATTTAATAATTCTTTTTTTATTAAGATTATTACTTAAGCAGCTGATTTATTGTCAATTTTTATCTTGTTTTATTAGGCTGCGTTCAAGATTCGACTCGGGTGATAGACGGAGAGCTGGCTACATAAAAATGCATGTTATAAGGTACATTAAATATTAAAACATAGATGGGTTCCATTTGAGCCCACAAATACCGAATGCGAAGTCTGCCTGCGCGATTAGGACGATTAAGGCCGCGGACGGACGATCAAAAATGATAAATTTGATAAGAAAAAAAATGATAAGCGACATTAATAAAAATTATATAAATGTAAAGTATTTGTTACTAGTAAACGTGTAATATGATTGGCAGACAATTTTCTGGACGACAAAGGGTTGGCAGACAGGGTCAAAGGTGCGTTATCTACAGTGAAAAAATGATGATAAGGGTCATTGATAAAAATTATTGGTAATAGTTAATGAACTCTTGTGGAAGCTATATGTCAATTGGCGGACAAAAATTCGGACAATAACATCGAGGCAGACAACAATAAAAAGTGCGATTTACATGCGATTTCGAGCTATTGGATTAAATTGTTCATTTTTAAAAAATGTGAAAATTTTTTGCACTACATTAATTTTTAAACATAATTTAATGTTTTCATAGACTTTAAAACGAATATAATTTATTTTAAAATAGATTTTTTATAAAAATAAAAATAATAAAAGCTGAAAATGTCATTTCTTTATTGAGTTTTTGATTTTTTTGAAAAATAGATACTAGATTGAAACTTTTGAGGAAAATGTATCCCATTTTAAAAAAAGAAAGAGCAAAATCGGTCAGTTGGTTTAAAAGTTAGAGCAACTTTTCCGAATTTGAAAAGTTGAAATCAATTCTGGCGCGAGCGACTGCTGTCGCGTTCCCCCTCTCCTTGCACCTAAGGAAGGTAAAATATCGCACACACTTTTACCTTCATTTTAAACAACTATAAAATGCAGTATGGATTTGGTAATGTTTTTGGTAATAGTGTAAACTGAAATCTTTCAATTGGTATAAAATTTTTTTTTTAATCTTAATAAATAAATTGTAACGATTAAAAATAAAAAATAAAAATTATCTCCTCCCCCAACTTGGAATTAGGTGAATTGTTTTCCTTTCAAAATTTCAGAAAAATATTATTATTCAAATACATTTTATCCCAATATTATTAAACAAAAATTGGCTGAGGTACACTTAATTGTTTATAGCTGAAAATATTACCTCTTTTTTCTCTCGCTATTTTTATGCAAGTAAACAAAAAAAATCAATTAGTGTATATATGTAAAGAATAGATCTAATCTTCGCAAGTAAAATGAGATCTTAAAAAATGTGATTTCTTCAGTTTCTTGGATTTCTGATACACGAAAAGAAACATTGTTCTTACTTAACAAATAGATTTGTTTAAAAACTATTTGTCCAATTGGGATCTAATTTAAGACACTCATTAAAGGTCTTAAAGTAAATACTTTCTGTAAGTTTAAGAGTGTTTTCATTAAAATTAAACAAATTATTTAAAAATTAAGAAATTGCTAGTTTTAACTGTTTAAATTAATTTTCTCATAACCAAATAATTGAAAATTATCTTGCGATCTATCATTTTATAGGTCTTTTTAAGCTTTGTTTATTCATTATCAGGATTTTTAAAAAAATTGGACAAGTGCGAGTTACACTCACACCCAAACCTAGGTGAAAGGAGAGGGGGAACACGACAGCAGTTGCTCGCGCCAGAATTGATTTCAACTTTTCAAATTCGGAAAAGTTGCTCTAACTTTTAAACCAACTGACCGATTTTGCTCTTTCTTTTTTAAAATGGGATACATTTTTCTCAAAAGTTTCAATCTAGTATCTATTTTTCAAAAAAATCAAAAAATTAATAAAGAAATGACATTTTCAGCTTTTATTATTTTTATTTTTATAAAAAATCTATTTTAAAATAAATTATATTCGTTTTAAAGTCTATGAAAACATTAAATTATGTTTAAAAATTAATGTAGTGCAAAAAATTTTCACATTTTTTAAAAATGAACAATTTAATCCAATAGCTCGAAATCGCATGTAAATCGCACTTTTTATTGTTGTCTGCCTCGATGTTATTGTCCGAATTTTTGTCCGCCAATTGACATATAGCTTCCACAAGAGTTCATTAACTATTACCAATAATTTTTATCAATGACCCTTATCATCATTTTTTCACTGTAGATAACGCACCATTGACCCTGTCTGCCAACCCTTTGTCGTCCAGAAAATTGTCTGCCAATCATATTACACGTTTACTAGTAACAAATACTTTACATTTATATAATTTTTATTAATGTCGCTTATCATTTTTTTTCTTATCAAATTTATCATTTTTGATCGTCCGTCCGCGGCCTTAATCGTCCTAATCGCGCAGGCAGACTTCGCATTCGGTATTTGTGGGCTCAAATGGAACCCATCTATGTTTTAATATTTAATGTACCTTATGACATGCATTTTTATGTAGCTAGCTCTTAGACTATGATTGTCTGTCCTTTTCTAACAAATAATAAAAGAGAAGGACAGTCATACACCCGGGTGCTCCCGGGTGGTAATTCTGAACTTAGCCTTAAAAGGAAGGGGATGATCTTTCTACCAAAGACTATGTTACTTTGTACACTGAGAAAAATATTCTTGATTTAAATATAAGTATTTGTTTGAATGATTTTGGTTGAATGAATAATGTTTTTAAGTTTAATTTCAATATATTAGAAATATCTTTAGTTTTGATTGCAATATATTTTATACTTGAAAGAAATATATTTTATGTTCGATTCAAACATATTGAATTCGCAGAAGTCTTTGCGCATTCAATATGGCGTCGTTACTGTTCTGACGTTAGTTTACTTTTCCGGTCGTACATGTTCGCGTGGTTGCTAGTGATTACGCGTGTTTATCCATTTTTGGCGAAAAATGTTTGCAATCTTACTTTTGTTTTTATTAAAGTAATTAAATTAATGTCCAAGTGTTATTATTTTACAGAAAATTGAGGTATATTTGAAGTGATTGAATCTTTTTTGTACAAGTGATATTTTGTGCATTTTTCTTGTAAATTAGAGTGATTCAAAGTTACACATTTCCACAATATTGTGTTCAGTTAATAAAAAGTGTAAGTTTCTTCGGTTTTTCGCAGTTTATACATTAACACTTGAAGTAATCTCAAACATAAAGGATGATTTACATAAAAGCAAGAAACAAAAATTAAACTATCACGGAACATATTGTGTGTTGAAAATAAAAAAATTTTGTGTTAAAAATAAAAGAATAACAAGATAAAGATAAAAATTTATTTTATTTAAAATAAAATTTAATTCTTTTAAAATAAAAATTATATTTTGTTTAAAGTAAATGAAATATTTGTTTGTCACAAACAAAAAATATGTTTAAATCAAACATAGAAGATCAACCACAAAATTTGTTCAAATCAAACTTAATTATGTTTGACTGTATAACAAAGAGAAATTAAATTTAAGGCCGTGACTATTCGTACAGATTTTCTGTACGAATAGCCAGACCAAGGTGGAACGGCTATTCGTACAGAAAATTGAAACACTGTCTTTGGGAGCGTAATACTTTTTGTTTTGGTTGTGAAAAATCATAATAAAATGTTGGAAATGCTAAGGGGGGGTTCTTGTGTCACAAACAGTGGTCTTTTAACCAAAAGATATCCGTGTAACATTAATTTTCACAAAAAGAAAGATTTTGACAATTTTCTGTATGAATAGCTGCTTCATTGAGGTTTGGCTATTCATACAGATTTTCTGTACGAATAGCCAGATCACATAGAACGAGCTATTCGTACTTATTGAAGCAATTTTCTGATTGGTCGAGAATTGCATTACAAATTTCTGATTGGTCGAGATTTTCTGTACGAATAGACACTCCGTAAATTTAAATCAAACATATTATGTTTGATTCAAACAAAATTTTTTCTCAGTGTAGGTGAAGGGAAAAAAAGTTGACGGTTGTCAACGACCGGGTGGAGGAGTTAAAAAAATTAAACCTTGAAATCTAAATTTTATTTCTTAATACAAACAATAGACTACCTGCAGGGTGTCATTATCGTTCGATCAAACCCTTGTATAATGAGGGTTAATGGCTTTAGAAAAAGAGATAAAATTTGTTAGTTTTAATGAAAAAAGAGAAATTAATTTAAATTTTAAAATTTTACCGCATTTTTCAAATATTCTTCAAATTTAAATTTTTATTTCTAAATGCAAACAATAGACTAAATGATAAGCCCATCATTTTTCGAGCCAACCCTTGCATAATGAAGGTTCATTCGTTTTGGGAAAGAGATAAAATTTTTTAGCATTAACGTTATTAATGAATAGAACTTAAATGTGTATAATGTGGAAGTGAATGATGCGTATTATTGTGTATTTTTTATTTGTTTATAATAGAAATGTGTTTGATGTGAAAGTGTATAGTATTAATATGCTTATTGTTTATTAAGAGTTTGTGTTGAATAGTTCTTAATACAGTGAACAAAAAGTGTTAATTAAAGAAATTAACGGTAAGTGTTAAATAATAAATAATAAAGTGACTGTAATAATAAATATACAGTAAAAATTAAATGTGAAAAATGACAGTGATTCAAATGAAAGTGTGCAACATGTGTTGACTAAAGTAACAATATTTAGAAAGTGTTTAAATATTTTATTTCCTTCTTATATTCAATGAAGCAAACCAAAACTGAAATACTAAAAGTGTCCATAAAATGGGATTGTGGATTTATTAAACAAGTGATTGATAACTGTTTAATAAATAAATTAATTGTGAATGTTTAATAAATAATAAAGTGATTATAATGTTTCTAAACAGTCATTATAGTGTGAAAGAAGTGTTAATCATATAATTATATAAAATAGTTGAGATAAAGATATGAGACAATAACATGAGACAATGATATGTGATAAACAGTTGAGACAATGAGAGAAATGAGGTTAAAATATGAGACAATAGCATGAGACAATGAGATGAGATAAACATGTGAAACAATGAGAGAGATCAAGTAAAGAGATGAGATATGAGATGAGATAAATAGATATGAGATAAACATATGAGATGAAGAAACAAAAAAAACATTAAGACTTGAAAAATAAATATACTTTGATAACATGTAGGATAAAGAGGTGATTATGGAGTTAGATCGTGAGACATAGAAAATAAGATTCATTTTATGTTAATATGTTTTTTGCAAGTTGTTTTTGAATAATGAGTTCTTAGTTAAAGAGGAGATATTGCAATTTAAATGATAAATATTGGGATATTATTGGTAATGGGGATATGCTAAATGACAATCACATGTATAAGTTTCAGGAATTATTGGAACTTGCATCGGGTGGTAGTTTCCAAAAACAAATTGCAAGATATTTAGAAATGTTAGATGAAATAAAAAAATCGGGCAAGTTCGAGTTACACTCGCACTAAAATCGAGGGTTCCGTACACAAAACAAAATAATTTTTAATATATGTGATACTATTAAATATATAAATATATTATACATATTATATATAATATAATATATAAAATATAATATATAATGAATTTTTTATACAAAATGGACCACCCCCCCCCCTTATCTTCCAAATTATTTGACTTAGGATGCTGAAATTTGGTACACGTATGTAGATTTACGTGTAGATTGCAGGAAAATTATAGAGAAAGTGGTGATTATAGCGCTGTCAAAGTTATAACACTAAACTATGGCCCATATGTTAAAAAAATGCTCAAAAATATTGTTATTTCCTTGACAACGCTATGTTCAACACATACAATCATGTTCTCTATAATTTTCCTGTAATCTATACGTGAAAATACATTTGTGTACCAAATTTGAATTCTTTAAGTCTAATAGTTTGGAAGTTCAGGGGGGGGGGGGATACGACCATTTTTTAGCATTTTTTTAAACAAATCGTTTTTTTTGCTGAAAAACGCTATGATAACAGCCTGCAACAAGGTTTTCTATAGTTTTTCTGTAATCTACACGTCAAACTACATATGTGTACTAAATTTCAGCACTCTAAGTACAATAATTTGGCAGATAAAAGGCAGGATCGTACAAATTAAACGCATTTTTTCGAAAGAAATGACCGTATTCCCCTCTTATCTGACAAAATATTTGACTTAGAGAGTTCAAATTGGGTACAAAAATGTAGTATCATATGTAGATCACAGAAAAATTATAGATATTGTTGTGGTGATAGCGCTGTCAAAGAAATAGCAAAAGTTATCAGCCAAAAAATATCAAAATTTCTCAAAAATCTTGTTATTTTCTTGACAACGCTATGATCAACCCCTAGAATCATGTTCTCTATATTTTTCGTGCAATCTACACGTGAAAATACATAAGTGTACCAAATTTGAACTTTCTAAGTCAAATAGTTTGGCGGCTAGGGGGGGGGGGGTGATACGATTTTCGACAAAGTCTTGCCAATAGGGTTTAGTAATATTAACTACGACAATTTGCAATTGTTTAAACAAATTATTGTTAATAATAATTAATTCTTTACAAATGCACCCAGGAAGACACAACTTTTTCCTAATTTTACAAATTAATGGTCTCTGGTTTGAATAACGCAAACTATTTGTCATAATTTATCATTTTTACTGTGTTTAAAAAATGTATAATTGTTTAGTTTCAACTTTTATCCTAAAACCCTCTGCAAAATTTAATTTTTACTATCCTATTAATTATTTATACTTAATACCACAAGATTTTCAGCAAAATTAACTTCAACTTCCCTTTGTCATTATTTAAATAAATTATTGTTAATAATCATTAATTAATTACAAATAAACCAAGACATATTTTTTTCCTTATTTTACAAGTTGTGTCGTTCAAGGATCATTTGTATAGAATCAATAATTATTATCAATAATTGGTTTAAACAATTTTAAAAGTTGTGGCTACGGATAATTTTGCAGAATAGCTTATTTCTTTCAATTTAAAAAGTTATTAAGTTAAGAAACCTACAAATCGCTAGGAGTTTTAGGATACAAGTTATAAATGAACAGTACTTTGTTTAAACAAAGTAAAAATAATAAATTATAGTCAATAATTTTTCCTTCTTTAACCAGAGCCCATTTATTTGTAAAATTAGGAAAAAGTTGTGTCTTCCTGGGTGCATTTGTAAAGAATTTATTATTATTAACAATAATTTGTTTAAACAATTGCAAATTGTTGTGGTTAATATTACTAAACCCTATTTTTCATTTTTAATAACAAAAATAATTAAGACAGAAAAAACTAAAATTCGCTAAGTTTATTTCAATGATAGTTATAAATTAACAATAATAAATTGTTTAAACAGTGTAAAAATATTAACTTCTAATAAATAATTTTTCTTACTCTAACTAGAGCCTATTTATTTGTAAAATTAGGAAAAAATTGTATTTTTTTATGTTTATTTGTAAAAAATTAATTATTAATAACAATAATTTGTTTAAATGATTGCAATTTGTTGTTGTGGTTAAATTTACTGAATCCTTTTTTTCATTTTAAATATAAAAAATATATAAGTCCAAAAAAACTACAACTTGCTAGGTTTATTTGAATAATAGCTGTAAATTAAGAATAATAAATTGTTTAAACAAATTAAAAATAATAATTTATAGTCAATAATTTTTTTTTTTTCTAACCAGAGCCCATTAATTTGTAAAATTAGGAAAAAGTTGTGTCTTTATAGGTGTATTTGTCAAAAAGTTAATTATTTTTAACAATAATTTGTTTAAACAATTGTAAATTGTTGTTGTAGTTAACTTTACTAAATACTATTTTTAAATGTAAATGTAAAAAATAGTAAAGTAAAAAAAAACTACAACTCGCTAGATTTATTTGAATAAAAGCTGTAAATTAACAATAATAAATTGTTTAAACAAATCAAAAATACTTCAAATATCTATAAACATTCGTAAATTGACAATATGTAACAATTTTGTTAAAAAATCCTTAAGAAACCATTAATTTGTAATTTAAACAAATTTGTCATTTCTTTGCATTTATGGGGGTTGTTTATAACCCTTTAAAAAATAGTTAATATTATAATAAATTATTAAATAAATTATGGAATATTGTTGTTCAAGAACTTTTCAAGATGAGATTCACTGTATTGCTATTTTGAGTGATTTTTGAGGATTTGGTAGCGAATTTACGAAAAAGTGCGTTTTTCCCATGTAAAATAAATGAGATATTTCAAGGGGTTTAAGGTTATTTAAGATTTTTTAAAATTATTTTTGATTATATTAATGTAAGGTGTCATTAAGGTGTAGTTGACATTTATTTTTATGTAGGAGAGAGGGCCCCAAGGTGGACAGGGCCCCAAGATGGACATTTCGTAAATAATTTTAAGATGACAACTTCCATATGCTTTCTGTCATTTTTGTTTGTATAGACGAAGAAAAAAAAGTTTTCTTATATGTTTTTCTTAATTTGGTAAATTTATTTAAATTTATGATTTAGAATGAATAATTAACGTTATAATATTCTTTATTTATCGTATAATAATATTTTAAAATGATTTTACTAATTTTGTGTTTGTATAGAAAATTTTACTGGGAATAAAAAAATTGTGTCATGTACCCTAAGATGGACAGGCCCAAAATCTCAATGTATTTATTTTCATATTTTCGAAATTACACTTTTCTCAATAATTTTTTGAATTAATTAAAATTTTTTATTTTTATTTATTTATTATTTTTTTTTTTATTTTTTTTTATTTAGAAATGCTATTTCTTAATAAATAAACAAATTAAATTAAATTAATCTTTAATATATAATATTTTATTCGGTTTTGATTCTAGAGCAATAAATCGAAAGGGTGTTCATCTTGGGTCCCTTTATTTTATATATATGAAATGTTTGTATCCTGAAATTACTGAAATTACAATAAAGCATGTTTATAAAAAACGTATTTACTTTATCAAGCAGGGTTTTTTAAATAGCATAAAGATAAAATCAATTTTTATGTAAATAACTTTCTTTTTTTTCAGGTCCCACTGGAGAAAAGAAATTTATACTATACTTGTTGCATATGTTTCAAAATTCTGAAATTTTATGAAGTGCATAAAATGTTTCAAAAGTTTCATAATTTATAATATAATATGTTTTGGTAAAAAAAAATACAATAGATTCTACAAATAAAAAAATATACTTTATATTAGATGAAAAAGACCAAAACATTCTTATTCGGGAGAAATGCTTACTGATAATCACATTTACAAATTTCAAGAACTATTAGAAGTCGATTCTGGTGGTCATTTTCAAATGCAAAATGTTGGTTATTTACAAATGTTGGATGAAGTTAAACCCATTAGAAAAGATAAGAAACATATTCAAATCCTATTCTGTATATTGTAATGTTTAACCTGAAAGTGTAGTATATAATCATGCAATAATGAGAGAACATTTACATACAATGTTTTTAAGTAATTGTTTATGTCATTTCCCTCTTATTTCAGATAATAGTAAAATTGCAAATAGTTATAAACAAAATGTTAATATCGATTTTTACGTTGACAATGAAAAAAAATTAACTGAACTTATACAACATAAGGGAATACAAAACATATTCGAGGATATTGGAAAAGATAAACAATTTTTCAGTTTTAATAAGAATGATTTAGAACTTATTATTGCAGGAAAAATGTTAAGTTATAATCATATAAATAAATTTCAAGAACTTTTAAAAATCGAGTCTACAAAACTTGCACGTAATATTACAGGAATATCACAGTGATATCATGTTGTAATATTGGTAATATTACGGGGTGATATTACTGTGATATTGACGTGATATTACATTGATATTAACGTGATATTAAAATGTCCGTCTCATGGTAATATTACTAGTAATATTACAATAATATTGAGGTAATTTTACAAGTAATATTGCAGTGATATTAAGGTAATATTACAATTATATTACTATCATATTGAAGTAATATTACAAATTTATTTAACATTAAATAAATTATTTTAAAAACTTTCGGCTCAGTCGGGGTTTGAACACTCATGATTCGAGACAGCGCAAATACGCCTTCTACCTCTCGACCATCTAGCTCTTCGAATGTATTTCAGAAAATGTTCTTATATTTTACCAAAGATAATTACAGGTAATACATGAAAAATACTTTCCCAAATACATTCCAAGAGCTGGATGCCCAAGAGGTACAAGGCGTATTTGCGCCGTGTCGAACCTTCGGTGTTCGAACCACGACTGAGCCCAAAGTTTTTTAAATAATTTATTTAATGTAAAATAAATTTGTAATATTACCTCAATATCACTGTGATATTCATGTAATATTACGTGCTGTTTGGGCACCTATAAATATTTTCTCTTTTTACAAAACTGCACAGTATTTCTTTCGTTCTTATTATCAAACTTTTCTATTGTCTTTGACAAAAATTTCAAACTTCATTTTACCACATTAAGAAGGAATCGGACAAACAATCGGAACAAAAGTTAGTCGAAATAAATAATTTTGATTTTTGATATAGAAGTCACATAAGTTAATGTAATTTTTTTCAGGGGAAGTGTTGACACTTGTAGTTCTTACAAAATGAGCCGTTAAAAATTGCAATTTGATAAAAAGTAAAAAAAATTGACGTTGTAAACGATTATTCAATTTCGGTTATTTTAAAACTCAAATTGAATAATCGTTCCCAACGTCTATTTCTTTAAATTTTCATCAAATTGCAATTTTTAACGGCTCATTTTGTAAAAACTGCAAGTGTCAACACTTCCCCTGAAAAAAAAAAATTAACTTATGTGTCTTCTATATCAAAAATCAAAATTGTTCATTTGGACTGACTTTTGTTCCGATTGTTTGTCCGGTTCCTCTTTAATCTATCATTAATCATCATTACAAACTTCACGCGCGCAATATCTTGCTAGTAATATTAATAATCTTTTATTTATTTTTATTTTATTTGTAACTTATTTATCTGTTTTTTAGTTCTATTATTTAAATGTTAGTTTTTTTCTTAAAGTATCATAATTATTTATGTCATTTAAGGTTTTGATATTTCTTTTTATTGGAATGCACGTGGTGATTGTCATCGGATTTCTTTTCGGCCAAGTGGAAATGGTGAAACTGGTAAGTAATAATAATTTTTAGTTCTTTATTTTGTTTTATTGTATGTTTATAATTCATTTACCTTTTAAGTTTCTGTAAAATAAAAATATTATACTTTCATGTTTAAGGTTATGTTTTTTGTTATTATTCTCCGGTTAGGTAGAACAGTAGGATAAAATGACAAAATTTGGTTCAAATTGATTTTAAGACCGCAATTTTAAGCCAAATTAAAAAAAATCTTCTTTCCTCTAACGCAGAACTGAATTCTAAAGAGATCTGTGCGAGTCGGTTTTTTAATTATTGTTTTATAAGTTTTTAATGTTAATGCAAAAAGTATAAAAATGATTTTTTACAATTTTTTATTTCTTTTGCACAAAATTTTTTTTGCATACTTAATAATGTATGCATTTGATGTTTGGTGGTGTGTTAATAGTAAAAATCGGGCAAGTACGAGTTACACCCGTACCAAAATCTAGGGTTCCCTACATTTACGAAACAAAGATATACCTTATTAACAAACAGAGAGCTCTAATTTGGTACACGTATGTATTTTTACGTGTAGATTACATGAAAATTATAGGGAACATGATCTGGATTGACAGTCAAAACGTTGTCAAAAAAGAAAAAATGCAAATTTTCGAAAAAAAAAAGTTTTTTCCTCATAACTTTGAAACTATTTGAGCTAGAGGGCTAAAATTTGATACATTTGTATATTTTTATGAACAGATTATGAAAATTAGTTAGAACGTACAGATTATGAAAATACTTCTACCTTCAAGTACATGAAACTTTTGCTTAAGGGTACAGGTTTGTATTTCATATAAATAACATAAAAATCAAGAATTTTTTTTTAAGGGGAGACCCTGAAATTTTTATAGGGTTTCAGGGCTTATAACAGTCTTGATTATAGGTCCTGTGGCAGCCTTGATCAAGCCTTGTATAAGATTAAAAAATTTTTTTTGTTTTTTTTCATAATTTTTCAATTATTTTGAAAAAAAAAGTGATAACAATTTTCAATCGCGTTTTATATCGTTTTTTTAAACTCTGAGTATACAAAAAAAAAATTTTATGGTTTGAGGGGTACTGTAGGACAATTAGGGTGAGCTATAGCATAGAGGTCTAACCCTCTTTTTGGTCAATTTTTGATTTTTTTTTTGTGACCTCGTAGTATTAAATTTCAATTCCAAACATAATTTTTTCATATTTTGCATGCAAAAATACACTCGTATACCAAATTTTAGCCCTCTAGCTCAAATAATGACCAAGTTAGAAGGAAAAAACTTTTTTTCTTAAAATTTGCAGTTTCTCCTTGACAACGCTATGGCCATCAATCCAGATCATGTTCTCTATATTTTTCGTGTAATCTACACGTGAAAATACATATGTGTACCAAATTTCAGACCTCTAGGTCAAATAGTTTAGAAGTTAAGGGGGGGAATGGTCCATTTTAATGCATTTTTGCTAAAAAAAAGTTGTTATTTCCTTGACAACGCTATGAACATCACCTTGAATCATGTTCTCTATATTTTTCGTGCAATCTACACGTGAAAATACATAAGTGTACCGAATTTCAGCCCTCTAGGTCAAATAGTTTAGAAGTTAAGGGGGGGGGGGAATAGTTTTTGGCTACGGACGCACGAGTCTCGTTATAAGGGTTCCGCTGAACACCGAAGGTGTACGGAACCCTAAAAATGAATAAGAATAAATTACATATTCAAATAATGTTTAGTGGGAATCGACTTTTGGTTACTGGATTTGCACTTACTATGATGGAAATGAACTTTTTGTTTATGATAGTCTTAATGAAGGTTGTTTAAATGAAGATCAAAGAGAATATTTATGCAGATTATATCCATTTAAACCTAATGTAGTTTTTTAAGAGTACAACAACAACCAAATTTTGTTGATTGTGGTGTATACGCCATTGCGTTTGCTGTTTCTTTATATTTTAATATTAAACCTGAAAATGTTGTATATAATCATGCTTTAATGAGAACTCATTTGTATATGACGTTTGAAAAAAATGTGTTATCTCATTTTCGGATAATTTTACAAAATTGTATAAACTTGGAATTGGCAATATCGAATAAATAAACAACAATAATTTACATGTGAGGAATGTAAAAGATGCGACACAGAAGAGAAAATTAGATTATCAAACTAATGACGGCTTTACAGAAATGAAAGGAGATAGTAGTAGTCCTTTATTACATACAAAAATAGGACAGAAAAAAGTTGTTAATATTCCTGACTAAGAAACTAAAAAAAACAGTACCAAATATGAAAAATGTATTGTAAAAGACCTAAGTTAAAAGGAGAGATGGGAAAGAGAGACAAATAACAAATATGGAAAGTGTAAATAGTGTCAGAATATAAATGTTTGTAAGAAAAAACATGTGGAAAATGAGTCAAATTCTATTGAAGTAGTAAAAGAAGGTAATAATTATAAAATATTAGAAACAATAGTAGTAAGAAGATATTTTTTATCAATTCTAATGAAAAAAGTAGAAAAACTAGAGCAGAATATCAGAAAGAATATAGTGAAATGATGAAATTAAAAAGAAAAAAATTGATAACAAAGAAACAGAAATATCAGTTATGGAAGATGTATGTTTAAGTAGTAAAACAGATTTAAATTTTTCTAAAAAAACATATAGATAGTGCTGTTAAAGAAGAAAAGAGAGATAATAATTCTGACAAATTAATAATTTCTAGCGATTGTAATGAGACAAGTAAAAAAAGTCGTGCAGAATATCAAAAAATGTTGAAAGTCAGTTAAAGTATCTTAAAGAAGTAGGTGGAGATGATAAGAATGAGAAATTACAAAGAATAGTGAGCCAGACAAAAATTGTTAACACCTCTAATCAGAAAATTAAAAAAAAAGTAGAGCAGAATATAAAAAAAAGCTATCGTCAAAGATTGAAATTGAAACAAAAGATGTGCCATGATAAGAATGAAAATAATTAAATACTATATTCAAAAGATATGCAGGAGAAAGATGTAAGGATTTGTGATGAGAAAATGAAAAAAAGTCACGCAAAATAACAAAAACAATAACGTAAAAGATTATAATTGAAAAGAAACGTAATCGATGAGGAAAAAATAGATGTTTCGGAACATACAGGTAAAAAAATGGAGTCATTTATGAGAATGAAAATAACATTGATATTCGTGATTTTGCTTATGCAGAAAAGAATATTAATAATATACATGTTCCAAGTTATAAAGAACATTATCTTGGTAAAATGTCGTTTTTTTTGTGCAAAAGATGCAAGGCTAAACATTTTGAGAAAGAAAAAGTTCAAAAGAAATTAACTTATAATTATTGTTGCAGTCATGGTGGTGAATCGTTGCCTTCGGAAAAATACCCTCATGGATTAAAAAAATTGTAAGATGGATCTCATAAGATATCTGGCCATTTTAGGAATAATATAAGACTTTACAATAATTCATTTGCTTTTGCAACTTAAAATGCCAATGTAGTTAATTTCAATAATAGAAGGCGGGGACCATTTTGATAAAAAATTCAAGGTCGAATTTATTATCAAATCAACAATTTCCTATTTCATGAAATTGATAATGATTTTGGTCAATTATTCCTCTTAGATCCAGAAGAAGCAATTTGCTATAGATTAAACAAACATGACAACTTAGATGTGGATATATTATCTAGTATTGACAAATTATTGAGAGATTCTAACGCATATACAAAGTCTTTTTTGATGATGTCTGAGATTATTGAAATGGAAACTGCGTTAGCAAAAAAAATAATGAAGAAATTTCAGAATTACAACTAATGTTTACTTTAAGGTATTTCTCTCGCACTTATACTTGAAAAAATCGATTTTCTATGGATTTTCTTTAAATTGTTAGAAAACGTTATTTTATACGTGCCTTGTATCTGGTTAAAATTTCAGGAACATTTACCGTCTAAAATTTGAGATATTCATATTCTAAATTTCAATTTTACATGCAAAATGATAAAAAATGAAATTTCGAATATGAATATCTCCAATTTTAAACTGTAAATGTTCCTGAAATTTTAACCAGATACAAGGCACATATAAAATAACGTTTCCTCACAATTTAAAGAAAATCCATAGAAAATCGATTTTTTCAAGTATAACTGCGAGAGAAATACCTTAAAAACAGGATTCGATAAAGGAAGGTACAATTTTTAAAGGTGTAATGAAGTTGCTGCTATTTTTAATATAAATGCTGAAGGTTTAATACCAGAGTCTTATGTAACGATTTATAATACATCGATTAAACAATTGCAATTAGTCATTTAGATCCAAATGTTAACCTTGGATATATCCTATACTTTATCCTCTAGAAAGCAAGGGTTATAGTCTCGATATGATTCGTACTAATAGTGACAAACCAACCAGAAATCAAACTGTGTCCAGATGTGCTTATATAAAATATAAAATAGGAGTAAGAGATCATACCTTCAATCAATTTTATATGGTGAAAGAATGTTTCAGCAATGGTTAGTTGATAATCATGTCAAAGTTGAAAAAGTTAGGTTACATTTTTGTAAAAATAATCAAACAAAATTAAGAAGTGAAACTTACAAAGGATTAATTGATCATTTAGATAATCAAGAAACTGAAAATAATGTACATGCTGGCAAGATGTTGATACTGCCTTCAACATTAATAGGAACACCTCGTAATATGTTAAAACAATATCAATATGTAATGACCATTATGTAGCTTTTAATGGTAGACCAGATTTATTTATTACAATGACATGTAGTTCAAAATGGAAAGAAATTTAAGAAAATTTATTACTTAATCAGTCAGCTTCTAATAAACCTGACACGGTTGCGAGAATCTTTCATTTAAAAGTAAAAAAATTAATCGAAACTATAGTAGATGATAAACTATTTGGACAAGTAAAGTCTTATGTTTATGTTATTGAATTTCAAAAGCGCGGTTTGCCACACATTCATTTATTATTAAATTGCATTATTGGGCAAGTTGAAAGCACCACCAGTTGTGGTGTGCCAGTACTTTTCTAATAACCTTTCTCTCTCGCACGCATTGTCGCTACGAGCTGCGTATGTTACAGAGAGAATGGTTACAATATCTAAACCTCACATATTTTCCCACATCTCCATATTTTCCCTTCTTCCCATTCCCCATAACCTAACACCCCCCCCCCCCCCCCACCTCGTGTTCTGTAGACGTCTTTTATTAGAAGTACTCGCATTTGTCTGACCCTCTCTGATCAGAGTAGAGGAAAACTACGGAAAACTGCCTACCCGGCAAGAAGCCTTGAAAAGAAAAGAATTACATAGAATTAAAATTAATTAAAATGTTTTTAATTCCAGAAACTTCTTCTATTCTGTAAAACAGCATACGCATTCATGATTTTTCTATTCCCAATAATTCCTTCTGATTTGAGTCTACAAAATATTTAATTCCGTAATAGAAAATACAGTTGACATTTTTTCTTTCCCTGGCAATTCTCTTCACACATTCAATTCAGAAGGCTCATTTATGTTTGTATTTTCAAGTCACGTGTAGCTCAGTGGTTACTTTTATGGACTTGTAACATAAAAATTGGGGATCGATTCTTATATTTATTAAAAAATTTTCAAAAACTGAATTATAAGGAATAGAATTTTGTTATTTTTAATTCATAATGCAGAATCATAAAATGAAGGGAAATTCAAGTATTAAGTAGAATTAATAAAATTAATTCTAGTTTATTCCAGCCTTCTTGCCGGGTACTGAGTACAGCCGATTAATTAACATCGAATCGGAATATATACCTTCGAAGTCTAGAATGGTACACAACCAGTCCTCGATATGTAATCTCCCGCTTGATATGTCTCAACCGCAGAGGAAAACACCAGGCTGGCGGATCACGGAAGCGGTCACCCATCTAAGTACTAACCGTACTCGATGTGCTTAACTTCCATGACCGGGAAGACAGACGCATCGCCACCTGAGCCATAACAGCCGTATTTATATATTATATTATTTTCTACTATATTTATATATTACATTATATTTTATTATATTATATTTTATTAAATATAAATATTATATCAGGGAAAATGCAATCAACATAAAAGATTGTTAATTTTCATTCATGCGCATGCGCGAATAAAATGGCCGTTCGTTGTTCAGCGCCGCAAGTTAGGGATGGGTGATCTCGAAAAAAATTGAATCGATTCAAAAAATCGATCTTGAAAATTTAGAATCGATTTTTTCGATTAATCGGACAAGAAAAAATTGATTCAAGAATCGATTTATTTCGATCTTCCTGTAATAAAAGTGTTAAATAAAATATATAAACTATAAATTAGTTAATTCATAAAAACAAAAACAAAATTCATGTTCAATGAAAGTTGAGTTTTGAGAACAAAAATATAACATTCTTTTCAAGAAAATTAATTTGGTTGGTATTTTTCTATAAAAATAAACTAGGAATCCCATGATTGTGTTCTTACATGCGTTTTGTAACTAGACAATGAATGCAAAAGAGATGCCGACATACTTTTGTCACTTTTGCACTTTTGGACTAGAACAAAACATGCGGTAAAACGCAATTATGAGACTACGCCTTTAGGGTTAAGTCATATGCGGAGGATTATAAGGTCAGGGGAATAGAATAGGCAAATCAGAAAATGCTTTCAAGCGGTGGAATAGTAGAATAGTGGAATAGATTTCAGCCAATCAAAATTTAATCTTTAGCGGTAAAGAAATGTTTTCCTCTAGAGACTAAATTTTTATTGGCTGAAATCTATTCCACTATTCGATTCCACCACATGGGACTGCGCCCTAAGGGGGAAATCACATGAATGCGTCAAACGGAGCATCGCAATGAGAGAGAGGGAGAGAACGATATATTTACGTCTTTCTCTTTCTCATTGCGACGCATGTTTTGTAACTAGACCATGAGTACAAAAGAGATACAGATATACAGTTGTCACTTTTGCACTCATGATCTAGTTACAAAATGGACGTTAAAACGCAATAGTGTGACTTCAACCTAATACGTAATCTGCAGGAACAATAAAGTATTTTAATGTGACGTCACTAGTCAAGAAGGTCAGGTCATTTTGTCAAGAAGGTTAGGCTTGGACCCAAATTTACATTGCGTTATAATGGGATTTTTAATAAAAAGTGATTTTTATGACAATTCAATAAAAAAACTTTTAAAATTATTAAAGGCAAAAGATAAAACATTTTTTTTTTATGTTTTTGTAGTATAATCATACTTCTTATCGGTTATCTGATTTATTTTTGAAAAATTAAAATAGGTTAGAAAGTTCTGTCAGTGTGGTTGTTTTTTTGGCTTCTAAATATAAATTTAATTAATTGACAAGGAATATGAACATATTATAAAAATGTAAAAAAACATATTCCATCTTTTAATAACAACAATTTATGCAATTTTTAAATAAATTAGTCTAAAATACCTTTTATATTAGAAATCCCTTTATAGCTCAATGTAAATTTGGGTCTGCGCCTAACCTTCCTGACAAAATGACCTAACCTTCTTGATTTGTGACGTCACATTAAAATACTCTATTGAAAGCCAATAAAAATCCTGCTTTATTGGCTGACCATTGGCTGCTGAGGCGTTATTCTTAAGTCGCTTGTACAAATCTTCCGCCCTAAGTTTTTTTGCCATGTGATAGAAAAGAACAGAGATATTGACTGTCCTTTTTTATCACATGTACACTCGAGGACATTGATGCCTTAACATGTTTCCACTAGATATTCCATGGCATCAACTGCAAAAGTCTAGTGGAAAATGTTAAGGCATCAATGTCCCCGACTATGGGCTTAAGCAGACAGAAATACGGTTACGGGACCAGAGCATGAGACAGAAAAAGTCTCTGGCCTTCATTATCTCATGCCCTGCTCCCGTTACCGTATTCGTTGTGCTTTGGGCTTATACTAGATAGGGGCTTTAAAATATTTGGAAACTTTTCACTCTTCAGATTGGAATTTTCAAGAATAGCACACCTACAACATGTAAAGTTACGAAATTTATTTATGAAAATTTATTATGAATCGTTTGACAAGATCGTTTAAAAGAATCGATTTTATAGATTAATCGAAAGTGAGAAAAATCGAATAAAGATCGATTAATCGAAAGTAAAAGATCGATACACATTAAATCGCATCGAGATCGCCAATCGCTATCCCTACCGCAAGTGTAACTGTTGATGTCTTTAACCACGAAGGAATAATAAGAAGACCGTACTCGCTAATTTTTACGTGCCAAAATTCTGTCTTGGTTCACGTGTTGGAATTAACTCCGATATGAGTACGCATGCGCAGTACGCGATTACTATCGATATATCGATGTATCGATACTTGTTTACATGTATAAACATAACCTCAAATATCAATTGACGTTTCGATTCCCGCCATAATAATTTTCTTTCTCATTCTACTTTTGGGAGCAACGAAGATAGCAACAGTGCGCCGCGCACGCGTACTCATATCAGAACACTTGAACTGAGACACACCAAGATAGAATTTTGGCACACTTTCAACAGGGCTGAACACTACAGTTCGGTCTCTTTATTATTCCTTCCAGTCTTGCCAGATACCATCACTGGACGCATCTGCGCAAGTCTCTAGAAAGTCGTATAATTGGTCCAAGTAAGCGGGGTGGTTTGAAAAGCCTTAAATTAAGCTATTTCAAACCACCCCGCTCACTAGGACCAATCATACGACTTTCTAGAGACTTGCGCAGATGCGTCCAGTGAGGGTATCTGGCAAGACTGAGTCGTGTCTTTAACGTTCTGTTATTAGTGTCTTCATTTCGTATATTGTTTAATGTTATTACCCTAATAGCACCGACTAGGCCGGGAACGTTCCTGGAATGGGCTGCTGGCCCCTTGGGTACGTTCCCTTGGACCGCTCCAATATACCTGACAAATCCGTTCCGGATTTCACTAGGCTAGGAACGTTCCCGCGGAACGTTCATGGAATGTTCCGAGGAACTTTGAATACACATTCAAAAAATCGCAGAACGGGTTGCGGAAAAAGTATGCGGAAAAAGCTGAAAATTTTTTTATTAATATTATTTAATGTTTTTAATATGATTGCTTCTATAGAACAGTGGTCACTAAATTCAACTGCGCAGCTCTAGGTGCGATAGAAAACTACTGCGCAAGATATTAACATTAATTATTTTTCAATGTGTATTTAAAGTTCCTCGGAACATTCCAGGAACGTTCCGCGGAACGTTCCTAGCCTAGTGAAATCCGGAACGTATTTGTCAGGTATATTGGAACGGTCCATGTGAACGTACCCCAGGGACCGGCGGCCCATTCCAGGAACGTTCCCGGCACATTCGGTGATATTAGGGTAGTGTAAATAAGTGACATTGTTTTATTTGCTTCAGTTGTTTATACCAAATAATAAATAATCCCTGAAAAAATTAATTAAATCGAATAATTATTGTAAGAGTTATGACGTTTCGAAAATTTCCAAAAAAAATTTTAAACACATGTAATTTTAAAAATTTTCAAAAATTTTGAAAATTGTTTTCAAAATTTTCGTTTGCATGTATTTCTATACACTTTTACCAAGTTTCATAAAAATCGAAGACCTAGGGGACAACATTGATATTTTAGGCATGGTTTGACCCAAATAAAGATTTTAAACAAATTAATTTGTTTAAACAATTTAAAATTGTTTAAACAGTTAAAAATTAATTAACAATCAATTGAGTGCTGTAATTTAATAATTTAATAAAGCCTGTAAAAAAACGACGTAAGAAAGTAATATTTTAGACCTATTTAAGCTTAAATGCTAAATTTACGTTTGGTGATGGTTTATTTAGGGGCCCTCCAAAGGAGTGTATTTGTAAATATATAATAATAATCGACGGTATCTTTAAGTTTTAACATTTTGCAAGGGCATATAAACTTCTGAGCCTTTTTAAATATTATTTTCATTATTTTTTTTAAATTTTTTAAAAAAATCCATTTTTCCCATGCATTGTCAATGGGACAATAGGGGGTGTGGGCGGCACCCCTTAATATTGTCGAGTCAAAACATAAAAAAATAGGGGTAATTTTTTTTTTCATTTTTAGTCGATTTTTTTTGTTCCGGAAACAAAATTAAAAAATGTCCATTTTTTGAACCACCTTACCCTAATATCACCGAATGTGCCGGGAACGTTCCTGGAATGGGCCGCCGGTCCCTGGGGTACGTTCACATGGACCGTTCCAATATACCTGACAAATACGTTCCGGATTTCACTAGGCTAGGAACGTTCCGCGGAACGTTCCTGGAATGTTCCGAGGAACTTTAAATACACATTGAAAAATAATTAATGTTAATATCTTGCGCAGTAGTTTTCTATCGCACCTAGAGCTGCGCAGTTGAATTTAGTGACCACTGTTCTATAGAAGCAATCATATTAAAAACATTAAATAATATTAATAAAAAAATTTTCAGCTTTTTCCGCATACTTTTTCCGCAACCCGTTCTGCGATTTTTTGAATGTGTATTCAAAGTTCCTCGGAACATTCCATGAACGTTCCGCGGGAACGTTCCTAGCCTAGTGAAATCCGGAACGGATTTGTCAGGTATATTGGAGCGGTCCAAGGGAACGTACCCAAGGGGCCAGCAGCCCATTCCAGGAACGTTCCCGGCCTAGTCGGTGCTATTAGGGTAGTGTCTATATATATATAATAGAGTTTCCCTTACCGACTTTGTGTTCATCATAAACGCGTGTTTTAAAAAAGGACGTCGAAAAAAGTGGCTAAAAGGGCGTCTTTTTTGGGAACCAAAAAGACGTCCTTTTCTACGTCATATTTATTCTTTTTACTTTTGGAAAATTTGTATATTGAATTATTGCATATAAAAAACAATTCTGAAAATTTTGAAAAGTAATAAGAAAATAGGAAGGACATCGAAATTTGTTTTTTTTTTTGTCAAAATGATATACATACATAAATTATAAACTTTATTCTCTGCGACAAATACACAAAATATATTAAGAATAAAAATAAACAACTGAAGCAAATAAAACAATGTCACTTATTTACACTAATAAGATTAAACAATATACGAAACGAAAACACTAATAACAGAACGTTAAAGACACGACTCAGTCTTGCCAGATACCCTCACTGGACGCATCTGCGCAAGTCTCTAGAAAGTCGTATGATTGGTCCTAGTGAGCGGGGTGGTTTGAAATAGCTTAATTTAAGGCTTTTCAAACCATCCCGCTCACTTGGACCAATTATACGACTTTCTAGAGACTTACGCAGATGCGTCCAGTATAATAGACACAGTATTGGCCTAGCACGGTGCGCCAAAAGGAAGTTTAAATAAAAATGTAAAATTATAATTTGTGGATGTGTTGGGAGTATTTAAGCGTAGATTTTAAAATCGTTTCATGTTGCCGATTTAAAAAAAATTGATTTTAAATGAGAAAATACATGTTTTTTTAGTATTTTTATTTATTTTATGCATTAATGTAATGGCAAATGAGAAAAAGATTGTCTTTAACATTTACCCGGTAATGCCAAATGTAATTCATTTTAATTTTATTAAATCCCTGATTGTGCAAAATATTTTTAATACCTAAAATTAAGATTAGTTTGTTGTACATTTAATGCATTCTTATTCCAAATGAAAAGACGCCATTTTGCAGAGATATTTTCATTGCTTTTTAATGCCTTTTTTAGGAAATGAATGTAACTCATTTGATTACTTTTGAATAACTGTATGAATATTTTAATTTTAATACAATTTATTTCAAATATTGATAATTGAAAAAATTAGTTTTAATACGATTGAATTTTGAACGCCCAATGCAAAATTTTAATGCACTTTAATAATGATATTTTGAATTAAAACCTGCGATCGAACCTGATGTGAACAGAAATGCTTTTACCTGATATCAATTTGATGTTTCTCGATCGTAAAAGACAATATTAAAATAGCAACTGTTGATTAATTTGAAATAATAGAGCCGCACAAGTAGGGTAACTGAATTCTTTTGCTATAAAAAAAGCTAAATATTATTTCTTAAACATTATTTTTGAAACTTGGAAAAATAATTTTAAAATATTTAGCCTTTTTTTATAGCAGAAAAAAATAGTTTGTACGACACTTTCATTTCTAATGATTCAACATTTGCTAATTAATCTTGTCTTTAACAAACGAAACATCTATACAGAAATCAGGCAATAGCATTTGTGTTAACAAGCTTGATCAAACTTAATGTGAATTTTATAATTTTTATTTTTAATGATATTTAGCACAATCAAGAAATTATTAATTCATATCAATATTTATTGAATTTGGCAATAATCTTAGAATTTTAATTAGTTAATTGTCTGTTACCAGACATAAATCTAAAGACCCACTACGAGCCGCCCCTTGTAGGCAACGTATTTGTTACTGTCTGTAAGCGCATCAATAGCCGTTTGGATGCAGGTCAGGACTGAAGAGCGGGGGTTCACAAGTTCAATTCTCCTAGATTCGTTTTTTTTTTTGTGAGTAAATGATTAAAACGCATTAAACTGAAACTGATTTAATTCGTTTTCTTTGAATTAAAAAGTTTGACACAATCAGGGATTTAAATGTATTAAACATTTTAATACTTTTTAATGAAAGTCTTTTTACTGGGTAAATAATTAAAAGAACACAACGTATCAGATTATATTTTATCTATTCATGGGTGCTATTTTAATTGCGTACAGTTCGAAGTAATTTTGCCAAATAATTCTCGTTAAGTTTCGATACTTTATAATTTTTCCACTTTGCGTTAAAGTCGTGATGAATGGATTCAGTAGCTTGTTCTGAATAAAATCTTAGGCCCGTTTGATGTTTCAAACAGAATTGTGGAACGTGATTAAAATTTGTATGCACTTTTGGGGTTACTGAGATTCCTAAAAATTCGTATTTTTTTAAAATTCTGTAATATATTTGTTTGAATCTGAAGATCTAGAGCGTTGCTGTGCTGACGTAGATACTTTTAGAAAGTTTAAAACGGTTCCTGACGATTGTTTTTCACTAAAATTACGGACGAATTTCGAACAACACATTACAGAAATTCAAAAAAGTTAAGAACTTTTAGGAATCTTAGTAATCCCAAAAGTGCATACAATTTTTAAACGCGCTCCACAATTCTGTTCGAAACATCAAACGGGCCTAGGATTTTATTCAGAACAAGCTACTGAATCCATTCATCACGACTTTAACGAAAAGTAGAAAAATTATAAAATATCGAAACTTATATATATTAATGCATAAAATAAATAAAAATACTAAAAAACCTCTATTTCTTCATTCAAAATCAATTTTTTTTAAATCGGCAACGTGAAACGATTTTAAAATCTACATTTAAATACTTCCAACACATCCACAAATTATTATTAAAAGGAATTTTCAGGGAACATTACATTTTTATTTAAACTTCCTTCTGGCGCACCGTGCTAGGTCACAAAATTGACTTTATTTACAATATCAGATCTTTAACTCTAAAGGCATTCAAATTTTAATTTTAGTTTCAGTTGGCTCTTGTCTTTTGACTTAAAATGTCTTTTAACATTGTCACTAATTTTTTTGTTTTAAATTAAACAATTTGCCCAGTTAAAAATTTCGAATGTGTTCCCACGTGTGTTCCTGTATGGGTTCCCGTATGGGATCCCTTAAAGGTTCCTACATGGGTTCCCTTATGGGATCCTGTGTACCAGGGAACTTTAGCACGAACCCTCGAGGGAACACTGAACATAGGATCCCATGTACATAATATTTCAAATCAATTTTTGAAAACTTAACATGCTGCGCAGTAGTTTTCTATAGCACTTACGGCTGCGCAGTAGATTTTTTTGTTCTTGTAAATATAGTGTGCAACAGTTACTAACAAATGAATTATTTTCTAAACAATAATCTTTCTGTAGATTCATTTAAATTGTTTAATAGATTAAGGATTCTGTAAGGGAACACATACACATGGGATCCTATGTACAGTGTTCCCTCAAGGGTTCGTGTCAAAGTTCCCTGGCACACAGGATCCCATATGGGAACCCATGTAGGAACCTTTAAGGGATCTCATACAGGAAACCATACGGGAACACACGTGGGAACACACACGAAATTTTTAACTGGGTGGACAAGTTTCGAAAAAAAAAATATTTTTTCATTTTAAATTTTGACATGTTAAAATAAGTTTATAATTTTAACTAATCGAGTAAAAACGAGTTTTTATTTTTTATTGTTTCTGAAATGTTTGTGGTTTTTTTTTATAACCAAATGATGTTTGTTTTTAATAAATATAGCCTGATGAGGTTTTTTTTAAAGTTATTATACACTCGTTTAACGGCCTTACAGGCCCAATGAGTGTCCCCCGTAGGGAGTTCCTAGAATTCAGTACTTTTTTCTTTATATTCTCTAAGTGTTTTTGCGTCTACACAACGGCTTGAAATTAGGAGTACTCGCATTTGCCTGGACCACCCGGTATATTGGGTTTGCTCGCCAGTGGAGAGGGAAAACTGTAGAAAAACCTCTCCTGAATACAACCGGTTTATCGACAGACGAGTTCTAGTGATCTGCGCAGGTCGATTACCGACAGTGCATATCATTATACCTCGACGTCTTTACCTTCCACTGAAGTTATTTCACAGCCGGAAAAAATCCCAGGCTCTCCGGGGCGCGAACCAAGCAAGCTTGACGCTTGACTTGGCGCGACCGTAAAGTCCATAGCCTGATGAGGTTGGCAAATATTGGCCAACGAAACGTTGCTTGATGACAATGAACTTCTGAATTTTTTATTCACGTCACCTTGCCATAATCATTTAATCTTTACACACATTAACCATGGAAGGAATTAATTCTCACTTAATAAATAAGAGTCTTGAATCGGAGATAGACTCAATTCTAAATTTTTCGCCTATTTCGTTTTTCAAAGACATTGAGTTGAAATTTGGCACTCACATCTAAACTGACTCTCGGAACCGATTTCTAGAATTTTCAAAAATTAAATTCGAACGAATTTTAAAGTTGTAGCAAGCGTCTTTGCTTTGCTGTCAAAGTTAAATTTTTTGCTTTTGTAGCATAAGAAGTATCTACGCTCCAAAGCTAAGAACATTTTACTGCAAAGACAAGAGCTTCACGCTTTTTGGTGGTGAAGCACGTGTAACGAGATAGGTGGAAGAGATAAGTAAGCGTAGTAAAATCTCTCATTCAGGGTTGACACAAAAATTGTCTTTCGAAATTCCAGGCTTTTTTCAGGTTTTCCAGGTTGGAATTCTCTAAAATTTCATAGTAAATTACCCTAATTTTTAAAGCTTTGGTTTAGATTTTAACTAGACTTTGTACATAATGATTTTAATTTTTAAGTTGAAATCAATTATTATTATAACCATTCTTGCGTAAATTATACGGAGTTATTGATTGTGTAATCAAAGGATTTTTTAAGTCATTTGTGCCATAGCTATTTCAAATTTCAGAACGTATTGAAGGCAAAAGTTTCTAAATAAACAGAGATCACAGTGGTTTCTTCGTTCAATTTAAGATAAAAAAAGGGCATTTTGCTTTTAAAAAAGAGGATTTTGATTTAAAAAAAGGGATTTTTGAAATTAATAGACATCGATTATATATGTGACGATTTATGGTGAAAGGGCACTGCGCAACGGAAATGCGTTTCACCAGAAATCGTCACATATTATATATTGTTTCACGTTTTCTTTTACAAAATTTTATTGTTTCTTTTTAACACAGATGTTATAATTAAAACAATTTTTTTATTTTTAATTATTTTGCGTAAATTGTCAACAGCTTTTCTAAAATCCAGTCTGTTGAGCCGCGAAAATATTATTGCTTATATTTTGTTATAATTTTTATTTAAATTAAAGTTTTCAGAAAACTTTATTTGATATCTAGGAACATTTTAACATATGTCACTTTGAGTTAACTGAAAATTTCCTTGTTAAATAAAGCAGTTTAAAATTATCAATTAATAATGTAACAATGAGCAACAAAAAATTTATAACTTTTTGTCAGTTATATAATGAAACATTATTTTAATCATATATCATGAAAATACTTTAAACTATAACTCCTATAAATTTTATTAAAAAATATTAAGAAATATTCATTTTAGAGCGAGTTAAAGTTAAAATTTTAATCAAACATGATTCCCAGAAATTTTCAGTTTTTTGGACTATTTTTAAAAACGGTAAAAGATAAAAAAATATTATCTGAAGAAAAAAGATGAATTAAAAAATTGTTTCTTAAAAATTAATTTCAAGGTGGTGGGAAGGGAGAAAAAAGGGGATTAGGTGAAAAAGGGGATGAACTATGATCCCATAAAGTGAAAAGGAATAGGGATTTTTCATTGTAAATCAATAATATTGTAAATGACTACTTAAGTATCCTCTTTTTCAAATATTTTTAAATCCTAAAAAAAATTCCAGAAATATTTTTAAATTCTATACTATTTTCAGCTTTCCATAGCCTTTTGGAAATTCCATACCTTTTCCAGGTTTTGCAGGGAAAAAATGACTCATTGCATCTGTTTCATCACCAAAAAGCGTGAAACTCTTGCCTTTGAAGTAAAATGTTCTTACCTTTAGAGCGTAGATCTTCTAATGCTATAAAAGCTAAAAATTTTACTCTGATAGCAAAGCGAAGACGCCTCCTATGAAAATACAAGGCAGTTTCATGCTACAAAAGTAACATTTTTCTCCCCGTGAACCAAAAATAACTCTGTAAACATTTATTATATATACTTCAAAAACTTTCTCACCGAGTGCCTAAGCGTCTTGTTCTCAATCCTAGAAATACTGATCGAATTAATTTTCCAAAGCTTGCTGCATTTACAGGATCCAATTTATTATCCGAACAATGACGAAGATAATGATTGTAAAGTGTTGATCTGGGAAGAGAGACACCGTCTGAAGTCTCATAATTTTCTAGCAGCCACTGTACCTGTGAAAACCATAAAACCTATTTTACCCAGACTAAAAACTCAAGTATTATTATTATTATTATCATCATCTATATTTTTATTATTAATAAATTTTCTTAAATATGTTGTCGACATTTTTTTTTTTATAAAAATTATTATATTTGATTATATTTGGCTCAGTCCAGCTGAACCGTGTCAACAAAATTCCATTGATTTTCTGAAATGTTAAAACTTTCATGAAAATCTGTAGTTCACAACATAACAAAAAAACATTTTAAACCGTTTTTTTCAATTCCATGTCTTTGTTAGTTTTTTTTGCATTAACAAAGTTTAACAACATTTTAAAGAAATATTAATAACTCAACAGTGGTATGCAATAAATTAATGAAACTTATGTGGATTATCAAAAAATGTTCACTCTTTTTAACGAATATAATTGCAAAATTTTTATTACAAAAAATTACATATTTTTAATAAAAATTTTATAAACAATTTGAAATATTTATGTGTTCTACCCCTACGGTTGAGATGAAACTCATAGAAAATGTACACAGAGATGTCTTCTTTAAGTTTCTAAAAAAGAAAAATTAGTATTTTCAATAAGAAGTGTAGATACTATCTTTATTTTCTCTTCGCGAGCCAACCGTTACGCTGCAAGAAGCTCCGGTGCACTGTGGTCAGAATCTGCAATCTACTGTTCAAAAAGATCTACAGCCTCCAAATTTTAACGAAATTGGTTGACTCTTGATTTAAAACACTCAGGAATAAATTCTTAACAACTTTAAGGAAGCAATTTTTTAAATTTCTGTTTTTATTATTATTATTTTAATATTAACAACAAAATAATGACAAAGTGTTTAGTATATCTTCATTTTATCAAATAAAAGTCGTCTTTATGCTGAATATCATTTCAAGCGACTGACTATCGATCTTTAAAAGGCAAAAAATGATGTTTTAATGAATATAAAAATTGTTTATTTAGTTAATAAATATTTTAATTCATTTATGTTAACAAATGAATAACGCGCTTATATATAGTTGAAATAAATTAGTTTTTTTGCATTTATTTTAGTATTTAGTTACAATTAACAGTTGTACATGAATATTGTTTAAAAAGTGTTATTTGTTATTGTTATAAACAAATTATATTAAGAAATAAACTGCTCACTAATTTTTTTATCGAAACTGAATCGATTGTTTCCTTAAATTTTTATAATTTTCTTAAAAGTAACATTTATTTATAAATATTGTTTAAAAAGTGTTATTTATCATTGTTATAAACAAATTAAATTTAAAAATGAACAACTCACTTGTTTTTTATCGAAACTGAATAGCTTTTTCTAGTTTTTATAAGTTTGATTTTAGTGCTATTCATTTTTTAATTTAATTTGTTTATGACAATGATAAAAAGCAATTTTTAAACAATATTCATAATGAAATGTTACTGTTAAAAAAATTATAAAAAATTTGAGAAAAAAAACGATTCAGTTTTAGTAAAAAACAAGTGAGCTGATCATTTGTTGATTTAATTTGTTTATAACAATGACAAATAACACTTTTTAAACAATTCAATTTATTTATCGAAGCCTCATTCTTTGCCTTTTAGACATCAATAGTCAGTCGATTGAAATGATATTCAGCATAAAGACGACTTTCATTTGATAAAATGAAGATATCCCGGCAAGAAGACTGGAATAACCTAGAATTAATTTTATTAATTCTACTTAATACTTGAATTTCCCTTCATTTTATGATTTTGCATTATGAATTAAAAATAACAAAATTCTATTCCTTATAATTCAGTTTTTGAAAAAATTTTAATAAATATAAGAATCGATTTCCAATTTTTACGTTACAAGTCCATGAAAGTAACCACTGAGCTACACGTGACTTGAAAACACAAACATAAATGAGCCTTTTGAATTGAATGTGTGAAGAGAATTGCCAGGGAAAGAAATAATTTCAACTGTATTTTCTATTACGGAATTAAACATTTTGTAGACTCAATTCAGAAGAAATTATTGAGAATAGAAAAATCATGAATGAGTATGCTGTTTTACAGAATAGAAGAAGTTTCTGGAATTAAAAACATTTTAATTCTATTCTGATGCATGGAATACAAAATCATTTTAGAATAAAGCAGAATCAATTTCAAAAATATTCTTTTCTATTTCTGGAAGTAAGTATTTGAGGGGAATTCAAGTATTTAATAGAAATGAAATCATTGCGATTTTGAGCAAATGTCAAATAAATGTAATTCTTTTCTTTTCAAGGCTTCTTGCCGGGATACTAAACACTTTGTCATTATTTTGTTGTTAACATTAAAATAATAATAATAAAAACAGAAATTCAAAAAACTGCTTCTTTAAAGTTGTTAAGAATTTATTCCTGAGTGTTTTAAATTAATAGTCAACCATTTTCGTTAAAATTTGGAGGCTGTAGACTTTTTTGAACAGTAAATGGCAGATTCTGACCACAGTGCGCCGGAGCTTCTCGCAGCGTAACGGTTGGCGCACGAAGAGAAAATAAATATAGTGTCTACACTTCTTATTGAAAATACCAATATTTTTTTGTTTGAAACTTAAAGAAGACATCTCCGTGTAAGTTTTCAATGATTTTCATCTCAACCGTAGGGGCAGAACACATAAATATTTCAAATTGTTTATAAAATTGTTTTTAAAAATATATAATTTTTTATATTAAAATTTTGCAATTATATTCGTTAAAAAGAGTGAACATTTTTTAGATAATCCACATAAGTTTCATTAATTTATTGCAAACCACTGTTGAGTTATTAATATTTCTTTAAAATGTTGTTAAAATTTGTTAATGCAAAAAAAAAAAACTAACAAAGACATGGAATTGAAAAAAACGGTTTAAAATGTTTTTTTGTTATGTTGTGAACTACAGATTTTCATGAAAGTTTTAACATTTCAGAAAATCAATGGAATTTTGTTAACACGGTTCAGCTGGACTAAGCCATTTACATTTTTCGCTGTTCGATAAATATTGTGTGGTTATTAGGTTAAACACAGTTTCTGTCAAAAATCACAATACAGGAACCATGCTGAACTTTGTTATGATAACGAGCCACAAAATCTCGTAGCTAATCAGAGCGCTCGACTGTTCGAGCAGGCAGCAAAAGTCGTTGTTCCTGGAGCGAAGTTAGTCCAGGAAGAGCGTACTTTCGGATAGGGGATGAAGAAAAAACGATTTCGTGCGTTTAACTCGTAAAAAAATGTAAAATTTGTAAAAATTGTTTAGACAAAAATTGTAGGTCTTGGTCTGTTCAGACTTTAGTGTTAAATTTCCTCTGTAAGTGTAAGGCTATTTGTCTCACGCAATATCGCCTTTTCTCAAGGTTTTGTTCTCAAAGGATAATTAAGGTTCACCTCATTGTATTTCTTTAAAGGACTGCTCTCAATTGTATTGTGTATGTGTTGTGTGGTGAAATTTCTGGACAAGGAAAAACTCAATGACAAGGGATATAGCTCGTATTGTGTGTGCTTGTGATTTTAATTTGCTTGACCACGGATTTACTCAATAAAAAATGTATTTCTCTTAATTAAAGGTGTTCTCATTTTTTGAACTTTTCTTTGTTCTCTGTAAGTTATTCTCCGTAAAGTGAAATTCTCAAACCTTTTCCTCTCACCCAGTTTTCTTTCGTTCAAAACATGGTCACATTGAAAAAGTTTTAATTTTAAAAGGTTTAAGTAACCTTCTGACATTCTCAGACAAAGTTCCATATAATACAGAAAAACTACTTTTTTAATTTTTAGATTATCATCATTTTTATTAGCATTAAATGAGACTTTAATATTAATTTCTATTATTCTTTTATAAATATACTTGTTTATAATTTCTATAGGAAAATTTAAAAGTTCTAAGAAAGATTTTGCTAGAATAGTGTTTCTTAAATGAAATCTCTTATTTGAAAGCAATAATGCTGTGTTGATAATATTTTGCATATTACCCATTTTATTTTGTAAAGAATACTTAGAATGAAAATTGAAAAACTACCTAAAAAATTATCTATTCTATACCAATCTGTAATTAAAAGATTATTATCAGTTGTAATTATTTTTAAATTAATAAATTAATAAAATTATTATTCTTTTTTTTTTATATATGTGAATTGTAATCTGTCATGAAAGAAATTGAATGCGTCAACACCAATTGGGATTTTATTTGTAGGCTCACATAATAAGGTGTAAACGAAGTATCTTTTATAAAAATAAATTTAAAAATCTAATTCCCTCGTGGTGAGAGAGGTTAAAACCGGCCAGGCGCCGGTTGTCCTTCGGTCGCCATCCCTATAAAAGCTGTTCGTCTCTTTCCATAGTTCATTGATTCTCTTAATCTGTCAAGTTTGGGCACCTTGCACAGACCTGGATCCCTTTAATTCGGTCCCTTGCAGTTCCGGGGCTTGGTGCACCAGCTACCTGTGAGAAAAGGCATTAATTCAGAGTTCCAGAATGGAGGCTGATCATCCTTGTCGGCTTTGGATGACGTGAGATTCTGGAAAGACTCGGACACTCCTGCCTGATCGGGATCCATTTATGAAAAACATAAGTTAGAGTGGAGTAATTTCGATCGGGAAATGGCGGCCAGTAGACTGGTCGTCTGTTCGGTCTGACAGGAGGTCTACTAAATTTGGTACATTAAATTCCCGGCTATTTTTTGATTTTCATGGTTTAATAATACATTAAATTTATTAGTGGTTTCATATTACTCAGGAAAAAACAGTGTTTATAGTACGAGATATGAGAAATTAAAACGAGGCGCATGAATATTCCCTAAAACCCATTTAGCCTAAATCCCATTTAACCTAAAACCATTTAACCTAAAAACCATTTAGCCTAAAAAGCATTCAGCCTAAACTGCATTCAACCTAAATCCCATTTAACCTAAAATGTATTTAAAATAAATCTCATTTAATCTAAAATGCATTTAATCTAAAATGCATTCAGTCTAAATCCCATTTAACCTAAAACCATTTAACCTAAAATGCATTTAGCCTAAAAAGCATTTAGCCTAAACTGCATTCAACCTAAATCCCACTTGACCTAAATTCTATTTAACCTAAATCCCGTTTAACCTAAAATGTATTAACCTAAATCTCTTTTAACCTAAAATGCATTTATTCTAAAAAGCATTCAGCCTAAATTTCATTTAAAGTAAAATGTATTCAACCTAAATGTCATTTAACCTAAATCCTATTTGACCTAAATTCCAGTTAACCTTAATTTCATTTAAACTAA
Source organism: Ganaspis brasiliensis (assembly GCA_037103525.1). NCBI lineage: Eukaryota > Metazoa > Arthropoda > Insecta > Hymenoptera > Figitidae > Ganaspis > Ganaspis brasiliensis. The sequence continues at coordinate 282,372 of JAZKLR010000342.1, read as the reverse complement.
ATCCCATTTAACCTAAAATTCATTCAGCCTAAATTCCATTTAACCTAAATTTCATTCAACCTAAATCCCATTTAACCTAAAATGCATTCACACTAAATTTCATTTAACCTAATTCCCGTTTAACCTAAATTCGATTCTGCCTAAAATGCATCAAGCCTAAATTTTATTTAACCTAAATTCCATTTAACCTAAATTCCATTTAACCTAAAACCCATTAAACCTAAAAGCCATTTAACCTAAATTCCATGTAACCTAAATCCTATTTTACCTAAAATGAATTCAGCCTAAATTCAATTTAACCTAAATCCCATTTAACTTAAAATGCATTTATCCTAAATTTCATTTAACCTAAATATCATTTCACCTAAATCCCATTTTACCTAAAATGCATTCAGCCTAAATTCCATTTAACCTAAAATGCATTCAGCCTTAATGTCATTTAACCTAAATTCCAATTAACCTAAATTCAATTTAACCTAAATCTCCTTTGACCTAAATTCCATTTAACCTAAATCCTATTTAACATAAATATTATTTAACCTAAATCTTATATTACCTAAAATGCAATCAGCCTAAATTCCATTTAACCTAAGTCCCATTTAACCTAAATTGCTTTCAGCCTAAATTTCATTTAACCTAAATTCCATTTAACCTAAATTCCATTTAACCTAAATCCCATTAACCCTAAAAAGCATTAAGCCTAAACTTCATTTTACCTAAAATTCTTTCAGACTAAAACTCATTTAACCTCAATTCCATTTAACCTAAATTCTATTTCACTTAAATCACATTTTACCTAAAATGCATTTAGCCTAAAGCCCATTTAACCTAAAATGCATTCATCCTAAATTCCACTTTACCTAAATTGCGTTTAGCCTAAAACTACATTATATTTTAGGTGAAATGGGATTTAGGATAAGTGGTTTTAGGCTAAACGCAATTTAGGTAAAGTGGAATTTAGGCTGAATGCATTTCAGGTTAAATGGGCTTTAGGCTGAATGCATTTTAGGTAAAATGGGAGTTAGGTTAAATGGAATTTAGGTAAATTGGGATTTAGGTTAGATGATATTTAGGTTAAATGGGATTTTGGTTAAATGACATTTAGGTTAAATGGAATTTAGGTAAAATAGGATTTAGGGTAAATGCCATTTAGATTGAATACATTTTATTTTAAATGAAATGGCTGAATGCTTTTTAGGTTAAATGGAATTTAGGTTAAATGATATTTAGGCTAAATGCAATTTAGGTTAAATAAATTTTAGGCTTAATGCATTTTAGGTAAAATGGAATCTAGGTTAAATGGGTTTTAGGTTAAATGGAATTTAGAGTAAATGGGGTTGAGGTTAAATAGAATTTAGGCTTAATGCATTTCAGGTTAAATGAGATTTAGGCTGAATGCATTTTAGGTAAAATGGGATTTAGGTTAAATTAAATTTAGGTAAAATGGGATTTAGGTTAAATGATATTTTGGTTAAATGACATTTAGGTTCAATGGAATTTAGGTAAAATAGGATTTACGTTAAATGACAATTAGCCTCACCAGTGGGAAAGCGCTCACGTGATTACTTCCATGTGAGTTTTGTCATTTCTTTAAAAGAATATTGGGCTAGAAAACTAGCTTTAGTCTATTACGTATACTTTTTACTTAAATATATTTCTTCCTCTGTTAAGTCTTTAGGATTAACACCTGCTTAGTGCCTTGTGTTTATTCTCCTTGTTTCTTATGATTTCCTTTATTGCCGCATATGTATAGCCCCAACTTTCTTCGGTACTCGTGAGATTTCTCATCATGTTCCCTGCTGTAAAGGGATCACCACATAAAGCTTTGTAATTGGATCTAACTTGATTCCAGCGTGGGCAATAAAAGAGCGCGTGTTCAGCAGTATCAATCTTGTTGCAGTAAAAACAGTTTGCTGTATCCCATCTTTTTTTATTGAAAAGATAGTCTCTAAAACAGCCGTGTCCCGACAACGCTTGGGTCAGAAAGTAATCCATTTATCGTTTTTGTTTTGTCAGCCAGTGTTGTACATTAGGGATCAGTTTATGTGTCTAACTTCCATATTTCGCGTTGTTCCATTTCTTTTGCCATTTGGATGTCAGGATTGCTCGAGCTACTCCTGCTGATACTCCAAAGTATTTATGTTGTCTCTCATAGGCAACGAGTTTTATTGGTGGTATGCCTGCTAGTACGTATGCTGCATCAGAAGAAATTGTGCGATAGTCACAGTAGACTCTTATGCACAGGATTTTGTCAATTCTTCTAACTTTGTTTGAAAGAGTTGTGTTGTCCAGCGCCTTATACCAAATTGGTGCTCCGTACGACAGCGCTGAGTGTACTACACCTACCAGTACTTTCCTCTTTGACGTCTTTGGTCCTTTCATGTTCGGCATTAGTCCCGTGAGTGCTGACATTTTTGACTCTACATTACAGAGGGTTTTCTCCATGTGGACTTTGTACGTCCGTTTGGTGTCGAGTCAGACACCCAGCTGTTTTAGCGATTCTCCTGGAAAGATTTTTGTACCCTGCACCATGAAAGACACTTCTTGGATCTTTGTTTTTGTAGTAAGAAGAACCGCTTCTGTTTTTTCTGGTGATATACTTAATTTCCTGCTTGACAGCCAAGCGATTATTCTATGGAGGGCCAGGTTTGCCCTGTTCATAAGCGTCTCTTCATCGTGTGCTATGACGACAATTACTATGTCGTCCGTAAAGACTATCAGAATCACGCCGTCAGGAAGTTTTATCCTTAGGAGGCCACCATATAGCACGTTCCAGAGAGTTGGGCCCAGCACTGAACCCTGTGGAACCCCACTGTTTATTTTCCTGGTCCCCCTTACGTTTTCTGCTTCTAAGAGGATTTTCTTTTCTGATAGATACGATTCTAAGAGGGTTATCAGCGATTCTTGTACCTCACGACTTCTGAGATCGTCAAGAATGAATTGCCAAGAAGCGTTATTAAAAGCATTTTTTACGTCTATGGTTATTGCTGCGCACAGACGCCTCCATGCTGCTGAATACGATGCTGCTTCATCCGCTTTCTTCACTATTTTACTAATTGCATCGACAGCTTGTCTAACCTCTCAACAACCAAATTGGTTTTTGGACAGATCTCCAGTTTACTTTTAGCCTAGCCAGTATGAGCTGTTCGTACAGCTTCCCCTCTGCATCCAGTAGCCATATTGGCCTAAACGAACTCGGTAAGTCTAGTGGCTTGTTACCCTTTTGCTGGAGGATTAGTTTGCCTACTTTCCAAATTTCTGGGAAGATACCTGTTAAAGCCAGGTTGTTGTACACTTCGATCATAAAGCTAGGTTGTAGAGTAGCGATCGCCTTGAGTATATCTGGCGGTATATTGCTAGGTCCAGGGGCTTTACCGTTTTTAAGTTTTGCAGCTGCAGTTACTAGTTCCTTTTTGGTAAAAACAATGGGGTTTACTGAGTCGATGAAGATAAAGTTTACCTCTTCATGTATCGGGAATAGATGTTCAAATGCTCTCTCTACTGCTTGCATCGACATGGCAACTCTTGGGGGGTTGCCGAGAAGTCGTTTTTTGACTATTTGATAGCCTTTTCCCCAAATGTCTTCGTTAAGTTCTTCAAGCAATGAGTTCCAACTTTTCCTTTTAGCTGTTTTAATGGCTCGATTTAGGGTATTCCTTTTTTCTTTGTAACTTGCCCACAGAGTGATCTTAAGCGTCTGGTCTTTTCTTTTAGCACTCCTTATGTATTCTCTCCTGCTGCTGATGCAGGCCTTCCGAATGGCGGCTATTTCGTCATTCCACCAGTAGGCAGGTTGACCTCTTCTTGAGTGTTTCTTTTTTGGCATGCATGAGTCACATATTTTCACAAGTCGAGACGATAAACCGTCTGCAGATACGTCCTCCGGTGGATTAGGGTTTGCCTTTAAAGCAGAGAATTTAGGCTGAATGCAGTTTAGATTAAATGCATTTTAGGTTAAATGAGATTTATGTTAAATACATTTGAGGTTAAATGGGATTAAGTTAAATGGAATTGAGGTTAAGTGGATTTTAGAATTAATGCGTTTTAGGATAAATGGGATTTAGATTAAATAAAATTTAGGTTAAGTGGGTTTTAGGCTAAATGCATTTTAGATTTATTGAGATTTAGATTAAATTAAATTTAGGCTGAATGCATTTAAAATTAAATGCATTTTAGGTTAAATCAGATTTAGGTGAAATAAAATTTAGGCTGAATGCATTTTAGATTAAATGCATTTTAGGTTAAATGAGATTTAGGTTAAATGAAAATTAGGTTAAATAGGTTTTAGGTTTAATGAAACTTATGTTAAATAGGTTTTAGGTTAAATGGAATTTAGAGTAAATAGGATTGAAGTTACATTGAATTTAAGCTGAATGCATTTTAGATTAAATGCATTTTAGGTTAAATGAGATTTAGTTTAAATACATTTTAGGTTAAATGGGATTTAGGTTGAATGCAGTTTCGGCTTAATGCTTTTTAGGCTAAATGCATTTCAGTTTAATGGTTTAAGGTTAAACGGAATTTAGGTTAATTGGAATTTAGGTTAAGTAGATTTTCGGCTGAATGCATTTTAGGATAAGTGGTATTTAGATTAAACGAAATTTAGGTTAAGTGGGTTTTAGGCTAAATACATTTTAGATTTATTGAGATTTAAATTAATTAAATTTAAGCTGAATACATTTTAGGTTAAATGAGATTGAGGTTAAATATGTTTTAGGTTAAATGGGATTTAGGTTAAATAGAATTTAGGTTAAGTAGGATTTTGGTTGAATGCAGTTTAGGCTAAATGCTTTTCAGGCTAAATGCATTTTAGGTTAAATGAGATTTAGGTGAAATGAAATTTAGGCTGAATGCATTTTATATTAAATGCATTTTAGGTTAAATGAGATTTAGTTCAAATACATTTTAGGTTAAATGGGATTTAAGTTGAATGCAGTTTAGGCTAAATGCTTTTTAGGCTAAATGCATTTTAGGTTAAATGGTTTTAGGTTAATTGGGATTCGTCCGACATATTGGATCCGCCATTTTGAATTTTAAAAAACTAATACTGGATTCGTAATCAGCGACCCCAAAAACCCCCGAGTTATCAATTTTAGGAGAATCTAAACACATCTTCAAAATTTGTCCGCCATATTGGATCCGCCATTTTGTATTTTGAAAAACTAACACTGAATTCATAATCAGCGACCCCAAAAACCCCCGAGTAAGAAATTTTAGGCGAATCTAAAATGTTTTAAAAATTCGTCCGCCATTTTAAATTTTTGAAAACTAACACCGGATTCGTAATTAGCGACCCCAAAAACTATAAGAACCATTTTACTTTTGTTTTTTTAATTGTTCAATTTTGCTTGGGTGTGAAAGGGTCAAAGCAAAGTCGCTTCAGGGCCACCTAAGTTACAGAAAAACGCTTTAAAAAAATGCGTTTTTTAAGCGGATTGACGGTCCATTGGGTCCCTTGATTCACCATGTGTGGGTCAGGGGCCTCCATGACCGTCAATGAGAGCAGGTCCCGTTTGGTGGGAGGAAGTAGCTTCCACGTTAGAGAAGGGGATATAAGATCACTCCTGATGGCGATACGCGCGGAAAATGCTAACCGGGAATGGTATTAAGGTCCCCAAATAAGGATGTCTTTTAAGCGCATAATCCTGTATTACGGGCTACAGGGTACCTGAAATCAGGTTTTCACATTCTACGCAATAGAAAAAAAACAATACTGTCATACAAAGTAAAAAGCAAAACTTAGCTAAGACGACTCAAGGAGTGCTACACGAAAAGGTAGGCGAGTTCAAGCCGCCATGTTGACTTGAAGAGTTAACTTTCGAAACATAGGGTCTACTAGCTCATGCCACTTTTCTAAAGAAGAGCTTAGTTAATTCGACTTAAGGTTCTCGATTAGAAACCCAAGGCTGAAATTCAAATACGTTTTTTAGAACAGAAGTGCTAAAGTCGTCTTGACAGAGATTTTGTTTCTTATTTCACACTCCAACTCACCACCTTCTATGTTTTTTGGACTCCGTAACTCGAGTTAACATATTTTTTATTCAGTATTTCTTCATTCTCTGGTTTCTGGACGATTTTTAGGGTTCCGTAAGCCTTCGGTGTTTGGCGGAACCCTTATAGCATGGCTCTTGCGTCCGTAGCCAAAAACCATTCCTCCCCCCTTAACTTCTAAACTATTAGACCTAGAGGGCTGAAATTTGGTACACATGTATTTTCACGTGTAGATTGCACGAAAAATATAGAGAACATGATTCAACGTGATGTTCATAGCATTGTCAAGGAAATAACAACTTTTTTTTAGCAAAAATGCATTAAAATGGACCATTCCCCACCCCCTTAACTTCTAAACTATTCAATCTAGAGGTCTAAAATTTGGTACACATATGTATTTTCACGTGTAGATTACACGAAAAATATAGAGAACATGATCTGGATTGATGGCCATAGCGTTGTCAAGGAGAAACTGCAAATTTTAAGAAAAAAAGTTTTTTCCTTCTAACTTGGTCATTATTTGAGCTAGAGGGCTAAAATTTGGTATACGAGTGTATTTTTGCATGCAAAATATGAAAAAATTATGTTTGGAATTGAAATTTAATACTACGAGGTCACAAAAAAAAAATCAAAAATTGACCAAAAAGAGGGTTAGACCTCTATGCTATAGCTCACCCTAATTGTCCTACAGTACCCCTCAAACCATAAAATTTTTTTTTTGTATACTCAGAGTTTAAAAAAACGATATAAAACGCGATTGAAAATTGTCATCACTTTTTTTTCAAAATAATTGGAAAATTATGAAAAAAAAAATTTATTTTTAGTCTTAAACAAGGCTTGATTAAGGTTGTCACAGGACCTATGATCAAGACTGTTATAAGCCCTGAAATACAATGACAATTTTAGGGCCCCTCTCTAAAAAAAATTTCTTGATTTATATGAAATATACGCATGTGCCCTTAAGCAAATGTTTCATGTACTTCAAGGTATAAGTTTTTTCATAGTCTGTATGTTTTAATTAGTTTTCATAATCTATACGTAAAAATATACAAATGTACCAAATCTTAGCCCTCTAGCTCAAATAATGTCAAAGTTAAGGGGAAAAAACTTTATTTTCGAATATTTGCAGTTTTTCTTTGACAACATTGACTATCAATCCAGATAATGTTCGCTATAATTTTCCTCTAATCTACATGTGAAAATACATGTGTGCCAAATTGGAGCCCTATGTTTGTTAATAAGGTATATGTTTGTTTCGTACATGTACGGAACCCTAGATTTTGGTACGGGTGTAACTCGTACTTGCCCGATTTTTTATAACTATTTTTGCAATAAATAATTGAAATAAAATTTTTTAATAACATGATCAAACGCGTTTTTTTCTTACGAATTCATTAATACCAAAAACTCATTTTTCGCCAAAAAATGACTTAACCAAGTTTTTGCTTCGTACGGCAAAATATAATTTCCAAATTGCAGATTAAAATTCAAAGAAATAAAAAAGTTATACGCATGTAAACTGGCGGACAGCATAACTCGAGTTCTTTTTAATCGATTTTAAAAAACTTTAGATCAATTTCTTCGTTATGAAATCCTTCAGGCATCCCCCCTAAATCCGATTGTCTACTTTATTTTTTTTTGTTTTTTAACAACTCAAAAATGACAATAAAAATACTCATTTTTTTGGGATTTTTTTTATCTTGGCGCCATTTTTTTTTATCGGGGTTAGGGGGGATGCCTAACCACATGTATCAGCTTTAAAACCACATTTAAATTTTTCAGATCGGATATTTCTGTGAGGCTGTAGCTTGTCCGCCGATTTATAGTTTATTTTTATTATGTTGACTTTGGTGCCAACTAGTGCTGAAACAGGCACAGGAAAAAAAATTATTTTTTTATTTTTGACAGACAAAAATGTCAAAAATATGATGCAAAAACTTTCATTGCTTTAAATAAAATTATCACCGAGAAAAAAATTGTTTTTTAAAGTCACCGTTGACAGCTTACAAAGTATAACGCATACAAAGTATGCCTTAACGATACGCATGACTATGTTCTACTTCCGATTAGCTCGAACTTTCGATTGGCAGAATTTCATTAAACAGCAATATTATGAAGTCAAATAGTTTTTTTTAGGAACGTGTTTTCAATCGAATTTGGATTAACCCGAATTTTCACTAAGTAGAATTTCCAAGTCACCGAACTCATATTTGACATACATTTCTTTTCACAGAATTTCTATTTAATTAACTCCTTATTTAAAGTAGCATTAATTTTAACGAATGTTAATTCAGCAGAATTATCGTTTAACATAATGTTAATATAGCCGAATTTTTAACTGACTAAATGTCTATTTGGCCGAATTTTCGTTTGTCTGAATTTGGATTTACACGAATTCATAATTGATAGAACCCTTAAAACGTTGAATGTCATCGTTTGTTTGACACTGTAAATGTCCGAATAAGCATCCGACAGAAAAATTTTGGCTCAAATTTCAAAATAACCCACCGATAATTTTACTGATAATTTCTGATTGGTTAATTTTAAAATTTGAGCCAAGGATGTTTATTCGAACATTTCTAGTGTCGGACAAACGACGACATTCGACGTTTTAAGGATCCTATCAAATATGAATTCGTGTAAATCAAAATTCGGACAAATAAAAATTCGGCCAATTAATATTTCTTGTTTAATTAATAAACTTTTAAATTTAAAATGTTCCAAATTTCTTTATTATAATTAATTAAATAGACTAATTAATTAATATTATTACAATATGGTGGTCGATATTTTAAAAAAATTACTGGATATTTATGAAACTTGGTATAGGAAGGTTTTTGGAGTCGCTGATTAAGAATCTGCAATTAAATTTTGTAAATCTAAAATGGCGGATCTAATTTGAGCTTCGAAATGTTCGAAAAGAGATTAAATTTTAAAGAAATTTTGTATGTAAAGATGTTCGGTCTGTAATTATCAAGTTGTTGTTAAGTTTCTAAAATTCAAAATAGTAATCCTTGGAGATGGCTAATTTTTATGCAGCTTGTAATAGACAGGATTTTAAAGTCACTGATTACAAATCAAAAATCACCTTTCTAAAAATGAATAGGGTCAATCGAGTATTAAGGGGGTTAACCCGTGTGACGGCCGTATTTTCAACTGTTTTTTGGGAATTTTTTTTAAGGTCGATTAAAACTTAAAACTTTGAATTTTCTACCATATATTTAGTAACTTTTGAAGTATAATCAGAAATTTTTTGAAGTTATACCAAGGACGCTTTGTATTTTTATTTTATTTACAACAAGTACTAAGGCATGGCAACTGGCGACTTTTAAAATTATTCAACGATCTCCACATAAAAAGAAAAACAGAATTCACAATATTTCTAAATATTGTGAATCCTGGCAGCTTGGACCTCCGAAATTCTTGAGGAACTAATAGAATACATATATTTTGTTTGCATTATTAATTCAGGTTTGTAACATCTGTGTGAAAATAATTCCTCAGATAATTGATATTCTTGAAAATTATTAATTAGACATCCCTGCTCAAAAAATCCGAAAACACAGATAAACTTCGAAAACAAACCAGATAAAACCCAATTCGGGTTATAATTGTTTGTATCCGCTTTTTATTTAGTAACTATTTAAAATCTACGGATCAAATAAGGTTCAAGTTAGGTTTTATCCGAGTTATGAAATTAAAATAAAAACAAGTAGCGACATTCTTTACGGTTCTATACGGATTTAATATGTAAAAATATAACATAATTGTCGGTTTTAAAGCGGGATAGAATCTATCCCGCTTTTATATGACAGTCAAAACAAATACCTTCTAGAAGGTATTATTTTATCGCTGTCCATTGTTAACAATAAGAAAAAGATTTATTGATTCATAGAAAGTAGATTGTGTAGGTAAAAAAACACTAACACATTAAATAAAAAGACATAAGGGGCCATCCATAAATTACGTAACACATTTTGGGGGAGGGGGGGTCTTAGAAAATGTTACTACGTGTTACGTGGGGGGAGGGAGGGGTCCTTCGACATTGTTACGTAATATTATATACTTATGGAATTTTCTTTCAATTATATATTTCTTTTTAAATTTTGGCTCATTTTGTAATAGTAAAAGACAAAGAAAATGATAATTAAAATAATTACTAAATTTGCTAAGTTGAATTATTCTAAATTTTTTTTTCTTTTTTTAAATCTAACAATATTTAGGGGTAGCTCAAAGTCTTTGAAATTTCCCATTGATTTTACATTGGGAAAACGTACTTTTTCCTAAAATTCGCTACAAAATCATCAAAAACGACTCAAAACAGCAATTCTCCAAATTACCTCTTGAAAAATCCTTCAGAAAAAATATTCCATAATTAACTTAATAATTTGTTCATATTAACTATTTTTTATAGTGTTATGAACAACCCCTCTTAATGAAAAAATTACATTTTTTTAAATTCTAATTAATAGTTTGTTTAAGATTTTTCAACAAAATTATTACATACCGACAAGTTATAAATATTTAAAGATATTTTTACGCATTGTTGATTTGTTTAAGGGGAGGTTCTTGTCCAAATCGACAAAAATTTTTTTTTTTATTGCTTTATTATTATTCTTAGGGTCTTGAAAATGTGTATGCAAAAGGATATTCCTCTATCTAATTTATTTTACGAGTTATAGCATATTAGACAAAAAAGTGCGTCGGCCAAAAAACAAGTAAAAACGCACGCTCGCACCGCCTATTAAGTGGTATGTTTCAAAACACACCGAAAATCAGTGCTTAAGTTCAGCAAAAAATGCTCTTCGAGGATGAGAAAGGAACCTTATATGGTCCTGGAATAACTGATTAGAAGTAAAATTAAAAAAACAAACATTACATACGATTTTTCCTTCGTCAAACTCTAAACGCGTTTTTCTCTAAACACCTTTTTTTGCGCGCGGGGCACGATTCACCTACAACGGCTGAACCGATTTCGATGTTTGACGGTTCAAATTAAAGCTTATTCAATTTAGGGGTCCATTAGGTTGCGTTTTTTTTAAAAAAAAATTTTTGTTATTGTTTATTTTACGATAAAGCAACAAAAAAAGGGGAAAACACAGGTTTTTCTTTTTTAAATGACCCCAATTTTTTTAAAGGGTCTTTTTAAAAATCGGAGATTCATATGGCCCCCAAATTTTATCTAGTTTAAGAATATTTTTGGTTTTTTCAGTTCAGATCATTTAGAAGGGTGAAGTAGAGTGCCCCGCGCACTTGGACTCCCGCCACGCACGGCTTTCTTCAGGGAGGGCTGGAGCCGCCATTTTTAATTATTTTTCCTTGAAAAAATTTTGTAAAATTTTTCAAATCTATACTAATAAATACCATAAGAAGTTATTTCAAAAAATAATTGCGTTAACTCAAAAAAAAATCCTAAAATTACGTTAATTTTCGGGACTTTGGACTAGAACCTCCCCTTAAACAATTTATTATTGTTAATTTATAACTATTATCTAAATAAACCTATCGAGTTGTAGTTTCAACTTATTAATTTTTTTATATTTAAAACCATAAGATATTCAGCAAAATTAACTACAACTCTCACTTGTAATTGTTAAACAAATTATTGTCATTAGTTATTAATTCTTTACACATACACTCAGAAAGTCGCAAAAAATAAAAAATATTGACTATGAATTATTATTTAATAATTGCTTAAACGCATAATTTTTATTTTTTTTAACGTTTCTTAGAATTAATAAAATTAGAAAAACACTTCATAGTTGTAGATAAATTCTAAAAAAAAGTTAAGAAATAACAACAATTATTAAATAATAATTTAAAATCAATATTTTTTTATTTTTCTAACCACAGCCTATTAATTTGTAAAATTAAAGAAAATGTATGACTTTCTAGGTGTATTTGTTAAGAAATTATAATTAATAACAATAATTTGTTTAAACTATTACAAATGGGAGTTCTGGGTAATTTTGCTGAATATCTTATGGTTTTAAATATAAAAATTTAGTAATAAATTAAAAAATAACACAACTCGCTAGGTTTATTTGGATAATAGTTATGAATTAACAATAATAAATTGTTTAAACAAATTAAAAATACGCAAAAATATTTGTAAACATTTATAACTTTTGTTTCTTATGACAACCACATATTAATAAAATTACTAAAATTATTATTCTATCAATTATTGAAATAAATTATTGTTGTTATTTATTAACATTAATAAAAAAAAAAAATTGTCATATTTGAGCAAAGGTTAATAAGTAACAACAATAATTTGTTTAAATAAATTATGCAACATATTAAAACATCAACAATAATACGTAATTTGATAATAATATCAATTATTGAAGAAAAAACCCTTAAAAATAATAATAAATATTTTTAAATAAAATCTAGGTTTTTTTTTTTTTTGCATTTATAGGGGTTTTTACTGACGCATCAAAAATAGTTAATATAATTTATTTAATAAATATATGATAGATTTTCATTGTTTGGATATTCATGAAGAAAAATATCGTTTACAAAAAGAAGTCAATTTTTCCCGATTTTATACCATATTTACGAAAAAGTGAATTTTTCTTATGGGAATTTAATGTTAATTTTAAAGGGCTTTGCGGCCCGTGTTAATATTAAATAAAAAAAAATAAAAAAAATGTATTTTTTATTTTTTGCCAAAGAACAAAATTGGGGGTAAGGTTTATGAAAATCAGATTTTTTTATTTTTTGGGCCACGCATATAAATATAATATATACTTTTTGTTATTTCCTTATAAAAAAATTAATATTTAAAATGGACATTTCTATTCTTACTTTGTTATCATTACGCCAAATCGGTACTTCTAATAGTAAAACTAGGCAAATATTGTTTTATAGAAATATCATTATCTGGAGACAGAAAATGTTTTTATTAATTATTTTTTAAGTTATAAAAATTCAAGTATCCGCATTTTGTACAAAGTACCATGCGCGCTCGCCTTTTCTTTTCGCTCTCCTGTAAAATTACCGTTTTGCTTCTAAGGTCTCTTTCTTCGGAGCGCGTCACATATATAACACTTGAAAATTTTTTTTTTTTAGCACGAACTAACACATAATGTATGAAGAAGAGAAGATTTTTACCTCGAACGGTAAACATTATAAAATTAAAAATATCACGAACTGCGAAAATGTCAAAAGTTTACTTGCCCTAGGCCAGGGACGAACTAAATAATTCAATTGAAAGAGAGCGCAGATAACAAATTCAACGAAAAGTATATAAATTCACATTGAAAAATCAAAACAACAAATAAGAATTAAATAGACAGATATCTAAGAAAATTTCAAGAAATTGGAAAATTTTTATGCAAAAGTTGCTTATAAGTTTTATTTAAACCATCGATATTATCTTTTTTATTAACGCTGTTCGAATCATGGTTAATAAAAATCATTTCTGACAACACTCACCTTCTCCAATCACGTTCGTAGTCAACAATTACAGTACTATTAAAATCGAATTCGTGATTGTTGTTAATGCAATGAACATTAATGAAAAAATTCGGATTTTTATTATTTGCATGTTCAGGAACTCGTTTTTTAAGGATTCTTTTAGTTTCACCATAATAAACAGCATTACAATTTTTACACGGAATTTTGTAAACAACACCACATTTATTTCACTTATCTGTCGGATTCTTGCCTAATTTTAAAAACATTATTCAAGGATAAGAATGATTTTGGAAATGGTGCAGATGTTATAATTTTTTAGAGTGTGTTTAGATTTAGAATAAAAATTTGTGTTTTTAAAAGGAATAACAATTTTAGACTCCTTGGCATACAAAAATTTTTGTAAAAAAGATAATTCCCTATGGTTATTTTTCTTCCTCTGTCTAACGCGATTAAGTCTCTCAAAAATACAACTGTTGATAAAACTTATTGGATATATCCAATAAGTTAACCAATAACTATAGTTATTATTAATGAGTAAACTTTTAATGGGTCAAATTGGACTTATTTTTTAAAAAAATTTATTTTTCATAAACATCAATTTCGTATACTCTATACCTATAGAAATAAGATAAAAACTAATATATAGGTAGTAGAGTTCGAGAACATGCTAAAAACGCGATACTGTAGAAGCATAAGGCGCATAGCATAGTAGTAAAAAATTGTTTATACAAATGACATTGTAACATTATTAGTAAAATTTATTATTTGATTATACACAGCAATGTTAGAGAAAAGTACTTATGTATTCAAATCCTTTTTACCATAAAAATTTAAAGTACAATAGAATATTTATATTGCGTGACCAGCCCGAGCAGCCCTTGGTTGCGCGAATGTTTAACGCCTTTCTCTCCAATCAACGTTTTTCGACCTCGCCGACACGATTCAAGAAAAACTATTTAAGGGGAGGTTCCAGTGATTTTTTTTCAAAAAATCGAAATTATTTTTTGTCCATTTTTGGTTAGTATAATTATCTAAAAAAACGGGAAAAATAATCTGAAGTAAAAAAAAAACCTTGAAAATTTGTATTTTTTATTAATTAACTAACTGTAGTATGTTAATTTTTAAATTAACAGTTTTTCTGGTGCACCGCTAGAAAGAGCAGTTCTTAAACTATAAGAAATGTATATTGTTACATTTGAAGTGTTATATGTATATAACTATTTATATAATTTTTTTTTGTGCTTTACTATTTAAAAATATTGCCGAACTTTAAGTTAAATTTTTGTACATTTGGTCCTTCAAACTTTAAACCCGTTTTTCTCGAAACTCCATATCTTCATCTTGTTTACACTCTTATTTTGACACTATTCATCGAAATAACTTGAAATTTGGACAGCATGTTCCTTGAACGTGTAGTTTTCGTGTAAACTAGGATTTTTAAGATCCATTAATATTTAAAAAAGTTATTAACAATTTAAGTTACAAAATTATGGTTAAAAAATTCAAAAGTCTGTCATTCGGTTATTTTTCAATAAATATTTTTTATCCTAGTTTACAAGATAGCCAAAATGGTACAAATTATGAATCTATTTAATTTTTTTATTCCACATTAACCGTTGCAGAGAAAAAGTGTAAACAACTTTTAGAGGGGACCACTTTCGGCAGACATTTTCTAAGATTCCATTAAAAAAAAAAAAAAAAGTTTTTAATTACTTTAAGAGTTGTATTTTATTGTAAAAAAAATTTATGTAATAAATATTTTTTTTACTATAAAAAAAAATCTTTTAAAAAAAGCTTAAAATCACTGGAATCTCCCCTTAACCGATTAAGCTTAAATTTTCAGGGATTCTTCTATGCACGTGCCGCTTTGGCATGAACTAGGAAAATAAAAATCCATTAATATTTAACCCTTTTTTCAACAAATTAAGTTGTAAAAAAAGGGTTAAAATTTTTTAACTTCCGACATTTTGTTTTCTTTCATCAGAATTAAAATATCCTAGTTCATGCGATAACTACAGATCCAAATTTTAAGAAAATATTTGATTTTTTGATTTTAGACAATCCAAACTCCAGATATCGTGTTGGCTATTAAATATAATATTATTATAATATAATATAATTTTATTATAATATATTATATAATTTATAATATATTATAAATCCTTTTAAAAATGTGTACAATAAACCAATACTGACCCCTTAATAAAATCAATATTCTTCTTATGAAAACTCTTGTGAGAGAGAGACATCCCTATCAACAAGATTAAAAACAATGTTTTGTTTTTGATTAACAGGGTGATTAGATAAAAAAATCAACAGTCTACCAGAAGATGTAGACTTCTGATAACAGTAAAAAATGAGTAAGTTATTTTTTCTTATCAAAGTCAAATCAAGAAAATTTATTCTTCTGTCAATTTCTAATTCGTAAGTGAATTGCAATTTTTTATGATAAGAATTGAAAACTTTTACAACTGTATCTATAAAATCCTTGTGAATACAAATAATAGTGTCGTCAACATATCAAAAGTAAAACAATTTATAACACTTAAATTTTTGTTTAAGAGTATTTAAGCATTCATTCTCTAAATCTTCCATGCAAATATCTGCAAAACAGGGTGAAATAGAGGACCCCATCGGGGTTCCGTGAATCTGATGATAAAATTTATTATTAAATTTAATGTTACGTATTTTGAAATACAAATTTGGTAATGTCAATAATTGAGCGGCCGGGAAGATGAACTCGATCTACGCTCGAAGGCATTGTCTGTCTCCTTTTTTGTAAGATAAGAGTTAAGAAATATTATCTCATTCTATCAAACGTGTGGGTATCAAGTGTTGTCTGATCCTACCTCTTGTGACTTGAAACCTATTTAATATATATTTGAAAAGGATATCGTTTTCATTCTTTGTCCATGTCTTATTACCTCATCTAAATCTTTTTCTTTGCCTTGTCTATCAATTCCTATCCATTTTTATCTTCTCTCTATATATCTTCATTCTATTCAATCACTTTGTTTATACCTATTATGAATTGCATATCTCCCCCAATCACTTTATTTTCATCTCACCTTATTCTTTTTTATCGCAATCTATTGCATTCTATCTTCTGATAAATCAAATATATAGCCTATCCTCTTCAAACACCTCTTTTCTATCTTAACCTATTTTCTTAATGACCACAGATTACTTTTTCTATCTGTTTTAATCAAGAATTTTCAATCTTTGTCAATCTCTTACTACTCTAACTCTATATTACTCTTTTTTTCAGTAAATAAACTGAATAACTAGTTCCTAATAATCATCTTTCTTTAATCTCACCCTATGCTTTCTAAATTGCTCTTCATCGCATCTTATCTCCTAATGAATACAATGAACATCCTATCCTTTTCAATCTTCTCTTTTTTATCCTAAACAATTTTCTTAATCCCAACATATTACTTTTTTCTGTCCTTGGTCAATGATATTCATATCTAATCTCTTTCAGTTTTTCCTTTTCTATTATAGTCTATTCCCTAACATTGTAACTGTGCCTATTTCTCATATAATTGCTTTGTGCAAACCCACTAGGGTAACTGTCCTGCAATTTGATGATATAATAAGGGATGGAAAGAGATACAATATTTTAAATTTGAGTAATAAAGGTAAAAATAGAAAAGATAAGATATAGACATACTTAAACTCAGGTTATAGAGTTAAGGATAGGATAAGCTAAAAATAAACGATAGTTATGAAGAATAGAAAAACATGGATATACTTTAAATCAGGTTATAGATTTAGACATACAATGACATAAAAATAAAGAATAGTTATGAGGAATTGAAAAATATCCATTTTTGCTGCAAGTAAACGGATTCAAATTTTATCCGTTTGAATCCATCTTTTATCCATTGAAAGCAGTTTGAATACTTTTTCTATACTTCTCCATCCATTTGAATCAGCTGTCAATCCATCTATTCTTTTAAATACTCTTTATATCCATTCAGCATATACGTATTGATCAGCGCAAATCATTTTCTAACCGATTTTATCGTTTGATTAAAAAAGTGTCTGGCTATCTGTCTAAATCCGCAGTTTTCTATCCGCATCTTAATCCTTGTCTATCCTTGAGCAACTTTACATTTTTTTATCATCTGCTACGGATAAAAGATGTATTAGCATAAATCTTTTTCAATCCTTTGATAAAAATGTGTCCTGATATTCGTCTGTATTAGAAATTTTCTATTCGTCTACCAATACTTCTTTATCCGTGAACTTCTACACTGATAAAAGATTTATCCGGGAAAATGATTTTTTATCCGCTTCACCGCTTTACAGTATGTGTCAGAAAAATCATTTGTAATGAGCAGATGAATGAAACGAAGGCAGAGATAGAGATTGAGATTGACGTGGCGCCACCTCGTGATTGTGTAACAACCTGAAAGTATTGAAAGCTTTGCGAAGAATGATTTGCGAAGACAGTTTTTTATCTTTAATCAGGATTTTTTAAAAGTAACTTATAGATAAAGACGAACCGAGAAAAAGTACAAATTCTACAGATTCGAATGGATATAGGAATATTTTTTTAATCAATGGAATGAAATGGATATAGAAAGATTTGCGTGGATTCATTTTTTATTAATGACTTAATGATAAATATTAAAATAGCTGACGAAGAAAAAGAATCAAGTGACAGATTGAAAACTGCGGTTTCAGACATACCGGGTGTCCCTACATAACGTGAACATATTTTAGGGTTGATATCAGCTCAAAAAATTAAGAAATCAAAGAGTTGCTCGTTTTTTTATTGAACTTTAATTGCTCGAGTTATTTGCAATTCCAAATTGGCCAATCACGCAACGCCCTTACTTTAGAGGGCATGTTCTACTTCACAGTTTATTTCCTTAAAGCTGAAAAAATGAGTTTTTGAACTACTTAATACGAATCTGGTACAAAATTAAAAAATTCAAAATGGCGTATCCTAGATGGCGCCTCAAACATAAAAAAATAACTTGTGTTTCCCAAGTAGTAACAATAATTATAAATAAGAGACACATGTTTATAAAGGTTTTCGGGATCGCTGATTACGAATATAATTTCAAATTGACAATTTGACAATTGACAGCTGTCAATTCAGTTGTCAACTTTTGTAAAAAGTAATTAATTTTGACGAAAATGACAGTATAAAGTTTTCGGGGACGCTGATTACGAATATAATGTCAAATTAACAATTTGACAATTGACAGCTGTCAATTCAATTGTCAACTTTTCTAAAAAGTGATTATTTTTTACAAAAATGACAGTATAAGGGATTTCGGAGTCGCTGATACAAATATGATGTCAAATTGACAATTTGACAATTGACAGCTGTCAATTCAGTTGTCATCTTCTCTAAAAAGTGATTATTTTTAACGAAAATGACAGTATAAGGGTTTTCAGGGTCGATGATTACAAATATGATGTCAAATTGACAATTTGACAATTAACAGCTGTCAATTCAGTTGTCATCTTCTCTAAAAAGTGATTATTTTTTACGAAAATGACGATAAAAGGGTTTTTGGGGTCGCTGATTACGAATACGATGTCAAATTGACAATTTGACAATTGACAGCTGTCAATTCTGTTGTTAACTTTACATAAGTCATTATTTTTGAAAAAAATGACAGTATAAGGGTTTTTGGGGTCGCTGATTACGAATATAATGTGAATTTGTCAGCTAACAGCTGTCACATGATCGAAATCAGCCCAGATTGTAACAAGCAAAAAAAAAAAGTTTACACATTGTACAACCTGTCTTTTCGTCTGTCGCTGGGTTATTTGTCGCTCGCAGATTTTTTTAATTTTAGACGAAAGTTGATAAATCTAGTCTTAACAAAATTCATGAATACATACTAGTATTATAAATACATTTCATAAAAAGATTCTATTAAAGTTACATATCTTTCATACAGATAATTAGTTTTGTTGCATGTTTCTACGATTTGTAAAATACCTATATATAACATGAAATGTCCTTTTATAAGTTGATATTCAATGTCGTTCATGAAAAGAAGGAAAAAATAATCATTGAAAATGTTCTTATATGCTCTTATCCTACATTTGCTTTGACAGCTGTCAAATTTCATTTCATTTCATTTCATTTCTTTATTGAAATAAATCCAACAGTCACAAGGACCAATTACAGGATTATCAGATTAATTAATACATATAAGTATTGAAAATAAATTGCCACAATGTACATACAATGAAAAATATAATGCAATTACAAATGTGAAGAATGTTGCATATAATTAGTCACCGCCGTTATAAAGCTCTGCAAAGAAAGATCAAATGATTTTAAATTAATATTCTTATCCCTCGAATTCATCCAATTAAACGTACTGCAAAGCTGTATAACAGGAGTTAATCTACCCGAACGCGGTGGACCAATATAAAAAGGCTCTGAACTACGAGAAAAATATTGAGGCTCAGAAAACGGGATTTCAGACAATAAATAAGGACTGTTAATCAGACCATTTATAATTTTAAACAAAAATATAACAATTGACAATTGTCTTTGACTCTCTAGAGAGGACGCATTGAAACGTTGACACAATTGGGCGTAATCAGATCCAGGTGGAGGGAAAAATCCATACTTTTTGTAATTCATAAATTTTAAAAATCTCTTTTGACATTTTTCGATTAATTCAATAAGGTTTTTAGAGTGGATCATCCAAACCACAGAACAATAACACAAGTTAGATCTTACAAGTGAATTAAACAAGGATCTTAAAGCAGATTCATTACACAGGCCTGCAAAATTTCGATCAAGTCTGTTACAAAAAAAACGGGAGGTGATTCTTGTAGATTTTTTGACGCTGAATCCGAATCTGACCTTGAAAATGGCCCATCACGTCAGGATTTCTTGTAATATTAGCTTAAATGGTCAAAAAATGGCCATTTTTGACATTTTCGGGAATTTTTTGTGGGTTACCAAAATTTTTTTTTCCATTTTCCTAAATGGTATCGTATAGCACCACTCTTAAGCTTTAAAACACATTTTTGGAAATTATTTTACGATTTTTTTAAAAAAAGTTATGCAGATTTGAAATTTTTAGTTAGTCAAATATGCATATATTTAAGGGGCATTCTACGTCACAGGGACACCGCACTGCCCAAAATTTATTTCAACGGAATAAGTTGTAATTTAGCTTCAAATGTAAGTTATTAGTTGCACTTGTAAGTGCAAAATAACACCTTTTGAAATTGCAAAATGGCGGATCCAATATGGCGGACAATTAAAAAAAATTTTTTAAAAACTAACCGAATGTGCATGAAAATTTTTACTTTGCGATTTTTTGGGTTATTAATTATAAATTTAACGTCAAATTTTCAAAATCCAAGATGGCGGATTTAATAAAGCAGAGAAATTAAGAAAATTTAAAAAATGGGCTGGTTTGCCTGAAACTTGTTACTCAGGTGTTTTTGGGGTCGCTGATTACAAATTTAACGTTATATTTCAAAAATTCAAAATGTCGGATTCAATATTACCAATAAAGGTAAGATGTCGCAGTGGCCCAGCCAATGAAGGCAAGGTCAAATAATGACCCAACTAATGAAGGAAAGATATCGCAGTGGCCCAGCCATATGGCGCCGTTGTTAACAATTCGCTATATGAAAGTCCCATTCCGAAGAGTTGCATATAAATAGAGTGAGGTGTACTTGAATTACAAATTCGTGTAAAAAAAAAATTGTTTAAACAATTTTTATTCCCTTCCTTTGTAGAGTCATGCTCTACGATTAGCCATTATTGCATAAGCATTGCAACAGAATACTTCATTGAGCATCTAATAAGGACTGCAACGTTATAGAATACTTTTAGAAGTGTTAATTGCTTTAAACGCAAATTAAACTGCTTCTGTCATCAGTTCTTTTCAGAACTACTTTTTTCTGCAGTTCATTTCAGAACTACATTGCTCATCAGTTCTTTTCAGAACTACATTCTTCATCAGTTGTTTTCAGAACTACATTCTTCATCAGTTGTTTTTAGAACAACTTTATTCATCAGTTCTTTTAAGAACTAAACATACGGTAAGTATCACAAGTATAATACATACTTACATTTATATTTTTGGGGGTTTTTCAAAATTATCTTTCTCCGCAGTCTTTTCAGAACTAAACTTACGGTCAGTACCTTAAAATGTCAAAACGAGTTTGTATTAATGATCCTAATAAATTTTGCTACATTTGTGGCAAATATGCTTTGAAAAAGCAAAGAAGAGAGATATCAGAGTCAGTAAAAGTAAACTACCGAAACTGCTTCAGTCTACAAATGAGTAATCTAGATAAATCGTGGGTCCCTCATTCGGTTTGCGCTAGTTGTGTTTCTGCGTTGTCTTCATGGTCTACACATTCTAGAAATATGCCGATTTCTAGTCCTATGATTTGGCGAGAACCTCTGTCACATGACGATTGTTACTTTTGCGCATGTAAACTTCAAGGTTTTAATGTGAAAAATAAAGATTCCATAAATTATCCTGACGTGTCTTCAGTTACAAAACCTATCCCTAATGAAGACAAAAGAACACTTTCACCTCTCTTACAATTTGATATTGAAGATAATATTGATGAAACGGATGAAGTTTCCGAGGAATTCGATTTCTCTGTCTTAAAATCTAAACCACAGCCAGAATTATTTACACAAACAGATTTAAATGATCTCGTAAGAGATTTAAATCTTTCTAAAGAGAATGCAGAAGTTCTTGGATCTAGGCTGAAAGAAAAACATTTGCTATGTGAAGATACAACTTTTTCTTGGTATAGAAACAGGGAAGTGGAATTTTTAGAATTATTTTCAACTTATGAATCATTGGTGTTTTGCAACAATGTTCCAGGATTAATGAAATCTCTAGGCAATGAAAACTATACTGATAACGATTGGAGACTCTTCATTAATTCTTCTAAAAGAAGTTTGAAAGCGGTTTTGCTACACAATGGAATCAAATATGCTTCAGTACCTGTAGCTCACTCCGTACAATTAAAAGAAACGTACGATAATCTTCAGACACTACTTAATTGCATCAAATATAAAGAGCATAATTGGGCAATTTGTGTTGATTTTAAAATCATCACAATGATATTAGGTCAACAGTCCGGATACACAAAATATCCTTGTTTTTTGTACCCGGGACACAAAATGTTGTCCGTCTTCCCTTAGTACCCACTTCTCTAATTCTATTACCACCCTTACATATCAAATTAGGGTTAATAAAACAGTTGGTCAAAGCCTTAGATAAAGAAGGTGCTTGCTTTCAGTATTTATTTAAAAAATTTCCAGGGCTAAGTGAAGCAAAGATAAAAGAAGGCGTTTTCACTGGACCTGACATAAGGAAACTAATGCAAGACCCAAATTTTGAAAAAACCATGACAAAGAAAGAGAAAGATGCATGGGTAGGGTTTAAAAATGTTGTTCATGGATTTCTAGGCAACCAAAAACTACCCAACTACAAAGAATTAGTACAAAACATGTTGGATGCATACAGAAATATAGGGTGCAACATGAGCTTAAAAGTACATTTTTTGAATAGTCATTTGGATTATTTTCCAGAAAATTTAGGAACTGTTAGTGACGAACAAGGCGAGAGATTCCACCAGGATATTAAGGAAATGGAGAGAAGATACCAAGGAAGATGGGACAATCATATGATGGCCGATTACTGTTGGAGCCTTAAGCGCGATAATTATGATGAAAGTCACAAACGAAGAAGTAACAAGCGTAAATTTCTTCAAATTGAGTAAACAATCATTTCCATATCTTGATTGTATTTCTAAAATTAACGTTTAATATATTTTGCCTTCATTGGTTGGGTCATCATTTGACCTTGCCTTCATTGGCCGGACCACTGCGATATCTTGCCTTCATTGGTTGGGTCATCATTTGACCTTGCCTTCATTGGCTGGGCCACTGCGAAATCTTGCCTTCATTGGTTGAGTCATCATTTGACCTTGCCTTCATTGGCTGGGCCACTGCGTTATCTTGCCTTCATTGGTTGGGTCATCATTTGACCTTGCCTTCATTGGCTGGGCCATTGCGATATCTTGCCTTCATTGGTTGGGCCACTGCGATATCTTGCCATCATTGGTTGAGTCATCATTTGACCTTGCCTTCATTGGCCGGACCACTGCGATATCTTGCCTTCATTGGTTAGGTCATCATTTGACCTTGCCTTCATTGGCTGGGCCACTGCGAAATCTTGTCTTCATTGGTTGAGTCATCATTTGACCTTGCCTTCATTGGCTGGGCCACTGCGTTATCTTGCCTTCATTGGTTGGGTCATCATTTAACCTTGCCTTCATTGGCTGGGCCATTGCGATATCTTGCCTTCATTGGCTGGGCCATTGCGATATCTTGCCTTCATTGGTTGGGTCATCATTTGACCTTGCCTTCATTGGCTGGGTCACTGCGAAATCTTGCCTTCATTGGTTGAGTCATCATTTGTCCTTGCCTTTATTGGCTGGGCCACTACGTTAACTGAGTAACAAGTTTCTGGCGAACCAGCCCATTTTATAATTTTTTTTAATTTCTCTGCTTTATTAAATCCACCATCTTAGATTTTGAAAATTTGACGTCAAATTTATATTTAATAACCCAAAAAACCGCAAAGTAAAAATTTTCAAGCGCATTCGGTTAGTTTTTTAAAAATTTTTTTTAATTGTCAGCCATATTGGATCCGCCATTTTGCAATTTCAAAAGGTGTTATTTTGCACTTACAAGTAAAACTAATAACTTACATTTTAAGCTAAATTACAATTTATTCCGTTGAAATAAATTTTGGGTAATGCGGTGTCCCTGTGACGTAGAATGTCCCTTAAATATATGCATATTTGACTAAATAAAAAAATTTCAAATCTGCATAACTTTTTTTAAAAAAATCGTAAAATAATTTCCAAAAATGTGTTTTGAAGCTTAAGAGTGGTGCTATACGATACCATTTAGGAAAATGGAAAAAAAAATTTTGGTAACCCACAAAAAATTCCCGAAAATGTCAAAAATGGCCATTTTTTGACCATTTAAGCTAATATTACAAGAAATCCTGACGTGATGGGCCATTTTCAAGGTCAGATTCGGATTCAGCGTCAAAAAATCTACAAGAATCACCTCCCATTTTTTTTGTAACAGACTTGATCGAAATTTTGCAGGTCTGTGTTATTAAACCTTTTAGAAATACGAAATATGAAGCCTAAGGATCTATTTGCTTCACGAACGATTATGTCAACGTGCGTATTAAACTTAAGAGTGGGGGTGAAATATACACCCAAATCCTTTACCAAATTAACCTTTTCTAGTGCATAGCCATCAACAAAGTAATCAAAATTAACTAAATTGTTTCTTCTCGTAAAGATCATGACCTTACACTTTATTGGGTTGATATCCAGGGAATTATTTTTACACCATAAACTAAATGTATTTAAGTCGTCCTGAAGATCAATACAATCCTACACACAATTCACAGCCTTAAACATTTTATTATCGTCTGCATAAAATAAACATTCACTTCTCAAAAGCTCATCAATCTCGTTCATATAAATTACAAACAATAAAGGACCAAGATTTGATCCTTGGGGAACACCAGGCGTAGGTAATTATGATTAACGCAGTCAAAAGCTTTGGAAATATCTGTGTAAATCACATCCACTTGATTATTAGTTAATACATAGTTTTCTACTTTATGTATAAATGTAAAAAGATTAGTGGCTGTAAATCTAAGCTTAACAAAGCCATGTTGGCTTGGAGAAAGTTTTGGAGCCAGATGGGACCACAGAATATCACTAATAATCATCTCAAAAATCTTTGAAAAACTACATAATAAGGAAATAGGTCTATAGTTTTCAATACAATTATTATTCCCATTCTTGAAAACATGAATAATTTTAGCCATTTTCCATTTACTAGGAAATACCCCAGTTTCCAAAGATAAGTTAAAGATGGCACATAAAGGATCAGCTAACGCTGAGCCACAACCCTTAACAAATTTATGTGGAATTTTATCAAATCCAGATGTCATATTGTTATTTAATAGACGTATTTTACTGTTAATTGAATGAATGCTAATATGGGTAACCTCCTCAGAGGAGCTCAAGATATTGATATTATTCGGAGGAGGTGCAACCGAGGGTTGTTTGTAGACTTTTGAAAATAAATTAGCAAAAGCCTCAACCACATCCTGAGGATCATCTAGCTCCAAACCATTATATGTAACGACTGCGGGAATCCTAGAACCTTTATTTTTGAGCCTATTTACATGAGACCAGATAGAAGTAGGATTATTAACAATTTCATTTTGAAGTCTATAAAGATAATTACTGTACTCACATTTAATAGCGAGTTTTATGTCAATTCTTAGTTTCTGATAGGTACGAAGATGTAAGATGTTACCAGACACCTTGTATTTGTTTCTAAATTTGTTTTTGAGTCGTATATTATTAATAATTGTCTTAGTATACCACAAGGGATATTCTGAAGAAACCTTATTTTTACAAATCAATTCAACCTCCGAGTCAAGGATATCATAAAGTTTATTATAGAAATCGTCTAACATATGATCAACATCAGAATTTTTATATAGAAAAGACCAATCACAAGTTAAAAGCTTATAGTTCAGATTAGAGTAGTTGCAGTGTTTGAAGTTGTAGTATGAAGCGCTATCATTATTAATAATAATTTTTTTTTTTACAATGATTTTTTATCGACTCACAAACCGCAAACGTAACAAGCAGTGGTGGATGATACTTGTCTACAGGTAAAATTGGTATATCATAAACAGAAACTGTACAGAAAAAATTGGCCAAAACCAAATCTAAATATCTATCATTAATGTTTTTGATT
The DNA here is from genome assembly GCA_037103525.1 of Ganaspis brasiliensis. Classification (NCBI taxonomy): domain Eukaryota; kingdom Metazoa; phylum Arthropoda; class Insecta; order Hymenoptera; family Figitidae; genus Ganaspis; species Ganaspis brasiliensis. Next base: position 256,115 of record JAZKLR010000342.1, on the reverse strand, counting down.
TCATTATATTGAGTCAACCCTTTAACAATCATAAAGTCCTGCAAAGTAGATGACTTACGATCAGTCACATCATTTTCAATAAATTGTTTAAACTTGGGAGTATTAAAATCACCCACAAATAAAACCTTACAATCATGTATCATCGTAGACGCAGAGATTGAATCGAAAAAATCATCAAATTGACTAATTGACAAATCAGGCGGAATATAAACTAAAATGATGAGGAAAGAATAATGATCATGAAAAACCTTAACCGCAACCGCATTAATATTAGAGAAGGAAGGAAATATATCAGAAGTATCAACATCAATTGAACGGTATTTAGTTTTTACTGACATTAAAACACCTCCACCTATCTTGTTTATTCTATTATCACGAAAAATATTTAATAAATTTAAGTCAAATAATTCAGAATTTAATAAGTCACTTTTTAACCAGGTCTCAGTGAAAAAAATAATGTCAAATTCAGAAACATCTAAATTTGATCTTAAAATAACGATTTTCGTGTTGATACCTCTAATATTCTGATAATATAGGGAAAAGTTAACAGACGAATTTAATACATTGCGCTGATCACGAGCATGAGTTGTGTTCACCTTTTCTGATTGAAGAGCAGTAGTTAGTTCTTGGATCGAGAAACAGCTGGTTGCTTCCTCTTGACAATTTTCATTTCTCCTCTTATCTCCCTCATGACAATATCCAATTCTCCGTTCTTCTGACGTTCTCGTAATTCCAGATAGGTCTCCTTCTTCTGTGTCCTTTGAAGTGGGGTTAGATCTCGAGTCAAAGAGAGAGTGGTATCGGTTTCCCCCACCAAAGTCTTCTTCTTCTTCTAGTAAGCATGAAGCATATCCCACATCGAGGTTTCGTTGTCAAAAGTGATTCTGATTGGGCGTAGAGGTGATGGACTCTGTTGGCGTTTACCGAATCTTGAGAATTTAATTAATTTTGGATCATGCAACTCATAAATAGATTTAAGGTAATCATTAACTTTTTCAGATTCCAACTCAAAAATAGAAGTCTTACTTAGTTTCTCATTGCTTTCCATCTCGGGGCAGCCAAACATAACAACATTGCAGCATCTTCCAAGTCTGTCAGAGATCTCAGCAACACAACCTGATGAAATAGATTTTTCGGATATGGCAACATTATCGTTTGTATGCTGGAGCTCCTTAACACAATCCTCAAGACTCTCAATTCTTTCCATTGCATCATTAAGCTTAGTAGAGTAATCGGAGACGGAAGCATTTAACTCAGAAATTTTTTGTTCCACTGTATTAATTTTGCTACCAATAAATTCCCCGGAATCAGCTTTGGCTTTAACATAGTGATCAGTAAGCAATTGCTCAAGCTGGTCAATAGTTATACTACCAGAAGTGCTAAGTGACAATGATCTATAGTTTGTTTTAAAAGCACAACACTTTCTCTTGCCAGTAGATTTGCTCACAGCTAGACCAAAACAGCTTGAATGGTAAAATACTCCACATGGACAGGAGTGTGCATCGCCAGATATGTTGGTATTACATTGACGACAGGCACGTGTATTACTCATGATTCACTTGTCACATGTAAACAAATATAAGTGGGGTCGAGTCAAGATTATACACAGCACTGAATCTGAGACAATTTTTACACGTTAGTTAGTACACAGTGCGTAATAGGTATCTCTAAAATTGATGAATAAATAACCCCAGTAAAAAGACACAACAATTTTTATTATTCCAATTCAAGTGGATCACATCCAGGGATATTAATAATCCAAGAATTAGTCCGACATCACCTTAAATACACGAAAAACTGTCAAATTGTCAAATTGACATAATATTTGTAGTCAGCGTCCCCGAAACCGATATTACTGTCATTTTCGTCAAAAATAATTACTTTTCAGAAAAGTTGACAACTGAAATGACAGCTGTCAATTGGAAAATTGCCAATTTGACATCATATTTGTAATCAGCGACCCCGAAATCCCTTCCACTGTCAGTTTCGTCAAAAACAATCACTTTTTAGAAAAGTTGACAACTGAATTGACAGCTGTCAATTGTCAAATTGTCAATTTGACATCATATTCGTAATCAGCGACCCCAAAAACCGTTATACTGTCATTTTCGTCAAAAATAATCACGTTTTAGAAAAGTTGACAACTGAATTGACAGCTGTCAATTGTCAAATTGTCAATTTGACATCAAATTCGTAATCAGCGACCCCGAAAACCCCTAGAATGGTGTTTCATTTTTTCATACCCACTCTCAATTTTGCTCGGGTGTTAAAGGGTTAATAAGCGTGAAGAAAGCAAAAATCAAGCACAATAGGGTTCGAAGGCCACAGGGGTCTTTCGGTCCAGGGGGGTGATCCGCTTTCACTCTTTGTATTGCCAATAGTTGCCACCTTCAACTCTTTTTTTCAGCTTTGAGGGAATAAACTGTGAAGTAAAACATGCCCTCTAAGGTAAAGGCGTTTCGTGATTGGACAATTTGGAATTGCAAATAACTCGAGCAATTAAAGTTCAATCAAAAAACGAGCAACTCTTTGATTACTTAATTTTTTGAGCTGATATCAACCCTAAAATATGTTCACATTATGTAGGGACACCCGGTATAGACAAACGCTTTTATGCTGAAAAGATTAAAGCGGATAGAAAATGATTTAAACGGATAAACAGGGATAGAAAATAGAAATAAACCGTAACCTTACATTCATTAGACTGTCATAGAATAAACTATCGTAGTCTTCTATGGTCCAGCGTCTAGCAGCAAGGATTCGACATCGAGAGGCCCGGGTTCAAGTCTTCATACGAGCTGATTTTTTTGCTTCAGGTTTGATTTCAATTTATGTATTTCAGTATTATGTTTACTATGTATAACTTGTAATAATTTACTATATTGATTTATAAAAATTAATTAAAAATTTACAGTTGGACGAATAGAAAAAGAGATAAAAGAATATAAACGATTAGGCGCAGAGATTCAAATGGATCGAAAAGTTCTACCTTTTTTATCCGTTATTTTCTATCCGTTTAAATACGGCTACTTTCAGCAGGGATCATTTAATTTTAGTTATATAGTTAAAGATAGAATGAAATAAATAAAAAGAATAGAAAAGACTAGATATTATTTTTTGGTAATAAACTTAGGCATAGAAAAAAATAGATATTCCAAACTATTTAGGATAGATTGAATGATGATTGAAAGATATAGAAAAATATTGAATCTGCCCGATAAATCAGAGATAGGAAGAGAAAGAGTTTTAGGAATGCAAATCGCGTATTTCCCGTACATAGAAAATTCAATTTCTTTCTATCACTTATTTGTTATCTCTTTCTATTCTTTTACTCTCAGCAGGAATGTGTCATCGTACAGGGTGTTCTAAAATTTAGAAGAATTGCAAGAATATTGAACAGTTTACAATTCACATTTGGAAAATAAATGACTGAAGGATATATTTATCATTTTCAAAAATTATAAATTGCAAAAAATCAACAATTTGGTCCACGGTTTATAGAGCTAATTAACTTTTACAACAATGTTACAGAGTGCTAATTGGCAGATCTAAATTTATTTATAATTTTTTTAATTGCACTGAGAAAAAAATTTTCTTGCGCTAATGCAAAAATGCATTGTATCAAGTATGAATTATGCTTATAATCGGTCTTAGTATAAAATATTATAGATGCAAGAATTTGAGGTTATGTTAAACTGATTTGCGCATGACAAAAGCAGACCAGAGTTTACGTCAAAGATCTTATTCTTGTAACAAGCATAAAAACGATTTCTTATTTCAATGCAATCAATGAAAACATACTTTTATTCTTGTAAGAAGAAATCTTTTTTTGCAGTGTGGTGTTTTTACAACTATAACCACCGACAAAACTTTCCTTTCATTAAGCATCCATTTCCTTTCATTACTTTCTAAGAGTAACGCTATGAATGAGGTACGAGTGTGTTACGTCAGTGTGAATGACGTAAAATGGAACTAGAATGAAAGGGCATTTATGAATAGTAAATGAGGATCTCAATAGGAGCATCACATATTCAAGCGGAACAAATACTTGCGATCGGCGACATACTGCAGGGCATTGGGAGTGACGTGTCCTTATATGGTTTTTTCCAGGCCATATGGGGGTACCGTCTGATGTGAGCTCGCTCTGCCGAGGTGTTTCTGTAGTGCGAAGTCAGGAGCCAGCCCATTCAGGATTTTGATCAAATAGTGTGCAGGGGGTATAGGTGTCGGAGCCTGTACTGCTACGGTGGAGTCCGTTCCGTCTGTGTTGTACCGGGAATGGCTAAGCGTAAGGGTTGGGCCTCAGGCAACTGGGGTAGGACCGTCGTGTCCGAGGGTACACCCGCTCCCAACCTAGGCGACCCCCCCCCCCCCCCTCTACACACGATGCGCTGGTAACCTTAAATAAATGGATTTTTTAAAACTTAATAAAAATGGAAACAGTGAGAGCTTGGAGACTGAGACAGATAAGTCGACGGATGCCCCATCAACATCCGTTTTTGCTGCCCGGACAACGGAGACCCCGAGTAGAGAGGGTAGCGCTGCTCTTCCGAAACTTGAGGGATGGGAAGCCATTATTTGACTTTTGAAAAAGCAAGTCCTCATCACTAAGGAGCTGACGAAGTCTTTATTGTTTGTGCAGTCGAAGCGGCTGGAAAACAATCTGAACCCAGTGAAGGAAACTATCGACAAGGTAGTGGAATGGAGTGGCTGCCTCGAAGAGTCAACAAAGGACTTGAAAGACCAGACGATAAAGATGCTAAAAGGCGCCTCCAAACCAAAGGGAAAGGCGAAAGTCCCCCCTCGCCCAAAACCCGATGAGTTGGGGACGCCAGCATCTCAGAGAAAAGGCGAAAAACGAGGAGAAAAGGAAGAAGCTTCGAGTACCCCTGAAGAAAGGTCCTTGAAGAAAGAGAAGAAGCCCGAGAAACTCCAGGGTGGGATTGAAAAATCCTTTGCTTAGGCAACCCGCGGGCTAAATGACCTTGTGATGGATTTGAACAAGGAGTGGCAGGAAGATCAAGCCACTCAGATAAAAAAGAAGAAGAAAAAGATGGAGGCAAATGCCGAAGCCGCTAAAAAGAAGGCGGAGTTGGCGGCCCAAAGGAAGGCCTCCAACGACAGGAAATTGAGAAAAAATGACGCTATCAGGGTGACGTTAAAGGATAACGTGTCCTTTGCCGACGCCCTGAAGCATATGAAGTCGGTGGTCAACCCTGCCGAGACAAAGACGGAGGTTCTAACGATCCGGAGGACGATGAGGAACGATATGCTTCTTGTCCTCAAGGGCAGGGAGGACCGATCGGGTCTAAGCAGGGCCTTGACTGCCGCCTTCGAGGAAAAAGGAGAGGTCACCACAGAGGTGTCATGCCGCCTCTTCACTCTTCGAGCTGGAAGCGGGCTAGCGGTGCTCCAACTCCATGAAGCATGCGCTGAAGCTTTGTTGAAAGCTGGCAAGGTGAAGGTTGGCTGGATCAACTGCAGAATCCGGGCCAGGTTGGAAGTAGAGAGGTGCTTTAAGTGCCTGGGCTACGGCCACCTGGCAAGGACCTGCAAGGGCACGGATAGGAATAAAGCCTGCTGGAAGTGTGGAGGTCCCGATCATCAGAGCAAGAGCTGCAGTGCCGAGTTCTACTGCACTGCTTGCTCTGACAAAGGAATGACGGACGTCAAACACCGTCCAGGGAGCGGGTCCTGCCCTATTTATAGAGCAGAACTTAACAAGTTGAAAAGAAGGAGCTAAGGTGTCTTCAGATTAACCTTGCAAGGGGAAGCTAGCGAAAAATCTCATGTTTTTGACGGCCATTCAGAGAGGAGTTGATATACTGTTTTTCAGTGAACAGTGCAGTGTAGGAAACCGAACCACTATGTCTGGTACCAGGATAAAACATGTAGATCTGGAATTCAAGTGTGCAATCCGGATCTGAGCGTCAGCGATTTCCTGGAAACCGACAAGGGGTTCGTTTAAATAGAGGTGGCAGGTATACGTATGTATAGCTGCTACTTCTCTCCGAACGATCGCCTTAAAGATTTCGAGGCCGAAATGCAATCTCTTAAAGAAAGCATAAAAGCTTTCGGCGGGAGGACCCTTCTAATGGGAGACTTCAACGGTAAGTGTCCCGAATAGGGAGAAACCCGTTGAGACAGGAGGGGCACTTTGATAAGCGAAATGGTGGCCAGAAATGACCTGGTCGTAGCAAACCGGGGCCAGGAGTTTACATTTCGGCGAGGCAAATCAGGATCAATTTTAGATTTCACAATTGTCTCGCCTAGCTTGGCACGGAAAATCAGGAAGTGGGAGGTGCTCGATGAAACTACCTTGAGCGATCACCAGTATATTGAGTTCGTTATCTCGATGGAAGAGCTTTTGAGGGGCAAAAGACCCGGTAGTCTTAATTAGAAACCCCTCATGGAACGTCGGTAAGCTCGATCAGGATAAGGCAAGAAAGTACCTGGAAGAAGCCAAGCTTATCTACGAACTTGGCTGGATAAGGGAACCGGAAACGGTTGAGGAGAGAGTGCGTGCCGCGAGATGTGAGACGTGAGGTGATTGTAGCTTGCAATCACTCCATGCCCCGACGTAGACGCGATTACTCGAGGAAGAGCTCAAATTATTGGTGGAACGACGAATTGGCAAAGCTAAAAACAGAGTGCAATAAAGCGAGATGGAGATATACCCGCTCAAAGGGGAATTCCTCGCTAGAGCAGGAATGGCACAAAGCCAGAAAGGCTTTTAAACAGGGAATAAGACGTAGCCAACGGAATTGCTGGAAAGACCTAATCAGCGACGTTGAAAACGATCCATTGGGACTGGTGTTTAAGATTGTGACCAAGATATTGGTTATTAAACAACAGGCCCCTGGTCTAGACAAACCTGATTGGGTCCCACAGATCATCAGAGCCTTATTCCAGTATGTGGAAACATGGTCTCGAGAGGACTATTCTTTTTGCCTAGTACGGAGCGAAGATCTTTTCACTCTTGAGGAGTTAAGAGCCGCGGGAAAGGGGTTGAAGACTGGTAAGGCGCCAGGGAGGGACGGAATACCCAACGAGATCCTGAAATTGGTGATCGATGTGTACCCTGAACTTTTTCTTAACCCTTTGAAAGATTGCCTCAGGGCTGGAAGGTTCTTTATGGACTGGAAAAAGCAAAATTTAGTTCTTCTCAGAAAAGGAGACAAGCCTCTAGAAAAGACGTCATCCTATAGACCCATATGTCTTCTGGACACAATGGGTAAACTTCTAGAGGGTATAGTTTTGCAGAGACTTCAGGGTCTTCTGACTGGCGAAAATGACCTATCAGAAAACCAGTACGGTTTTCGCAAAGGCCGATCCACCGTCGACGCTATTTCGGCGGTGGTAGAAGAGGCAAAAAAGGCCAGAGAAGGCAAGGGAAAAAAGAAAGGATTTTGCGCATTAATAGCAATAGACGTACGTAATGCGTTTAATTCCGCGCGTAATTCCTGTTGCGAATGATGGATAACTATCTTAGCGATAGGTGGATCGAGTATGAGGGCAAAACATTTCAGATTCGCGAGGAGATGACTTGTGGAGCCTCCCAAGGGTTGAAGGTAGGGCCATTCGTGTGGAACGTCATGTATGATGCTTCCCTGCGGATGACACTACCTACGGACACCAAATCAGTCGGCTTCGCGGACGACAGTGGTCTGGAAATGGCCTTGGAAAAAACCGAAGCACTGCTTGTCACGAACCGGAGATCCTTTGTTGCCCCACTTATTGAGATTGATGGGACTGGAGTAAAATGGAGTAACGCCATAAAGTACCTGGGCGTTGAGTTGGATAAGAAGCTTAGCTTCAACCAACATTTAACATCCGCAACAATCAAAGCCATCCAATGTGGAGGAAATATTTCCAGGCTCATGCCTAACATTGGTGGTCCCAGGGAAGCAAAAAGGAGATTAGTAGCGAGCGTGGTACACTCGAGATTGCTTTACGCAGCTCCAGTGTGGGCATGAGTCCTAGAAAAACACACCATCTCTATAAGACTACTTTCAGCCCAAAGAATAGTATTGTTGAGAATAGTCTCAGCCTACCGGACTATACCTACTAGCGCTGTGCAAGTCCTAGCAAGCGTTCCGCCGATAGATCTATTGGCTAAGGAAAGACAATATGTCTATCTCCTCGCCAAAGATCGGGAAAGCTTGCTCCCAGAAGAGGACAGGCAGCGTCTAAAGGCCCAGATTCGTAGAATCGCGAGGAGTAGATTAGTCTAGGAGTGACAGGTGAGATGGAATAGGGAATCTACCGGAAGGTGGACTTACCGCCTTATTCCCCGTACCCTTATTCTCGCTAAATGGATAGAAAGAGGGCACGGAGAAGTTAGCTACTAGTTAACACAGGCGCTGACAGGTCATGGTTGTTTCAACGAGTATTTGAAACGTTTTAAATTAAGAAGAGAGGGATCGTGCTCGTATTGCGACGCCCCCGTGGACACCGCAGAGCACACCCTCTTTGTTTGTAGATATTGGGAGAAGAAAAGGCAATACATGTTTCGGGTGGTGGGTACTGAAGTCACCCCCGAAAACATGATTGACCTTATGTAAAGGAATGTGGACTCGTGGCAGCACATTGAATCCTTCATTACCCAGGTAATGAAAACCAAAGACATGAATGGTCGCAGGGTAAGAAACCAGGGTTAAGCTGGAGACAAAGGAAAGTAAGAAGGTAGGAAAGAAATCCGTATAGAATCCTCCACCTGTCATCAGTTCGAAGCCCGCCGTTGATCGGTGGGGGTTCTTACCCCCAACGGTTTGTCGGTTGATCGAGATCTGATGCTGGGCTGAGGGATCTATGGGTATGGGTGGAGTTAGCACTCGGTGATGTTGGTTGCTTAGCTCAATCGTTCCGCTAAGTGTTAAGTACTCCTATGAAGCGAGGAAGGTTTAGTGGGTATTACCCAGAGATAAACTTACTGGGGAATATTTATATTCCCAAGTAAACTATTCTCTGGGCTTGAGTCCCACACACGGAGAGCACCCTCCTTAAATGATGCGTGCATCATTCATTGTAAGGTGTTCTTTATGGTGCGTAAATGCATTTTCCAAACCTCGTAATAAATATAAAAAATAAATAAAAAATATTGTTAAAAAAAATAACAAAAAAAATTAAAAAAAAAAATTTGAAATCGTCAGAAAAATGTCGCCAAGATCAAAGAAAAAAACGATAAAATCGGTTCATTATTTCCTGAGTTGTAGGTGATTTTAACAAACAATTGTTATAAAAAATTATTTTCTTTAAAAAAAAAAATAAACATATTTAGAATCGTTAAAAAAAGTAGCCCAGAGTAAAAAATGAAACATTAAAAGCAGTTCATTAGTTCATGGGTTATAGGGAATTTTAATAATAAAAAATCCAAATAAATTTCTGATATAGTGCTACTTGGCAGAATTTTGAAAATTTTTAGTAATTTTCTTTTTAATAATTTTTTATTTGTTAATATTTTTATAATTATGACCAATGAAAGTAGTTTGCTTCTGTTAAGCAACAAATAAATGTCAAAATTTAGTTAAGAAAAAAATAAGTTATATTGTTATGAACAATAATTTTTTAAAAAACATATTTAGAATTGCTAGAATAAAGTAGCCCAGATAAAAAAAAGAAAGATCAAAATCGGTTAAAATTATCTCGTAAGGAGTGTTACAAGGTGACGTATTGAGCCGACATTTGTTCTCAATTTTCATTAGCGATTTAGAGCGTTTCCTAATAGACCACGATTGCAGCGGTATAGCTAGAAGCACTCTCTGTGAGGCCTTGCTGCTTGCGTACGCCTATGATATAGTTCTACTCGCAGAACCTCCTACTGAGCTGGCAAGAAAGTTAGAGGCGTTAAGACTATATTGTGAGCAGAAATGGCTTACTATTAATGAAGACAAGACGAAAATTGTAATTTTTCATCGAGGAGGGAATGTCTCTGTAAGAAATTTTAAATCGTTTAAATGCGGCGACATAAAATTTGAAGTTGTCGACCATTTTACATATTTGGGGGTCATGTTCTTAAACTCCTGCTCCTTTACAGAATCAGCTAGTAAATTCGTCAGCTCAGCCAGTTCTGCGATGAACGCGACCATGCGAGTAATCTACGTTTCTAAGGTCGACTCGTGGCAGTCGTATTCAAGACTTTTCGATAGCCTGATAGCAAGTACCCTTTCATATGGGGTTCAGATCTGGGGGCATGACCATTTTGACATGCTTGAAAAATCGCAACTTAACTTCTTCAAGCGACTTCTTCTCCCTCGCTGCACTCCAGGGTATGATATCCGTCTCGAAACTGGTAGATTCCCTTTGTCTTTCATTGTTGTGAAAAAATTTTTGTCTTTACTCAATAAAATTTGCAACATGGATATTTCACGGTATTCAAGACAGTGTCTTCATCGTTTGGCAGAGCAGTCGGTCTTAACTGGCTTATTCACTTATATCATTTTATTGTAGATGTAGGAGTAGATGCTGGGATAGATTTGAGAAACCCTGAGTCAATTGCGACTAACACGCAGGCCATCTTACAAGGGTATGGAAAGTTTTTGATTACGCGTGACCTGCACTCCAGGGAAAACTCGAGAAGCCTTCAGATCTGGCCTCTTATTCCTCTAAGACTGAGACCACAATACTACCTGCTTGTTAGAATGAGACTCGATATGAAAAGGATTTTTGCCCAATGGTGATTTTCTAATATTCACGCAAATTACATATTATCAAATAATTCGACTCTCTATCTTAAATCACAGGACAATTGTTGTTTCTGTAACTCCAACATTAATAGTCTCCATCATTTTCTATCCGATTGCCTATGCTTTGAAAGTATCAAGATTTCTTATTTCCCCGAACTCTTGAATAGCGATTGCTGCGAGTCGTTTTCGAGAGAAGTATTATTAACTGCAAGAATCGCAGTGATTAAAAAATTTGATGCAATGTTCTCGGATATAGTCAAGATCTTTGTCACATAAATTTAAAAATTTGTAAAGTTCGTCTGCCCGATTACATACTCTGCCGTTGTAAACTTTTTGTAGATTTCAGTTATCTGTATATGGACCGTCAGGGTCTAAATAAATAAATAAATAATTAAATTAAATTAATTAAAACTCTCGATAATTTAAACTATTTTCGGTTCCCTAGAAATTCTAATTGACGAGAGTCGACTGTAATTAAAGTAAGGGAATAGGTTCGGTTGTGGGCACCCTTTTTGTTTTTGACCTATAACTTGTGCCCAATAAATATGACACGGTCATTAACGTATGTATGGAAAGCTACAGACCTTAGCTAACTTCTGGTAAAGAAACTAAATTGATTCCGTCGAATAGAAAAATTATTTTTATAAATTTAATAAAGTGGTAATTTTTTTCAAAAATGAAATTTGGTTCGGTTGTGGGCACCCTTAAAAAATTGGCTAAAAATGGGGAGAAATGAACTTAAACCACCTCAAATATGAAAAAATATAAATTTAATTATTAATTATATGAGTATACATGAAATTATTTAAATTATTTCAAGTTTAATTTCAAAACTAAAACCTATTTATTTTAAAGGCTTACAGCGGCAAAATGACCGCATAAGATAAAACTTTTCACATCCACTTCAGTCCCCCTTCAATCTAATTCACTTCCACTTTACTTCCACTTTATTCCATTTCACTTCAATTTCACTTCCACTTCACATCCACTTCAATTCCGCTGTATATCCACTTTACTTCTACTTCCTTTTTAATTTTATTTCAATTACACTTCACTTTCACTTCAATTATACTTTATTCCCATTTCACTTTCACTTCACTTTCACTCCACTTCCACTCCACTTCCACTTCACATCGATATACCGACTATCTTTGTCTCTCTTTGTCTCCCTCTTTCACGCATCGAACCTAAAATGCACAAATATTGTCATTTACACGATGGACGCTTAAGTCACGTTATAAGAATTTTGTCCCTAGATCACTCCCAGAAACCACTGAAAACCCTTAAAATTTGTGAAATACTATTAATAGTTGTGAGAAATTACTTATGATTTCATCCAACACGATATTTCGCGATTTATCTAAAAAAATAATGGTGCCCACAACCGAATCAATTTGAGTGCCCACAACCGAACTTTGCAATCATGTTAAAACGCCATAAAAAAAATTTTGGTTGTAGACATTGCTGTGATACTCGGTATTGGATTACAAAATATATTATATTTACTGTGTAAATATGCATTAGACAGACATTTTGAATTGATTCGCTTTGATTTGTGCCACTTTTAAAAATATTTAAAAAAACTTTTATTTTAATTTCAACGTGAAAAAAATTAATTTCTTTGCAGCAAAAAGTACAGGTGTCCATTCAATTTTGTATTCTCGCAAAAAACTACGTGCGGTCATACCACACACTTGACATTTGTCACATTTGACAAATATCTTTTCTGTCAAAAGTTTCGCAGGGGTGCCCACAACCGAACCATGCCCATAACCGAAGCTTTTTCCCTACTGAATGTAACTGAAGTTCTAAGCAATTTTTGCATCTAGTTTGTTGAAATAAACGTTATTATTATTATTATTCCTTACATAGGTACACATTTTAAATAACATATAAAAATTTGAAATTTTGAAACAATTGCATATATTTCCGAAGATATAAAAAATAAAAAATACATGTTTTTGAAAAACCATCAAGCTTTGAATGATAAAGAATTATAAGATTTTGAATCTGATCAAACGAGTGAATAAAAATGGATTTTTAATTATTTTCTTTCTATAGAAAACATCAAATGCCGAGTCTCAACTGTGTTTTTTTTCGTACCACCCGTCGAAATGCTCTCACCTGATTTCAATGTTGACATTTTTTTTTAAAGGCAAAATAAATTAGTTAATGTTGATTTATTAGAAATAATAGAGTGGCACAAGTGGTGGATCTTCAATTTAGTTGCTATAAAAAAAGTTAAATATTATTTTTAATGTATTTTCGAATCTTAGAAAAATTATTAAAAAATAATATTTAGCACTTTTTTATAGCAACAAAATTGAAGATTTATCACTTGTGCCACTCTATTATTTCTAATAAATCAATATTAACTAATTTATTTTGCTTTTTAAGAGCAAAAAACGTCAACATTGAAATCAGGTGAGGGCATTTTTGTTCACACGTTTGATTAGCCTTAAGTTTTAATCAGAATAAAACTTTGAAACTTATAAAAAAAACTTATTAAGTTCTTGCCGAAATTTACGGTTCTCCTAAAAAATCGCAACATTAACACTAAACCGTTTTTTCGGCATTTTACTCAGGGGCCGTTCGAAAAATACGTAACGTTTGTAGGGGGCGGGTCAGATGTAGGAACTTTTACATGTACTATCTCATTACCATCAAAATGTCAAACAGTGAACCTAACCTTTAATAATGAACAAGCACAAGTAAGCTGTAAATCACAGTATTTTCAATAAATAAAACTTAAAATTCCAAAAGAAAATCAGAGTGACATGCGCATAATTTGTGAAGAACGATATTTCTTTATTTTTCTATCATAAGCAATGAGAAAAATAAAAACAAAAATAAATTCTCAAAAATCAGCAGGTAATTTATTCTAAAGGTAATTTACCGGTATGTTATCAGAGAACGTTCTCTTTCTCGCGGTAATATTACCCGACTAAGAACTCTAGTAATCACTGACATAAAAACACGCCCTGTATGAGTTTTCAAAGAAGTACGTCTAAAAATTAAAAAATATTTGAACTTAAAAAGTATTCCTGAAAAATGTTATCTGCTATATTAAATCCGAGATTTTGAATTTTAAATATATGAATTAGGAATTGTAATCAGCGATTTTAAAGAACCTCTATGCCAAGTTTTATGAAAGTATTGAAAACAAGAATTTATCCAGAAAACGAGGCCAGGAAATATGTACAGATCTGTTTGAGTTAAAATTTTGGACATGGATGCTAAAAATAACAAAAAATAGCATCAATATCTCATGGTGTATACTATAAAGAAGAAAATTAGCCTACAGCCATTTAGATATTGCGGTTAATGGAGGTTAATGGCTTACCAGTAGCAAGTTCTATGCTACGAATGACAAGAATTTCAAATTTTAGATACCATCCTGCAGTCGTAGGTATAGGGATATGTTAATAATCACTTGGTCCTTAAAAAGTTATATCTCTTGGAAGAAGAAAAATGAAGGGATAGCTTATTATTAATTTTACAATTTAAAATATATGTTAAACTTGCAAAATATAAGTGAACCTAATTTTGAAGACCTAAATTGCAAAGTTTAAGTGTTCACCATTTAAGAAATACTTTATTAACTCCCTTGAAACTTGGGGTCTGCCCACTTCCATTAATATATAAAAAGATAGTTTAGTTCCTTAGGCCAATTTCAAAAGTTAAATTCGTTAAATTTTTGCCAGTCTTTACGGTCTCCTAACCCATTGTGGATCCGCTAAAGATCCAAAAGAACGTTGCAGCGGACATTTAATTTTGTCTGAAGTGTTTCAACCAGTGATTGCCCGCTATAAAACAAAAACATGAGGAGTCCGACGCGGTGGATAGTCGATATTTCAAGGGTCTTAAGTACGCAGAAAAGCAGGAAGAGCCGGGAAAGCAAAGACTCCAGAGGCTAAGAAAGTTAGGAAAGTCGTAAAGGTGCCAGCACCAAAAGTCCCCGTCGAGTCTGGGAAACCAGGAAACCCTAAGCTCTTGGTTCGAGTTTATGAGGGACAGATATATGTTTCTGTCCTTGGCAAACTCAGAAGGGACGTGGATCCTGGTTCTTGTCAGACCACGGTCATAGGTGCTAGGCCCACAAAAGAGGAAATTCTTCTTTTGGAACTGAAAGGAGGTTTCAACGAGAATGCTTTCACGGATAAGGTTTCCGAGGCGGTATCAGGGTCGTATACCGTCAGGGCGACAGAGAACCACTGGATGACTCTGGAAATCCGAGATCTTGACGATTTAACGGAAAAAGAGAAAGTAGTTTTTGCTTTCAAGAATCTTTGCAGACTCCCAGAGAGAAAAGACAAGTCATGGTCTTAGGACCCAACAGGAGGGGGTTAAGCTTGCCATCGTAATTGCGGACTACGAAGAGTCTGGTCACAAATTTGCAGAGTGTAAGAACGAGGCGTTTTGCCTCCTGTGCGGGCTCAACCCTAACTTGGCCGCGGATACGTTGCACATCGCAGGATCCGGTAAGCGCGTTTCTTTCAGGAAGGTCCTGGAAAAAGCAAAAAGGCAAGAGGCGCAAAGGTGCAATCGTTTGGGGGCGACGTGAGTCGCATGCTACGGAGAAACAGGATCCGGAAGGAGACTTTGAACTCTGCTGAGAGACATTGAGTCTTAATACGTTGGGATGGGTGCAAAGTACTGGGGGGAGTTGCCTTTCTGAAAGTAGGGGTTTAGATAGATTAGTTTAGATAGCTTCCCCCTAAATCGAGGAAGATTTAGTGGGCATTACCCGGAGGTGTACACAAACATCATTGTAAACAAATTGGACTGACTTTAAACCCGTGTTGCTTACGATACTTTTTATTCTTTACTACTTTTTATTCGAAAGCACAAACAAAGTGTTTTAAATGCCTGTATAGTCCAGTAAATCTGTCACGAAAAACGTCGATTTCGTCAAAAATTAGGGAAAGTTAGAGTTCAACGGTTTCATATAGTAGGGGGGGGGGGGGGCCTAGATGAAGACATATATGAATTAGACTAGCTGTTTTCATGGCGACTATTTTTAAACAATCGTTAAAGGTGACGAAATGAGATTTTTGAGTACTCCTTTCTCACCTAATTATCTGGCTGAAAAATGAGTCTTTTTGGGCTTGTAGCCCTTAAAAATTCCTACAAGTAATAGGTCACAAGTTAGAGCGCGATAATTTGTTTGCTTGCGAATTAATTAAAACGACATAAAATCGCACTTTCTTAATTGTTTAATAAATGTAATAATAATAAAGCTACATCTTTCAAACTTTCTGAAAACATGTCCCCAGTTACCCTTAAAAGGTGTGCAAAATTTGAGCCCTGTCCAATAAATAGTTATTGAAAAAAGCTATTTGTTATTTAATAAACTGATTGTCGCGGAAGGAATTTCCGACTCCAAGGCGCAATAAATTGCAACGATATTGTGCTCATTTTACTTAGGAAGAGTTACACTATCACTATCATGTTCTCTATATTTTTCCTGTACACTGAAAAAAATTCTTAGTAGATTTTACAACTTTTCTACTACTTTTCTTAGTTCAATAAGTCCCCAATGAAATTTTTTCTTTTATGTCAACTACTACTTAAGTGTTTAATCGAAATAATAATACAATTGTTACAATAATTTTTCTTAATTGATTTTAGTAAGTTAGTCAAGTAGAAACAACAAAATTTTTCTTAGTAAAATTTACTACATTTCTTAGTTCAATAAGGAACAATGACATTTTTCCAATTAAGTTAACGATAACGTTGCAGTTAAAGTAACTAAGATTATCTATAGATTTAATCAATTTTTTTTTCTTAGTAAATTTTACTACTTTAAAGTAGTAAAATAAATTTGTTTATTATTATTATTTATTATTATTAAGATACATTTTCCACCCTCTGTCCTATTACTTCTGTTTATTGACACCTTATATTATTTAATTATCATATTCCTAACAGAGAAAAATCCATAAACGCTGGGGATTGAACGCACGACCCTAACACTCGCAAGCCGATACCTTAACCATCTAACCACGCACGCACGCTACGATGGCTTGCATAAAACTTAAGGACATTCTACTCATCCGCAGTTACCTTTACTATCCAAAGTAGTAAATTTTACTACATTTCTTAGTTCAATAAGGAACAATGACATTTTTACAATTAAGTTTACGGTAAAGTTACAGTTAAAAGTAATTAAGATTATCTCCAGATTTAACCAACTTTCTTAGTAAACTTTACTACTTTTCTTAGTTCAATAAGGAACAATGACATTTTTGCAATTAAGTTAACGATAAAGTTACAGTTAAGAGTAACTAAGATTATCTGTAGATTTAACCAACTTTCTTAGTAAATCTTACTATTTAAACTAGTAAAATTAAATCACTGTATTTTACAACTTATTAAATTTTGTTGCAACTACAATTCTTAGTAGTTTCTACTACATTGTTTAATTAAAAAGAAGTATGTTAATTTTACTAGTCGCGATATAGTTATTTTACTAAACATTATACAGTAGCACTTATCATTTTTCTGTACTCAATTTTACTACTAATTTTGTAATTCAAAGTAACTACGAACGATAGTTAATTTTACTAAGAATTTTTAACTACATAAAAATGGTAATTTTATCTAATTAACAACAGTTGAATTAATTACAAATGTAATAGGTTTAACTACTTTTTACTCTACTAAGGGACTGTAGTAGGATTTACCACAAAATTTTTTTTCAGTGTAGTCTTCACGTAAAAATACATCAGTACACCAAATTTCACTACCCTAGGTTGAATAGTTTGCAAGATAATGAGTTGTTTTTTTCATTTTTCAGTAATTTTTAATTTTTTTAATTGAATGTTTTAAACATTTAAACATTTTCACATTAGATATGCCGAGAAGAAAACTCAACCACTTCTTTTAGTAGTCTAAATAAATAAGATTCATTCTCAAGCGAGTTAATCTTGTATTTCTTCCAAAACTTGAAGAAATCATGATGTACTGATTCGACAGTTTGTTTGAGCCAGAAGGGTAAGTCGAGGAGAGATGGATCACTTTTTCTATTTTATTGTCTACAGACGAGAATTCGTGAGAAAATCAATTTTGAACACGTGCAAGTTTTAGTTCCATTTCTTAAGAAAAAATACATACGTATGAAAATTTATCTCTGTCAACATTTTACACCATAAGAGAAGTTAGAAAAAAAAGAAAAAATTTAAGGAGAGTCGGATCAAGACGAAAAAATGTGTGTTACGATCGGTTTTCATACAAATATTGACTACAAATATTCAAATATAGATACCGAAAAATGGTCCGAGGAAGCACATACAAAAACTGCTTGTGGACCGAGTTGAGATATGAATAAGTAAGTGAAAACACCACATATGGGGCAAAATTCCTGAACTGTCCAGGTCAAAAAATAAAATTTATTCAAACTTTGCTAAAGTGTTTCTATTGTTAGTGGAAGTGTAAATACCAAATATTTTTAAATTCCAGGAAATAGTTTTTGAGTTACACAGTTTTAAAATTTTGAATTTTCTTAAAATATAGTTTTTTATATTTATCATATTTCTAAGTAGACTGCATAAAAGTTAACATATATTAAAGCTTTTTTACAGGCTGTTCAATGATAATAAATGTTTTTTGAAAAAAAAAAATTTTACCTTGAAATTCAAGGTCAAAATGTTAACTTGATTGTATCTCGAAATCGGATTTTTTTAAAAAAATTTTAACCTATCTCAATGGAAAGCTTGACTTTTTTCCTATAAGATATGTAAAAATCAGAGTGAAACTCTAAATACTTTTGTCAAAAATACCCGTGCGCGCTCGAATAGCGCGACCTCGCGCGGGTATTTAAGATGTATTTTTGACAAAAGTATTTAGAGTTTCACTCTGATTTTTACATATCTTATAGGAAAAAAGTCAAGCTTTTCATTGCGATAGGTTAAAATTTTTTTAAAAAATCCGATTTCGAGATACAATCAAATTAACAGTTTGACCTTGAATTTTTTTTTTACAAAAAAACATTTATTACCATCGAATAGCCTGTAAAAAAGCTTTAAAAATCACTATATATATATATGTTAACTTTTATGCAGTCTACTTAGAAATATAATAAATTTAAAAAACTATATTTTAAGAAAATTCAAAATTTTAAAACTGTGTAACTCAAAAACTATTTCCTGGAATTTAAAAATATTTGGTATTTACACTTCCACTAACAATAGAAACACTTTAGCAAAGTTTGAATAAATTTTATTTTTTGACCTGGATAGTTCAGGAATTTTGCCCCATATATATCTTAAAAAAAGTGAAAATTTAATTTTTTTAAACAAATTGTAAACGTTGTAGAAAAAAGTCTTCCGCTTAAGTACAAGCTAAGTATATATAAAAGATGTGCAAAAAATTTTAAATAATCGGTGCCTTATTTTTTAAGATATTGTGTCCACCGACTCTGAAAATGTGGTCTTAAAAAAACGTGTTTAACCTTCGCGCTATCGTAATGATTTGAAATCAGAATTTGATGTTTAAACCAACTTCTAGAGAGAACGGCTGTTTGGATTTTCAATTTTTTTTTTAATTTCAGTAATAAATTCTTAAGAGATTTGTGAGATTGATTTGAACATCAAATTCTGATTTCAAATTACTGTGTGACGCAAGAAACGACGCGACAGTCACAGGCCGGATAAGCGGCGCACAAAACGCGCTCTCTTTCTCTTTAAATTTTGTTCGCATCGACTTGAAATTTTGAGATAACAATTCTAAGATGTACTTTATTACAAAACAATTTTTGAAATGTCGATTTTTAAAAATGTATGATTACCTATGCCCCCTTAAAGAAATGTTTAGAATTTATAGATAACAATAATGGTTTGGGATTCTGGTCCGAACAAACTAGCGAATCAGCACATCATGATATTTTGAAGTTCTGAGAAAAATATAAGGTTTACTTCGCTAGAGAATGAATCTTATTCATTTAAGACTTTTAAAAGCAGTGGTGGAGTTTTCTTCTCGGCATATCTACACTGAGACTGTTAATCAGATTTTAGTGAAATTATTTTTTCCGTGTAATGTAAAAATATTTAAACCTTTAGTTCTAAAAATTAAAAATTATTGAAAAATGTAAAAAAAATTAAAATACTAATAAATGTAGAAAAATAATCGGGCAAGTACGAGTCACACTCGTACTAAAATCGAAGGGTTCCGTACCTCCTTTACATTTTCGAATATGTGAGCTAGAGATTTGAAATTGTTCACTAGGAAACGTTTGTAAAAAATAGTATATTACGTTACAAGGAAAAAAGTTCCAAATTCCTGTATCGCGCGACAATATGCCTAAGAAGATGCCTAGGGCATCATGTCGCTCATTTTAGGGCTTTAGAACTTTTTGCCCGTGTATCGTATACTATTTTTCTTAACATCTGGTCGAAAGCACGTTTCAAAATTCACTTAAACTTATTAAAAACAATTTAACAACGTTCCAGCTGACAAAATTGACAGCCTGATTGCGCGGCTATCTTTAATTGTTGCGCGCCTCTGTCGGAGACTTGTGAAAGTTTGATGCTTGCCGACATTTGCCATTTGCTGCTAGTCAGGGGTAGGCATCAAAAACACATATATAACCATAGAGTTAGCTCAGTTGGTTAAATACTAGACTTTGCGGTCGCGCCAAGTCAAGGTTGCTTGGTTTGCGCCTCGACAATTCTGGGATTTTTCTGGCTTGAGATAACTTCAGTGGAAGGTTTGACGTCGAGGAATAATGATATGCACTGTCGGTAACTGACCTGTGCAGATCATTAGAACTCGACTGTCGATAAACCGGTTGTACTCGTACAATTTATCAGAATTCCCACAGGGAACACTTGTAAGTGGATAAAGGCCAATAGACAAGTGTATAATTAAAAAAAAAATAAAATAAAACACATATATAAAACAAATACAGCTAAGCAAGCCTCGAATCGATCAAAAGGAACAAAATAAGTTGTTTTAGTCGGATTTTAACACAAAATCAGAGACATATCCACACTTTCTTTAAATACATAGAAATATTAAATAAATTTAAAGAAATAAATAATTATTTTTAAAACTCGCACCAGCTCGTGCAATGTATTTGCTTCCGGCAAACTGCTATTACTCCCGGTTAACTGTTTTTACTTTCGTTGATCTAGGTGGCGCACATGTGCATCCAACAATGAGCAAATCTTTGGCTTTCCTATTCGAAATCGAAGCCGAACGTTTGTACTTTCAACCAGAGTGTTAAGAAAAATAATTTTTATTATACACTAAATAATATTATATAATACGCGGAAAACTACATCTGTGTACCAAATTTCAACACTATAATTTAACAAATCTGGGCACTAAGGGGGTGGGGAACACGCTTTTTCAAGAAAATTTATTTTCTAGACAACGCGATGCCAAATGCTTTTAATCTGGTTCTCTATATTTTTCGTGCAATCTACAAGTCAAACTATATTCATGGAAAAGTCTATGATAATGAGCTTCAATCACGTTTTCCATATCATTTTCGTAAATCGCATGTGAAATTTCATATGTGTACCATATTTTAAATCTCCATCTCAAATAGTTTAAAAGTCAGAGAGGGGGTCGAAGTGATTTTAATAGAGTTCCGTTTGAACAATACGGAATCTTAAAAAATTTAGTAAATAACGAAAAATTTAAAAAAAAATTAATGAAAAGTTAAAAAAAATAGAGCAATACAACCTCTATATGTCCTCGTTGTTGGCTTTGAGTTAAGCTGAAAGTGGTGTTTTTAAAGAAAAAAATTATTTATTTTATAACAAAATGTGATGACACCCAGTAAAATGGTAAAATTCGAAAATTTCGAAAAAAGGATTAGCTGCAGCTGGGATTTAGGTTTTTACGCATTTTTAAACTACATTTGATATAGAAATTTTCTATTCAAGCAGATTTTGGATCTAATTAAATAGCATTTATTTTTGCTTGAGGACCAGTGAGTGACACAATAAAAAAAATTTCTTTTACTTATCCATTTTTTTAATTTTAGAACTATAGGTCATTTTAAACAAATTTTATAGATTGAAAACAAAATTATCTATATCAATTAGTCTATATTAATTAAAAATTACTTAGCTTCCTCCATGAGGAAGCGAAGTGGCCCAATGGGAAATGAACGATTGGTTCATCGTTGGCCCAATAATGGGAGCCAGAAGTGCCAATAATGGCAAACTATTGGCAGCCACTATTGCACCAACATTGGTGAACTCTTGGGATGATCACGACTTTGCCAAGCATAGGTAGCCAATAATGGTCCATTATTGGCCGCCAAGACAAATATCAGATTCTGAAAGCATTGGCAATTCATTGGTTATGATGATTGGGCTAATATTGGAAGCCAATAATTATACCAATAAAATATTTTGTCAATTAAAAATGTATACATACACACACACACACACATATACATATATAAATATATAGAGTTTATTAAAAAATATTTTAAATATTTTTTAATGCATGAAAAGCATTGGAGTAAGGATTCCTGAAGTGTGTCCATCATTTTCAAAAGGTATTCTGATTTTATTCAAATTTTAGATTTTGATAGTAAATATAAGGATAAACAAAACCCTATAATGTTATTAAAAAAATGTTGATATTTTAATAGTTATTAACAATCAAAGTTTTTTATAAACAATCCAATTGCTTCCGTTCTAATTAACAGAATGTTATAAAAATTGGAACTATTACTTAAAAATAGGCGCTTGTCGAAATACTAAAAGTTTTTTTAAAAAACACATGCAATTTGTTTAAATAATCAACACTTGTTATAAACAAATTAAAAATTAAGCCTGTTCTTAATGAGATATTGACTTCGTTCTTTTTTAATATTATTCTGTATACAATTGTTCACATTTCCCAAAAATAAAATTTTGGGGCCCACATTATAGGAATAAAATACTTTTAATTTTGTTGAAAGAAACACCGTTTAATTACTAATGTGAAGTTTTCAACAACAATATACTGTCCATATCTTTTGTTTTTTTCTTTAAATATGCTGAATCGTCAGAAACTTTTAAATTGAGAAAAGCAAAATACAAAAGTTATAATAATTTCTAAAATAAATATTATGAACAGATACAGTATACACATACGATAATTAAAAAGTTAGGTTATTTATGAATGTTTTATAAATGTTAAAAATCTTATTTTTAAAAATTTTTATTTCATGTTTCTTTAAAAAGGAATTTGATAGATTAAAATACATTCGCTAAATATTTTACTATAACTATATTTTATATTTTACTATACTATATATTACTATATATATACTCTGTTTTTGTTTGCAATAATAAAACGTTAAATCATATTTAAATAATATTATTTAATAATAATATTTTTACAATTTTAGAACACAACAAAATGAGATTATATATTAGTTGTGTTCAACAACTGTGGAAAAGTTATTACTAAAAATTATTATTTAAATATAATTTAACATTTTATTATTGCAAACGAAAACATAGTATATGGATTACATAATATAGTAAAATATTTACAAAACATATTTTAATCTATCAAATTTATTTTTAAAGAAACATGAAATTAAAAATATTTAAAATAAGATTTTAAACATTTATAAAACATTTACAAATAACCTAACTTTTTAACTATCATATGTGTATACTGTATCTGTTCATAATTTTTATTTTAGAAATTAATACAACTTCTGTATTTTGCTTCTCTCAATTTAAAAGTTTCTGTCGATTCAGCATATTTAAAAAAAACAAAAGATATGGATAGTATATTGTTGTTGAAAACTTCACATTAGTAATTAAACGGTGTTTCTTTCAACAAAATTAAAAGTATTTTATTCCTATAATGTGGGCCCCAAAATTTTATTTTTGGGAAATGTGAACAATTGTATACAGAATAATATTAAAAAAGAACGAAGTCAATATCTCATTAAGAACAGGCTTAATTTTTAATTTGTTTATAACAAGTGTTGATTATTTAAACAAATTGCATGCATTTTTTAAAAAACTTTTAGTGTTTCGACAAGCGCCTATTTTTAAGTAATAGTTCCAATTTTTATAACATTCTGTTAATTAGAACGGAAGCAATTGGATTGTTTATAAAAAACTTTGATTGTTAATAACTAATAAAATATCAACATTTTTTTAATAATATTATAGGGTTTTGTTTATCTTAATATTCACTATCAAAATATAAAATTTGAATAAAATCAGAATACCTTTTGAAAATGATGGACACACTTCAGGAATCCTTACTCATTGGTTAATAATTGGCTTAAAATACTGGCCCATTATTGGTAGCCAATGAATAACCAACAAATAAGTTGGTTAAATTTACTTTTACAACTCTATGAACATAGAGTTGTTTAAAAATCTCCTGCCAATATTTGGCTCAGGAGATTTCGAAATGTGTAGACACATTTGGTTTGTATTTTCAACGGTGCAGGGTCGGGTCTTATATAACGGAGATGAAGCAATTTCTTAATAGAGAAGGCCGACTATGCGCGCCCTGCGGCCACTTGTCGAAACAATCGCATGAGAATCCCCGGCGATCAGACGCGGCATAGATGCGGCGGAAATATTTTAATATTTGAATTAGCGTTTTTCAAGCATTTAATCAAATAAAAGAAAATGAATATAATAATACCGAATTTATACACCTTCTTCAATCAGTATCGGTTTCGGAATATTAATATAACGTAATATGCTTAATTTTGAACAAATAATTGTACTAAATTCTTTCAATAAGTAAGTATTCAATTCTTGAAGATTCTAAAATCCTCTTAAACTACTATCTTAAATTTATTAATTAATGTTCTAAATTTATCATAACTGATTTTCATTTTTTTTTTTAGAAATCATTATAAAATTAATTCATTTTAAAAAAGTCAAAAAGAATTTAAAATGATAAAAAGTAAATCTTTAGTATTTAAAATAATATTAAATTCGGGAGATCGAAAAATGGCGGATAGTGAAAAGTCGTGTATAAGCATCGGTGTAAAGAAATAGAGATTTGTGAGAGCTATTGTTTCATTTAGTAAAAATAAAGTGAGGAATAAAGTGAAAAACCATCAGAGTTTAAGTGAAATTATTAAGTTTACGAGTGCATCAAGTAATTTCTGTTTAAGAGGAGTCTAAAAAGGTAAAGCAAAGAAAGGTTAGAATGGCTGAGAGTGACAGTAGCGCCACCAAGAAGGGCCCTGGGCGACCTAGGAAAAATCCAGCCGATAAGGATGGAAACCTGTTACAGTTCATACCTATTGGCGATGGAGGGCGGGGTAGAGTGACACATTCACCGGTTGATAAAAACAGAGATAAAAATAAATTAGAAAATAAGAGCAGTGTCGATGATGAAGAAAAGGGTAATAAAGAGGACAGTATAGAGAAAGAAAATACAATAGACGATGTTGGAAAAAAAAAAAAAAAAGATAATAGTGTTTTTACAAAAGATACAACTGAAAACAGTGCAGAAAGGTTAAACAGTGAAAAGTTAATAGAATTTGAAGACGATAATAGTGAAAATGAAGTTGGTGAGGCGGTAAAAACACCAAATAATAATGACAAAAAGTGTGAATCCAGAACTGTCACTGAATTATTGTCCTGAATTCTCTAATAAATAATAGATTGAAAGTGAAAAAGGGAAAGCTGTACGCAGCATTCGTCGATTTCAGAAAAGCATTCGACACTGTTAACAGAAATATAATGTTTAAAAAAATATGGGATCTAGGAATAAGAGGAAGAATGCATGCTATGATTAGAGAAATTTACAAGAAGACAAAAGCAGAAGTTCTAGTAGGAAACAGAGTAACGAATGATTTTGAAACGAAACTTGGAGTAAGACAGGGATGTGCTTTGAGTTCCATCTTGTTTGACATATACACTGACGACATAGACAATGAATGGGAAAAAAAGAAAGAGGGAGGATCAGTAATTAGAAAAACCAAAATTAGGGTGATAAAGTTTGCAGACGACATCGTAATTATAGCAGAAGATGCAGAAGATCTAGCTAAACTGTTAAAAACTCTTGAAAAATATGTTGATAAAAATATGTTGTCAGTTAATACAAAGAAAACTAAAATAATGGTTTTTAGAAATGGAGGCAAAACGAAGAAAGGAGAGAGTTGGATTTTTAAAGGACAAGAACTGGAAGTAACTAAGGAATTTAAGTATCTCGGATTTTGGTTCACCTCAAGAAACTGTTTTGAAAGGCACATTGAAATAATGGCAGGTAGGGCACAAAGAGCTATGAATGCTACATGGGGTCTATTAAAAAGGACAGGCAGGGACACAAGGAAAGAGAGAATACAATTGATGAACTCACTGGTGAGATCCATAGCACTATATGGAGTAGAAACTTGGGGGTGGGGAAACTTAAAGAAATTGAATCTTGTCCAGGGAAGAATCTGCAAGATGTCATTAGGAGTTGCAAGAAATACCCCAAGATAAATATGGAGAAACGAGTGGGGTGTGAAAGGGATAGAATATATAGTAAGAGAAAGAGCTTGCAGATACATCACTGACATTGTGGAGATGAATAATAGTAGATGGCCAACAATCTGTCTTATGGAAGAAATGAGATCATTGTTAAATAATAATCCGTCAAAATGGGGTAAAAAGTTATCAGAAGTCTTAAAGGTGATGAATTGTGAAAGCATCATCAGAATCATATGGGAAGGTGGGGATCAAAATGAAGTGAAGAATTTATTAGAACGTGGATTAGAATACTGGTGGGAAAAGGAGCTAATCACGGAGAAAAAAGCGATAGAAAACTCAACTTACAACTACTTGTACAAGGAACTTGTACCTGAATCTGATATGATTGGAGCAGAATACTGGAATAAAAGAGCCAAAAACAAGAACGACAAGGAAGAATGAGGTGTGGGAATGTCGGCAGAGCATTCAAAAAAGGGTACAAAGAATGGAGCTGTAGATTGTGTTCATGGGGAGAAGAGACTTTGGTCCACCTATTAGGATGTGGAGAAGCCCTAAGAGGACAAACGGAAGAAATTCAAGTGTATGTGCAAAAATGGATAGGTGGTAGGCAAGAGGCAGAAATGAAAGATCTTGTAATAGAAACTTTAAGTGGACCGATAAAAGAAAAATTATGTGAATTTGTGAGAAATATTAAAAAAATGTTGAAAGGGGAGTATGTAATTTCAAGCTAAGACTGTATAGAAAGCTAGTGTATCTTATAAGCTGTAATTTGGTTATAAATTGAGTAATTTACTTTTTATGTATGTACAGGAATGTTAAAGGAAATTGTAAAAACCTCTAAAGGTATACAATGTAACTTTTTAATAATAATAATAATAATAATATTAAATTCGGATTTTACTTTTCAATAATCAGTTACTTAAATTAAACGTTTTAAAGAAGCAAATTGTTTAAATTAATTATTTACAAAAATAAAAATATTCACAGAAAAAACAAAAATTTTGTTTTTGAAAATAATTTTTTTTTTAAATTTGAAGTTAAATTAAAAACTTTTTTAGTTCACAGAAATTTAAAAAAATTGATTTCATTCAAGACAATATTAAATTTGAATCATATCTTAAGGAAATGTTGTTTTTAAAATTAGCTTTTATAAAACAGCGGCTATCTTTGAAAAAAATCATTAAAATAAATAAAAATAAGAAAGTTTATTTTGAAATCAAAAAAAAAAAATTAATATAGCATGAAAAAATGTTAATTTAAAAATAAACAATAACCTTTTAAACTTCGATTCAAACTATATAATCATTAACATTAATTTATCTCTTTTGTAAAGATATTGTTGTTAAGACAAATAAATTATTAAGAAAATTAATTATATATTTACAACAAAAAAAATAAAGTTCTTATTGTAATTAAAAAATATGATTTAATTAAAATAATTACTATATAAATTAAATTTTTTTTTATTGCATTAAAAATAATATTAATTTTGAATCATAAAGTCAAATATTTATTTAGTTAAATTAAGCTCATGAAAGAAAATATTTTTTTTCTAAAGAAAAATAATTCAGAACAGCAAATATAAGCAAAGCAAAAAAATTAAATTTGCTTTCAAATTAAACAAAACAAAAACTTTTAATTTAAACAATAAATTAAAAATTAAAAAAAATATCGGGCAAGTACGAGTTACACTCGTACCAAGTCGAAGGGTTCCGTACCGCTCTAATTTTTTTCAATTATATGAGTCAGAGATTATTTGAATAATAATTTAAATAATGATAAATTTAAATAATTTTTTTTATTTTTAAAGAAATTTAAGTATAAACTTAATGATTTTTATAAGATTAAAAATTTCCAATTAAATAGACTAAACTTTTTTATATAATTTTAAATTTTAAAGCCAAAAGAATTTTTTTTTTAATTTTTTTTAATTTTTTAACTATTAAAGTAATTTAAACATAAACATAAACATTTTGTACAAAAAAAATAATCTGAAACTATAAAATATTGTAGCTGTTTAGAAGAAAAAAATTTTTTTTGGTAAAATTTCAGTTTTTTGGAAAAAATGTTATGATAATAAATTTAAACCACAATTTTTATGGTTTTATAAAAAATTCTGCATAGGGGTTTTTTGTCATTTTTCAACTTTTCATTAATAACTTTTGAAAATTAAGTCCAGCAACGTTCGCTATATTTTTCCTGTAAACTACACGTAAAAATACCTAGGTAAACCAAATTTCAAACCTCTAGGTCAAATGGTTTGGAAGATAAGGGGGGGGGGGGGACACGTTTTTTTTTAAAAAAAAAGTTTTTCCTTGACAACGCTATGACCATCACCTCCAATCATGTTCTCTATATTTTTCCTGAACTCTACTCGCGAAAATACATATGTGTACAAAATTTCAATACTCTAGGTCAAATAGTTTAGGAGATAAAGGGGGGGGGGGGGGGTAAATAGGCATTTTAATGCATTTTTAAAAAAAATCTTGTTATTTCCTTGACAACGCTATGAACATCACGTTCAATCATGTTCGCTATATTTTTCCTGTAATCTACACGTGAAAATACATAAGTGTACCAAATTTCAACTCTCTATCTCAAATAGTTTGGCCGCTAGGGGGGGGGGGGGGGGTAATGGTTTTGGGCGACGGACAAACGAGTGAAAACATAAGGGTTCCGTTTGGACACTTTGTGTACGGAACCCTAAAAATATTAAAGAAATTAAAAAAAAAATTAATTATATTAAAATCATCAGGTACTAAATTTAAATCATATAATTTTGGCTTCCGTTTCCGGTATTGTACAGTAGTGCACGCGTTTGTGAAGGGTAAATTGTTTTTTGGAAAATTTGGTTATTATTAGTTAAGGATGGGCAGTGGTGTGAGTGAAAAGTGATGTGCAAAGTAAGGTGAATGGTTGAAAAAGAATGTAAGTAGAAAATAGTGTGAATGAGAAAGATAAAGAAGGTAAAAGGAAACCGTGAATTGTGAGGTTAGGTGAAAAGAGTGGGGTGTGAGTGCGAGAGATAGAGTGAATGACGAGGAGAGCGAATGAACTGTAGGTAAGGTAGGGATCTAGAATGGCAAAATTTGACTCAAATAGTATACGCGGGAAAATGGCGGAGATACGAAATATTATAGGCGAAATAAGAAATGGAAAAGACGGGAAAATTATGAAGTGTCAGGACTGCATCGACTTACTTGAGTTTGTCAAGTTGTTGGTAAAAAGTTTCGATAAAGAATGGATAGATGTGTGGGACAGAATAGGGATTGATAGGGACATAGAAGAAAAAAGAGATAAGTAGACGGAGGTAATAAAAAAGGAGATAGAAGGGATGGAAAGGAATTTAAAAAAGTGGGAGGAAAAGTGGAAAAAGAAAATATGTGGAAGAGAATGAACAAGTTAGAGAAAGAAATATCGGATTGGAATGAGGGAGATGGGAAGAATGAGAAGGGTGGATTTGAGGTTGTAGAGATAGGGGAAAAGGAAGGAAGTAGAGCTTAATGGAGAAGTAAGGGATGATAATTTGGAAAGGAAAATGAAAGAGTTAGCGAGTCAGGTTGAGTTGCTCGAGAGGGAAAAAAAGAAAGCGGAACATCGTGATTAGAGGTTTGGATGTAGGGTGTAGGAAAGGCAAAGAGGAAGTAGAAAGATTGCTTACAGGAATTGGGACTAAGGTAAAAATTAAAAAAGTTACGGGAATTAGAGGAGTAGATCAGGGGACAATAAAATTGTGGATAGTGGAGTTGGAAAATGAGGAGGACAAATATGAAGTCATGAAATTAAGGGGAAGGTTGAGAGGGAGTGGGAAGAGGATAGATGAAGATAGAACATGGAGAGAGAGAAGGATAAGGTGGTTCTTGGAAGAAAAAGCGTGGACAGAAAGAAGAAAAGGGGGTGAGGTAAGGATGGGGAGAGATTGTGTCTGGGTGGATGGAATAAGATGGAAAGTGAGGGAAGAGACAGGAGAGGTTATAAAAGTGTGATTGTGTGTAGGTATGGAGTGCATGGGTATGTTTGGAATGGAAGAAAGTGTGGGGGTGAATGACGAAAGTGGAATAAATGGAGAAGTGAGAAAAAGAGTGGATAGTAAGGTGTGAGTGAGAGAGTATAGTAAAATGTAAAAGGGTGGTCGATAAAAGGGATCAAGACAGATTTGTCAAAAGGAACGGGGAATGGAAGCCCAGGCACATGGCGAATAATAGGTTAAAATAAGTTAAGATGGCGTTTACATTTAAGTAGATTAAGATTGTAAAAAGGTAGTTATAAGAAATATATTGTAATAAAAATGTAAAGGAAGTGGAGCCCTCAAACCCGTTAAAGGGAGAGTAAATAAAGTATATAAATCATATAATTTTCTTCATATTATCAAGTATTTAAATTTTAAATTGATAATCTTTATGTTTAAAATTAAAGTAAAATTTAAAAAATTGTAAAAAATAAAATTTTGAGACAGTGTGTCAAACTCGTGGGTAGCCAGACCCCCCCCCCCCCACCATAACTACTTTGCGCACTACTACTGATTAATAGTGATTACTACTAACTATTACTAATTACTACTGATTGTAACTCAAAGAGACGGACAGATCTATGTAGTGGTACTACTCACGGACAGGAGCAACTAATCAGTAGTAATACCCAGAATAGTGAATTCAAATAATGAATTTTTTTAAAAATAAGTATTTCTAAAAAGGATATGTATATAAATTCTAAACTCTAATCTAATATTATTTTTAATATTAAAATTTTTTATACTTAATTACAATTTCTAACTTTTTAATTGAGCTTTAAATTTTGTAACAT
Organism: Ganaspis brasiliensis; assembly: GCA_037103525.1. Taxonomy (NCBI): domain Eukaryota; kingdom Metazoa; phylum Arthropoda; class Insecta; order Hymenoptera; family Figitidae; genus Ganaspis; species Ganaspis brasiliensis. The sequence continues at coordinate 225,214 of JAZKLR010000342.1, read as the reverse complement.
CTTATATTCATTTTTACTTAAAAAATTTTAAAGTTTTAAAGCAATTATTAGTTTCCTTCTGAGCATTTTTTATTATTCAAAATAAATATTATTTAAAAACAATAACGTTTTATAAAAGCTAAATTAAAATAAGTTATATTTTTAAATTAGGATATGAATTTAATATTATTAATAGCATTAATTTTTTTTCTTAAAAGTTTTTTATATTTTCTTAAAAAATTTTAATCAACAATTTTTCATGCTATATTCATTTTTTTTTTTTTTTATTTCAAAATAAACTTTCTTATTTTTATTTATTTAAATGATTCTTTTCAAAGATAGCCGCTGTTTTATAAAAGCTAATTTTAAAAACATTTTCTTAAGATATGATTCAAATTTAATATTGTCTTGAATGAAATCAATTTTTTTAAATTTCTGTGAACTAAAAAAGTTTTTAATTCAACTTCAAATTTTAAAAAAAAATTATTTTCAAAAACAAAAAATTTTTTTTTTCTGTGAATATTTTTATTTTTGTAAATAATTAATTTAAACAATTTACTTCTTTAAAACGTTTAATTTAAGTAACTGATTATTGAAGAGTAAGATCCGAATTTAATATTATTTTAAATGCTAATGATTTACTTTTTATCATTTTAAATTCTTTTTGACTTTTTTAAAATGAATTAATTTTATAATGATTTCTAAAAAAAAATGAAAATCAGTTATGATAAATTTAGAACATTAATTAATAAATTTAAGATCGTATTTTAAGAGGATTTTAGAATCTTCAAGAATTGAATACTTACTTATTGAAAGAATTTATTACAATTATTTGTTCAAAATTAAGCATATTACGTTATATTAATATTCCGAAAGCGATACTGATTGAAGAAGGTGTATAAATTCGGTATTATTATATTCATTTTCTTTTATTTGATTAAATGCTTGAAAAATGCTAATTCAAATATTAAAATATTTCCGCCGCATCTATGCCGCGTCTGATCGCCGGGGATTCTCATGCGATTGTTTCGACAAGTGGCCGCAGGGCGCGTATAGTCGGCCTTCTCTATTAAGGAATTGCTTCAGCTCCGTTATATAAGACCCGACCCTGCACCGTTGAAAATACAAACCAAATATGTCTACACATTTCGAAATCTCCTGAGCCAAATATTGGCAGGAGATTTTTAAACAACTCTATGTTCATAGAGTTGTAAAAGTAAATTTAACCAACTTATTTGTTGGTTATTCATTGGCTACCAATAATGGGCCAGTATTTTAAGCCAATTATTAACCAATGCTTTTCATGCATTAATAAAATATTTAAAATATTTTTTAATAAACTTTATATATTTATATATGTATATATATATGTGTGTGTGTGTGTGTGTATGTATACATTTTTAATTGACAAAATGTTTTATTGGAATAATTATTAGCTTCCAATATTGGCCCAATCATCATAACCAATGAATTGCCAATGCTTTCAGAATTTGATATTTGTCTTGGCGGCCAATAATGGACCATTATTGGCTACCTATGCTTGGCAAAGTCGTGATCATCCGAAGAGTTGACCAATGGTGGTCCAATAGTGGCTGCCAATAGTTTGCCAAGAGAAAAACTATTGGCAACCATTCTTCGCCCATTATTTAGCCAATGGTAACCGATGGCAGTTTCCCATTGGGGGTCATCATAATAATAATTAATATTATTAATTAACATTATTTTCACCTAGTTTATTTTTCTTATTATAATTATAAATTTGTCTCTCTTTGATGTAATAATTCTTATTTTTGTTATTTTTATTTTTAATTGTTAGAATCCCTGAAGAAAAAATCTTTCAGATTTCGAAATGTTGGAAAAATTTTTAACATTAAACAGCTTTGTCTGAATAACTTCGTTCTTTCTTGATTCTTTTAACAATTTATTCTCGAACGTTAAAGACCTTATTAATTATAGTTTTTTCTTATTTTCGCAACTGTTTTAAGGGGACGCCTAAGTCACCTTAAAGCAATGCACAGTGGGGCAGAATCGTGAAAACGTGCCGAAAACCCTAAAACTAAATTATTTTTTAAGGATGTTTGATATACTTAGCATTAAGCTGTGACCTTTGAAAAGTAAAATGACGTATCTTTTCGTGATCCTGAAGGCAATATTCTTCTTCTACAGTTTGCTAAAAAGTAGCCTTCGTATTTTTTAAAACTAACAAACTAAAATTAGAAATACTTCGCGTTCGTAAAAGTACTATAAAAAGTTCAAATTTAATCGTATTTTCAGTCTCTAAATTGGAGTCGTCTCATGATAAGTTCTAGAATACTCTCACTTGTGTTATAATTCATTATATCAACAAGAAAAGGAACTATTAAATGAAGAAGTCAATATAAACTTGTAAAAAGTGGTATATGCATTTTTTTCAAAAGCAGTTGAAAAAGTTATGAATTCAGCAAAATCCGGCTTAGTTCTTTTTTATTAAATTAATCATTAAGGATCCCTTAAACAAAACTATAAGCAAAACTTGCCCGAATTTGCCCCTTTCTGTTTTATATGTATTTTTACTCAACTACTTATGTTGCATTATATAATGCAATAAAATCTTGTATCCTTTAATGAAAAATATAATTAATTTTTCAAATGAAAAATTCAAAATAAACTTCCATGATTTTGACCAATCAGGTGCTTTTATAAAATAATAACAAATTTTGTTGGTTATGCTATTACCTGAAGTGACATTTAATAGTATATTCTGTAAAATGTTTATACTTTATTGATGTTATCGTAACTTAAAAATTCAATAAACATAAAATATGTTAAAATTGATTGAATTATTGTCTGATTGTGGGATTATTTTTTTCAAGATCATGGAAGCTTCAAGTTCAGGTAAAAATATAATAATTACATCAGTTCATTTAAAAAAATAGTCATAAAATATGCCAAAATGAAAAGAATGTAAATTTCTTTAAATATTAAAAATTGTATTTGGAATTTATGTAAAGTGTGAATAGTTTTTTGTGCCATAATGTATTTAATTCAGTTAGATAATAAATAATAAAAAAGTCATGTTTGTATTGGTTATAGGTTAATTTATTAATTTTGTTTCAAAGGTACAAAATCGAAGAATTGGTCTCTAAGCAGATCTGAAATGGTTAATATAATGAAAATGTCCAAATTATTTCAGATTCATAAACAGTGACCTCAAAAACCCCCTATAACTAACTTTCATGAAAATTCGTTAACTTTTTAAGAAATTGAACCGCCATATTAGATCCGCCATTTTGAATTTTTGTAAAACTGATTTCAGATTCTTAACCAGCGACCTCAAAAAACCCCTATAACTAACTTTCATGAAAAATTGTGAACTTTTAAAGAAATTGATCAGCCATATTGGATCCGACATTTTGAATTTTTGAAAACTGACTTCAGATTCGTTTTTAGCGACCTTAAAAATCCCCTATAACTAAATTTCATGAAAATCCGTTAACTTTTTAAAAAATTGATCCCTCATATTGAATCCGCCATTTTGAATTTTTAAAAACTGACTTCAGATTCGTAATCAGCGACCTCAAAAACCTCCTATAACTAACTTTCATGAAAATCTGTTAACTTTTAAAAAAATTGATCCGCCATATTGTATCCGCCATTTTGAATTTTTGAAAACTGACTTCAGATTTGTAATAAGCAACCTTAAAAACATGTGATTACCAAGTTTTATATATATCGAAGAATATTATAAGGTTTTCGGCATGTTTTCACGATTCTGCCCCACTGTGCAATGCAAAAAAAGTCAATTTTCGGTACACTTTTCTCGAAAACTATTACTCCAATTGCGTTCATCCTTATTTTATTCGATTACAAATATAATCAATTATATGAATAAGAAGTAATAATTAGGTGGGAGAGGAACTACTTCCGATAACAACTAGCTGCTGCAGGCTGTCCAGCAATCACGAGACGCTGAATTTCATTTCACACGCTCGCAAGGTGTTAATGTAAGGAAATAGTGCCTGAAATATAATGACCTTTTCCCCCGCTTGTGAGCTAGAACATATTTAGTGCAAATATTCAACTACATGTTTACCATGAATAATGACCCAAAACTGGCACAGTGTAACCTAACCAATTTTGTTTTTAATTCTTATAATTGTTCAATACCAGCGCGAGAACCAAAATCGGAGAGGTTGAGGTCGAGAAAAAGCTTCCGGGCGCATCAGGAGATGCCTTCGTACATGCACTGATTGTGAGAAAATCTTTCAGAAAAAGAAATGCATCGCGAGACTCTCTTCAATTTTGGATTCAAAATAGAGTTGCACGTCAAGCAAAATAATCGAGAAAAAGTAAATAAGAGATTGTTTCTTGTGTTTAAAAAGAAACAATCTCGTCTCACTTCAAATTGTTCACTCAATCATCTCGTAGTTCAAGCATGGTCGATCAAGAATTATAAAATTTGTTAAAATCACTAAAAATTAATGCTAATTTATGTCTAACTGCAGTAGAACTAATGCCGCATGAATAAAGAGTTATAAACATGTTCAAAACACTTAAAAAATTTGAATGTAAATCTTTTCAAATTAATGATTGCTAGTAATTTTTACATTTTATAGGTAAAATGAATAGTTCATATTCGTCATTTGATTTTATTTATTGCAGAAAAAACCAATTTTTAAAAATTTCATGTTTTTTAAACATTAAGTTGTATTGTAAGAAATAAAAAGCAAATAAGAAATAAATCCTTTTTTTTAAAAAACAAGTCTATAAAAATTGTTTATAGTTAAGTATAATAAAAAAGCCTGTTAACCGATTTCAGCTTTTAATAGAAAAAAAATTAATCATTCAGAAAAATAACTGATTCAGACAAGAGAATCAGAAATTCAGACAACAGAATTCTAAATAAAGTAGGTTTTGTTTGAAACATTTGATAAAATTTGTAAATTTGAAAGAAAATAAAGCTTTCTCTATGAAAAAGCAAAATAAGTATTAAAGGTTAGAAAGTTAATAAAAGAAATTATAACAATTAAAAAAATTATATATTGGTGATTCTCCACGAAACCGATAATTTGGTTACTGTGATTTTAGAAAAAAAATTTTCCAATTAAAATAAAAATCGTAATATAACTTTCAAGTATCATAGTCAACAATGAAATATCTGTGATAGACCGGACAAATTGTTTATAATTTTTGTATTTTTTAAACAAATTAGCTGTTACCGCATCCATGTACCATAATCGGTTACAGTATAACAAAATTGATAGTTGAATTTATAAAAAAGTAAAATAAAAATCATTTCCATTTTAATTTTTTAAATTTATATTTGTTAAACAATAGTTGTTTAAACAAATTATAAAAAAAGTCACATTTAATTGAAACTATGGATGACAATCGATTCTACAAGAAAAATTAGAAAGATTTTGTAATAATCATATTTAATTTTAATGCATAATTTGTTGATAAAATCGCTATAAACAAATAAAGAAATCTATAGTGGTAATTTATGCGATAATTTATGATAATATTAAGGTAATTTATAATAATAATGCAAACGAAATTCAGGATTTCAAAATCTGATGTAGGAAATTTATGTAGTAATTTATGGTAATTTATGAGGTAAGTTATAAAAATTTTGAGATAATTTATAATAATAAAACAAAACAAAATTCAAGATTCAAAAAACTAATGCAGGAAATTTATGTGGTAATTTATTGTCATTTAAAAGGTAATTTATAAAATTTTTGAGGTATTTTATAGTTAACAAAAGAACATTTAAAAAACTAATTTTGGTAATTTATAGAAATTTATAAGGCTATTTTATGGAAATTTATGTAGTACCGTCAAGTGGGGCTATTTTGTGCACGCGAGGTTTTTTATGGATAAAATCTTTATATTCAGTTGCTTAAGTTTGCTACTTGGTATAAATATTTTCTGATATCTAGACTACAGAGAGTACTAAATGAATTTACTCGATTCTTTATCAGAAATCAGAAAAAAAATCGTAAAATCGTGAAAATCAATCAGAAAAATTTCAAAGTTCTCAAAATTCTGTTCAGATCTCCGGAAGTTTAAAAGTGTTTCTGAAGGTATTAATAATACTTGTTGACCATTTGGTTGTGATGATGTATACGTAATGCGCTAACTTTTTATTGTATATTTTAAGAAAAAAGTGTAAAAAACTGAAAAACTAGGATTTGGTGGGTTATTTTGTGCATTCTTTAAAATCAAGTTTATTTCAATAATTTGTTTTGTAGTTAGTAAAAATTACTTTAGAATTTCATTTTAAAACATTTTTGTCTTCTTTTTGTTATAAAAGACAAGAAATAAGCTTAAAATTTCAGTTTTACATATGGTGCCTTAAAAACCTCAAAAAAGTAATATTAATAATTACATGCTTTTCAAGTTAATTTTGAAACTTTTTCTCTTAAAATAACTCAAGAAGTGTAATAGATGTTATTTTAAGTAAAATTTTCTTAAAGAAATAACTTTCTTTGTAAATCTACTTTTTTGTGAAATTTTAGTGTTTTACTTTCAAATTAGTTTAACAATTCCTAGGAAAAAAATATTTCTGGCTTTGTTTTTCTTTATTGTACTCTAAAATATCTATAAATAATATTTCATACAGCAAAAACGTTAAAAAAAATGTTTTACACAACTTTTTAAATAAGCAAACTTTGATGCACAAAATAGCCCCACCATGGGGTTTATTTTGAGCACAACTTTGAGTTTCTATAACTCAGACATAAAATTTTTTTTTGTCGGCTAACTCATAGAACACCTTTAGAAGGATGTCCACAACATAACTGAATAGATAAATTCTTTATTTTTGTAGATTCTGAATTTTAATAAAGCATAGAGTGGAAAAAGAGCGGTTTTGTGCACAAAATAGCCTCACTTGACGGTAATTTATAAAAATGTATGTGAAAAATTATGGAAATATATGTTGTAATTTTATAAATTATTTTTAAAACATTCATTGTAATTTATTAACATATAATTTAAATTTTCCAAATCATTTACCTGCAATTTATAGAAATTTATACGGTAATTTATGAAAATTTATAAAGTAATTAATGTTCTATTTATTAAAATTATGACAGTTCAAGTAATCTTTATTTGTTTAATTTTATTTGGAGACAATCACTAAATTTGTTTTAATTGTACGCTTGTTTAAAGCACAAATTCAATTGAGGGAGTAGGAGCAGAAACCGCACAAGTCCATTTTTTTTCGAAAATCACTTTTTTATGGAAAATTTATCCTTAAGGGGGGGGGGGGGGTAAGGTTTGACAACTTTTTTTTCCATTTTTTTAATATTTTTTTTACTGAAAGTACAATATCTGAAAAATATTGTATTACATTTTTAGACCATTCAGAGCAAAACTAACGAAGTTACAGTAGATGACCGTACCTCTAACTTAGTTTGGCGCGCCTTTTAGCTACCTGCGCTGAGTGGCGAGCAGTCTTGCCAGATACCCTCACTCATCGTAATTGCGCATGCTCTTCGCCTCAACACTCATTGGTCAGAAACATCGGAAAGTCTGATTTCCGATGGTAACTTTGATTCTGATCAATGACTGTTGAGGATTTAGAGCATGCGCAATTACGATGAGTGAGGGTATCTGGCAACACTGGTGGGGATCTATTTTCCCAAAAGTGTCATTTTTAAAGTCGGTGACCAACCTACCGGAAAAACTATACTGAACCGATCGTTTTGAAATTTTGTACACCTATTCTACATATAAATAGCTCTCAAGTGACGTCGAGTTTTTAAATTTTTTAAAATTATTAACAATTTTACAATAACAAATAGGTCGATTTTTTCGTCAAAAATCGTCATTTTGGCTTCAAAATGGTGTCAAAAATTGAAAAATTTAAAAAAACTCTTCGTCACTTGAGAGATAAAGTAATAAACTAAACAAAACATTTTCACTTTTTGGTTTCAGTTGATCCAGTGATGCTGTAGGCTGGTCCCCGCACAAACACTTTTTTTCTAGGCACCTGCGGAGATCTGCAATAACTTCGTTATTTCTATCTATTTTTTAACAAAATTTTTGTTTAATATTCTTCAAATGTTACACTATCATATAATAATATGTAAAATAAATCGACAGCAATAATTTCTTCTAAAAAACTTCATGAAAAAAGGTCTTTTTTAGACGAAACAAACCTTACCCCCCCCCCCCCCCCTTAAGTGAAGCTCTACGATCTAGTAAAATATTACATAAGTTACAAAACTCTAAACCCTTTAAAAAAAATAATCAAATTTTCTTTATAAATAAAATGCACTCAAAACGAGGCAGAAGACAGTAATAGTGAATTATGTGATATTTGTTAAGAAAATGTTGAAACGTGATTTTTAAAAAATGTTTATTATTTATAAAATGTTAATATAAATTATCCAAATTAAAAATTTTTAATAAATGTTGCTTAACATTTAATAAAACTGTGATACTTCACTTGATTCAATACATCTTCTGTGTTTTTCATTTCATTTTGTGCAGAAACCACACAAGTCCAAAAGTTAATTTATTTTTTTTATACCTTATGTTAATTAAGATATAAATCAATCATATTGAATTTTTAAACTTATAAGTTAGTAGAAAATAATGCAAAAAGCAGAATTGAAAAAAATTCTCACAATTACAAGAAAATCAGTTTTTATTGATTCCTGAACAATTTCGGTTTATGTTATATTAGCAATTATTACCAATTTTCAATCGGTTTCGCATTCCTGTCATTTATATTCACTGAAATAATACTACTATACATTATTTACTGAAGAGAATTTTTTTTGCTAATTTGTTGTGAAATATATAAAGGCTTCACCATGACAATTCTGTGATTCCCTACACAAATTGTTGCTTATACTAAAGTATAACTAAATTCTGATTTGATTTTTATAAATTATTTCAATATTTTTAAAAGGCTTCACCATGACGGTCAGTGAAGCTTGGGAGAACATACGTTTTGAAGGCACTGATGTCGCTGGTATTGAAAAAAAATCACGAGCTATTCGTGCAATTGTTGGTGATCTTTCCAATATTTAAGAACATCAATCGTAGCAAAGGGTCTGTCTTGGGAAAAATACCTATTCAATTCCTGTTCATAATCATTTTTGCTGAAGCTTGACTTTCCTGAGTTCTGATTCTTCTCTTCTTTATACAATGAAAATAAATCAAGTTCATCGTCTAAATCTGAGGTCGATTGATCTTTTTCAGAGTTTCCAGGTGTTTGAATAATGGAATCCAAGTCATCCTATTTTTAATATTATTATTGTTATTACATTGATTTTGTCTATAAATTTATAACTTATTTACAAATAATGTAAATAGTTTGTTATTTATTACAAATTTCCAGTTTATTTATCACTCTATATAAATAAGTGTCTTATTTATCAAAAAAAAAATTTTTTCTTAAAGTTTTTCTGAACAAGTTGTTAGGATATTGAATAGGAAACATGGTTAGGCTTAAAAATTCATTTCTTTTCAATTTTCATTTTGTAGAATTACATTAGACATAATTTCTGTATCGCCGAATTTTCATTTTTTAGTTTGTTTTCAATCGAATTTAAATAAATCCAAATTTTCACTTTACACTTTTCTAACTTAACAAAATTTTAAGTAAGCAGAATTTTGAATGTCAGAATAACGATTTGACCAAATTTTCATTTGTCCAAATTAGTATTTGCACAAATTAATATTTAATGGGATTTTAAGGACGCCAAATTTGTTCGAAATAGCAAATGGTAAAACAGACATACGACAGAAAGATTTTAACGCAAATTTTAAAAATAATTAATCAGAAATTACTATGAAAATTGAGATTAAAATCTTCAAATTCGCGCCAAAATACTTATGTTGAATCAGGTACATTTTTTTTATTTTGTTGAGTGTTTCTTTCGACTTTTGCAATTTTAGAAGAATATACGGCGCTTTAAGAATGTTATTAAATATTATTTTTAAATATATAAAGATTCGGTCAAGTGGATATTCTGTTACTTAAAATTTTAATTTACTTAAAATTTTGTTAAATGATAAGTCTGCTAATGAAAATTCTGTTAAATTCAAATTATTTTAAATGAGGAGTCGGTTTAAAATGAATTTTATAAAATAAAAATTTTGTTGAATATAAACTCGGGGACCAAAAAATTCTGTTAATTAAAAATTTGGATATACTTAAATTTGTTCTGGATGATAATATAATTTGTAAACCTAATTTTCGAATATTGATATAACATACCATTTAAGATGATGTAAAGTACTTGGATTTTAATATTTCCTTACATTTTTTAAGGATGCTGCTTTCATCTCTCTTCCCCAGAATGTCTTTGAAAAAGTTTCTAGCTTAAATTTTGGATCTAGCAAAAGGACAACACAATAAATTTAATTGCTTTTGCTATAGTGTTCAAGCAATTTTTCCAAGCCTGTTTAAGCAGTGTTGCCAAGTCAGTATATTTTATACTAGATCTAGTATAATTTATCTTGCGTCTAGTGGAGAAATTTGTGATCTAGTGTCTAGTATATTGTCTAGTACAATTAGAAACATTGCGATAATTTCTAATTTTTTCTATACTAGAAAACTTGAAATTTATATGGTCGATTCTTGCGTAACTGCCCGATTTCAAGATAAGTTTAGGTAGAAAAAAAATTTTTTTTATTCAATGTTTCTCTGCACTTCTTTTTCTTATTAGGGTATAATATAATTATATTTTAAACGCTTCTACTACAACTATATTTATACGAAAATAGTAGCAAATTTTTGAAAATTGGCTGCCATGTGGAGCTGAACCGCATCCTTTTATTGCAAATATATTGTACAAAATAAAAATTTCTTCTTGATATCTTGCTAAAACGAAAATAAATAATAAATTCATAAATTATTTAATATACTAACAGTATTTAGGATATTAGTTATCATATATAAAATTTTATAAAAGAATAGCAAATACAATATTTAATAATGAATATTTCGTTTTATTTTTTGGATAATTTGAAATCGAGATCGAGCAGTGTAATCCGGCATTGCTAAACTACTTTATAGAATAATATTTTAAAATAACCATCACAGATAAAAAAGTTTCTCTGCATGAAGCACACTGAACACTTCATATAGGCCATGGAGCTGAAATTTTACGTGATACCATGGAGCTGAAATTTGACATTTATTCTAACCTCACTTCTACAATATTGCAAAATAAATCAATTCCTTCTGCAGATCGCTTGTTTTACATGAAAACTTAAAGAAAATGGTAACAATACTATTAAATAGTTGTTACAGTAATATAATAGTGATGACATGGAACTGAACGCTTTTTTGTACACTTGCGATTTTCACAAAAATAGTTTTTTTTTAAGTAAAAATTTTTCTTTTTTAAAACTTTCTTCACATGTGATTTAGTGCTAATTGATCAAAATTGAGATTTAACTTATTAGAAGGCGTAATAACTAAACACATGACACCTTAATTATAAATCTACAGATTGCGTTCAAAAATTGGAAAAATTGAGGGACATAATATTTTTACAGATTCTAAGTATGAAAAAGGTATTATGAAGTTCAATATAAACCTAAATTGTTCATAAATATAGACACTTTATGCTTGAAAAAGGCTGAGTTATAATAATGATATTTTTACCGAAAATTATTAAATTAAAGTTAACATTTTGCAAAAGGGACATGCCACGGAGCTGAAATTTCAGCAGTTATAGTGCAATATAATAGAAGTTATAATATATATATTTATGTATATTTGGTTTTTATTTACTCTCATATATACCTTTAAAATTCACTAATACACTTCAGAATATATTTTTAATTTAGGTGTATTTTTTCAACGTTGCCAAGAAGCCCAGTTACGTAAGAATCGCCCATATATATATTTATAACAGTATATAATGTGTATCGTACACTATTATACGATGTACATTGTGTATTTAATGATATCAATATAATGTTTTTCAGCATTTGATTTGATAATTTGCAATTCACAGGGGTAGCCTCGCACTTGGCATCGCGTACGATTTGTCCATCCACGAAATGCACTCAAGACAGTCCTCTTTTTTTCATCTTTCTATTAAAATTAAGAATTAATTAGATTGCCTTTTTTTAACGAATGTTTAAGGTTTCAAGCTTTTCCAACGGTTTGAGGGTTGCAAGTTAGCCTAGTGGGAGAAATAATTAATAATAATTAATAGTTTCTTTTCGAACTAAATTAATGTCATTTAATTAAATGTCTTTGATAATGTTTGGTGCTTGATTCTCAGCAGGATTAAGAACTTGAGTCAGGACAAATGTTCGGAAGATGACATAAGAGCTGTGTTTTTGTACCATCCTCGGACGCGTCAGCCATTAGAGGCATAACTGACATCTGTGTACTAAACGAAATGTGAGATCATTTTACAGAGACATCAGATCAAAGTAGATGCAGTTTCCGTTTCTACGACAGATTTCGACGAATTAAAGAATAAATTCGATGCGCTCACGTCCATAATAGATTCCTTGGTTCCTAGAGATTGATCCAAGAATCAAAATCGTTCTTTTAAGAAAAATCGTTCTGAGATGCCAAACAGGAATTTTTCCAAACCTAAAAACAATCCAAATGGAATGTGTTTTTATCATGCAGAATACACAGAAAAAGCTCCTTAATGTATTCCGTCTTGTAGCTATAAACAATTAGATAAGTCGGGAAACTAGTCGAGCCTCATCACATCGAATAATTAAATGATTTCAAGGATAGCAAGAGGCTGCATATAAACGATAAAGAGTCAGGTTTAATATTTTTGATCGATCCCGGCTCGGACGTGTCTGTAATTCGGGTTGAGTCTAGGATGAAAGATATTTCCTCCCCCGATCATGCGCTTTATGCTTCGAATAATTTGCGCATAAACGCATATGGGAAGAGAAGAATGATCCCTGATTTCGATCTTAGACGAAACTTTGCTTGGAATTTCCACGTCGCGTCTGTACTGTACCCCATTTTGGGGGCAGATTTTCTAGCCTATTATGGCCTCAATGTTTATCTGATACGCTGACGATTAGTCGATATAGTTTTAAAGCCACTGGTTACCTTAAAAATGCATGCGTTGTTGATTTAAGTTCGGTTGATAAGAACTTATCAGTGCTGCATATTTTAAATGAATTTCTGGAAATTACGGGTTTAACCCGTAGATAGAGATTGGAGGGTCTGCGGAGATTATATTCGACTACAGTTCCGGATCGCTTTCCTATTCCGTATTTGCACGATTTTTCTGCAAATATTTCGGCAAAATTTTCTTTCCCAAACTTGATCTGCATGCGGCATATCACTAAGTTTCAGTTTTCCCCGACGACGTATCCAAAATGGCCGTAATTACGCCTTTTGGGCTTTTTGAGTTTTTAGCTATGATCTTTGGGTTACATAACGCTGGCCAAACGTTCCAGCGTTACATCTTTCAAGCTTTGGGCGATTTAAATTTTGTTTCTGTTTATTTGGATGATATCCTCGTGGCGTCTTTAAGTATCGAGGAGCACGAGCAACATCTTAAACTCGTATTTCAGAGACATAGAGAATTTTGTCTTTGGCTTAATCTGTCGAAATGTGTTTTTTCTGTCACAAGCATAGAATTCTTGGGCCACGTAATCGATCAAAGCGGCTTTCGTCCCACTGAATAAAAGGTTAAATCAATAACCGATTTCGCCAAACCTTGCACGATTAACGATTTGAGGCGTTTCCTGGGTCTTGTCAATTTTTACAATTGACAAGCCCCACTACATTCATTTTTGGTTGTTTCTCGTCAGAATGATCAGAGAGAAAACGTTTGGTTTCCCGAGGCTGACGAAGCCTTTAACAGAATAAAGGAGAATCTGTGTGATGCTACTGTATTGGCTTATCCTGCCAGTGACGCTCCTACTAGATTAGTAACAGAAGCCTCGGTTCTGTGATGGGGCAACCCTTGGACGTTTTTTTTTGGATGGTGTCTTAGAAAGTTAACATTTTAAGCCGCGTACTGATTTGAACTAATTTGTCTGGGCCAAAAAATGTCGTAGTCGATAGTTTATCGCGCGTTGAAGCTGTCGTTTTCCATCGAAAATGTCTCTTTCTGAACTTACGCAGAAAGATTTTCCTTTTTTTGTATTATTTTAACTAAAGAGGCGCATGAATATTCCCTAAAACCCATTTAGCCCAAATCCCATTTAACCTAAAACCATTTAACCTAAAATGCATTCAGCCTAAATTTCATTTAACCTAAATCTCATTTAACCTAAAATGAAATTAGCGTAAACTGCATTTAACCTAAATCCCACTTAACCTAAATTCTATTTAACCTAAATCCCATTTAACCTAAAATGTATTTAACCTAAATCTCATTTAACCCAAAATGCAATTAATCTAAAATGCATTCAGCCTAAATTTAATTTAATCTAAATCTCAATAAATCTAAAATGCATTTAGCCTAAAACCCACATAACCTAAATTTCATTTAATCTAAATCACATTTATCCTACAATATATTCAGCCTAAAACTCACTTAACCTAAATTCCATTTAACCTAAATCCCATTTAACCTAAAATGTATTTAACCTAAATTTCATTTAACCTAAATATGTTGCGAGCTGAAGAATTTTTATTTATTAGGATTAAATGAATTATATATATATTGTTAGCCAAATGTTACAATGAAATCGAACGTTCTTAATTTTGGAGCAACAGTAAACCGGATTCTCTCGAACCCGTTTTTAAATTTATGGAACGGAATTCTCTGCTTGGGGGTGGATTTTGCCCAGAGTTACCTGGTAGAAAATAACACTGTTTATCCCCTTTTGTACGTTTATTAAACCTTTTTCTCCTTCTCCTTAACTTAATTATACAAAATATCAATTGGAACGATACAATTAATTGTTTCTACTCACTATTGCGGTGGTAGATAATTATAACTACCATTCAGGAAATTATCTAAGGGATGCTCCTAAGACTGAGTTGCGAATGGGCCAAAAGCGATTGAATTTTCCAATTTGCCACTAAATTGAAATTTTGTTAGTTTACCCGTATGGTAAATTGTCCTCACGAAGGGTATTCACTTAACAAACCGTTCGCGGCAATTAACAGTCAAATAATTAACCAGACCGTTGGCTCTATTATTTAATTAATTATGTTGATGTTAAATTAACGTCAAGATAATTAAATCCTCGATCAAAAACGGAAAAGGACGTTTTACACTGTTACACGTAATTTAGGAAAAGAATAAATTAATTATTTTAATTCTTTTACCATAGCGAGGATGCAACCAATTCCGACGTTGGAAAAAATTAAATTGACGGGCAGAAAGGTCCGCAATTAAGCAATGAAATACACGTGTGAAGACACGATAAGACTGCGTTTTTTTATTATTGAATTTTTGCTTTTATAGTTTTCGTACTTCTTACTGCGGGTGTTGGTAGGAGTCAGGTGGGGATATTGTGGTTAAAATTATGGTGAAATTGATGAGCTTGTGAAAAGAAAAGAAAAGGGTCGTGTGCACTGCGGCCATTGAACTGCTTAGGTGTGACTTTTAATTAAGTTTTACAAATTTTTGTTTGACTTGCATTTGCAATCAGACTCAATTCTGCTCGCTTATTTCGCCATAGCTGAAGCGAATACTTGTGCTGTTAATTAACAGCGCAGCATTTTTAATTTTCAATGTAAACATATATGAATCTTTTATTCACATAATTTTGCAAGATAGTGTCATTGACACTGCTGCAATTTGGAGGTATTGTAATAATGCACAAACACCTGAGCAGCTCAATTGACCTACATACTCATGCGTACAATCTATATGAATAAAATCAACATTTTGTCTGTAAATTGCGCCAAACTCAAAAATTTTTACATACTTTTTCGTTTTCAGTGATAAGAATCGCGAAAATGCAAAAAAAAATTCTGTCTGTCTGTCCAGGATTTTTTGTCCGGGCATTACTTTAAAACGGCTTGGACGATTCATGTGAAATTTGGCAGAGTATTAGAGTGTCACTCAACTTAGATTTATAAAAAAAAATTCAATAAATATTATTAGAAGCTGAGATATACAACTAAGTCACATTTTCACATATTCGTACATACATACACATAAACACGCATATATACATATATACATACACACACATATACACACAAACACATACTCACATGTACACACACTCACATGTACACATACACATATAACTTTACATTCAAGTAAAAGAATAATGTTTATAGGGTCAAGTGGGGTAATGAAGAACATGGGGTAATTCAGAACAGAAGAGCTTTAAGCTTAATTTACAGACTTTTAAGTAAGTATGATATCAATATTCTAACCTCATACCATCTACAAGAAGTTCTGAATATTTGGAAATTTTTCTATTGTTACTTAGTAGCAGGATATTCGAACAGAAATCCTAATCAATAAAATGTTGACAATCAAAGTAGCACTTGTTCAGTATTTTGTCTCGCATTTAAAAAAAACAAATCCGAAAAATCAAAAAAAAAATTTTTCTCATGTATTATTAATGGTATAATTGAAATTCACTTGGGATTTTATTCTTTGCAAATTTAATTAATAATAATAAGGTGTTCTTCATTAGCCGAAAAATTTGATATTGTGGGGTAATGAAGAACAGCATTTCAAGGAAATAAAAAAACGTATAGGAGGACGAACTTGCATTTATTTGACATCTAGACAGTTCTCGCAGTGTAAAACTACATTTAAGAAAATTTTTCGTATTTATTTAAAAATATCCATCGTATGTAGGTACATTATTAAGATAAAGTGCATAGTGAATAGTGCATAGGCATCGTTTCAGCGTGAATACTGGATAGTGCTTCGTACCAATTCAAGACCCACTGCTGTATAATTTGCTACAAGTAAGTATGTTTAACAGACAGAGAGAGAGAGAGAGAGGGAGAGAGAGAGGGAGAGAGAGAGAGAGAGAGAGAGAGAGAGAGAGAGAGAGAGAGAGAGAGAGAGAGAGAGTGAAAGAGTGAGTGAGTGATCCTGAAAACCTCTAAGTAGCGATATTGAAGCAAATTTTTTAAGATTATACGCCATATTGGATCCGCCATTTTGAATTTTAAAAATTAGATTTTAGACTCATATTCAGTGGCGTTAGGAACCTTTCCTCACCAAATTTAAAATAAATCCGTCAAAATTTTATGGGTTTATATAAGTTTTTACATTACTACTTTTAATATGGTTGATTTTTTAACATATATGATGCATTATCATTCAAATGGTTCAAGTATCATATACCTACTATACATTTTTTTCAAGTTTTTGCATCCCTTAATACAGTATTATACCCTTTATACTTAAGGTAACTTTTTTTTTACATTCGCCTTAGAAATAATTCTGTTCTTCATTACCCCAAAATTTCGCAACTTTGTCAAAATCGTAGGGGTAATGAAGAACACCCATTTCTGGCCAATCAAAGGCATCTATATATTCTGCTAACCCATGGAATTATTCTAGGGATGTGACGTAACAAGAGGATGCAAAAGAAAATTGAAAGTATTTCCTTTTAAAACAAAAAAACTTACGTCATTGGTGAAAATTGTGAATTCTGTTCTTCATTACCCCACCTGACCCTACCGCATGTATAACATATATAAATATATATATATGTATATATCACAAAACTTTGTACGCCAATCACATTTAAATGAGTTAACCGATTTAAACAAAATTTTTTGGAATATTAGGCTTTGACCTAAGTTAGGTTTGTGAACTTAGAAAATTCAAAAATTTTAATTAGAACGAAAAATATAAGAATTTTACAAAGAAATTAAAAACCTCAAATTTTTTTAGATTACTGACTTTTTGTTAGATTACTACTAATATTTTTGCATTAATATTTTTATTTTCCTAACAACATATTTGTCTATAAATTTCAAAAAATAAATATCAAAATCAATTTTAGATGAAACGATAAAAAATATCATTTTTTAAATCTGAATTTTTTTTTAGGTAAAAAAATGAAAAATCAGTTAATCAAAAAATTTGCAGTTAAATTTAGTATATGTGTGTATTTTGTAGGTCGTTAACTGGGATTTTATCACAAAAAAAATTGGGCCTTATAAGGCACAAAATAAAAAATTTTAGTTCTGTACAGTTCTTTTCAGAAAATATTTTGAAATATAAGAAAGTTTGTTAATAATAATCAAGCTGTTAATTTTTAGTCTGAAAATATGAATTAGGCATTGTAGAGCCTAAAATAAAAAATAATTTCTACACAATTATATGTACAAAATATAATAAAATATATCTATAATTTTAATGAAACTTGGTATAGGAGAGTGGGTCCCAAGATGGACAGGGCCCCAAAATAGACAATTCGTTCAAAATTTTTGTTTAAAATGACAGCGCGTTATGCTTTCTGTCATTTTTGTTGTTTGCATAGACGAAAATTTTGATGAACATTTGAAGAAAAAAACCAGTTAGTTTTTCTTCTACACATACCACGTACTTTTGTGTCTAAAAATGTTTTGTAACAGTTTTTTCTCAAGTTGGTAAAGTTATTTAAATTAATGATTTAGAATAAATACTTAACGTTATAATATTCTTTATTTATCGTATAATAATATCCAAAAATTATTTTACTAATTCAGTGTTAGTATATATATTTTTACTGGGAATTAAAATGGGGGGATTTTACTGGGGATTTTCGATTTTGCACTTTTTTTGATAATTTTTTGAGCCAATTAATTAAAATTTTTTATTTTCCACCATAAAATGTGATGTTATCGTTAGAGAAAAAGATATATCGATATTTTTCGGTATTTTATTCCTTTGTTACTGTTAATAAGCTATTAAATTGCAGTTTTTAGAAATGTTATTTCCTGATAAATTCCGTAAAATGATTAAAAATTAGTTTAAGAATTGTTACAGGATGTTAATTTCTTATTTACTACAATTTTCAGAGACTTTTAAGAAGGTGTCCATCTTGAGGCCACTTTTTTTTAGACCGAAAATTTTAACAATTAGATAAAATGCTTTAAAAAATGTTTATGTTCAAAATAAAATTTTATCCTTATGACCATAATTTACCTTATAAATTGTACTTTCATCCGGTATAAAACATTTTAATATATTTTATTTGGTTTTGATTCTACAGCAATAAATTAAAAGGGTGTCCAACATGGGGCCCACTCCCCTACTTATGTATCTTGATGCGCTGATTACGAAAATGATAGTAAAAATTAGCGCAAATTACGTAATCATGATAAAATGTAAAAAATACTATAATAACACACGGTTTTTTTATTAAATCTCATGAAGTATTCAAAATGTTATTTATAAGGATTGTAAAAAATTTCATTTAGACAAAAGTTATAGATCTAATAAAAATAGACATTTTATGTTGTATATATTTTTTAAAAATAGTTAATAGTTTTCTAAACAAAAATAAAAAAACGTGTTAACGACCATGAAAATAGTCTATAGTTAGCTATATTGTTCCTAAAGAATGAACAATAATTTGATGATTGAAACAAATGTTCTATCTATGTATTTTGATTTAAAAACAGTTCCTACTTTTTGTGACACCCTAACCCTGTATCAGTTTAAAAAGAATTCAGTTTATTATAGCACCCCAGTCCCCCGGTACCCCTATTAAAAGTTGAACTTATTATGGCACTCCAACCCATCCTTTATCCGTTTAAATTAAGGTTAAGTTAAAAAAAGAGTCAACATGTAATTCTAAAAACCATTTTCTTTCCACAATATCCTATTATTTATTGAATTTTTTTTTTTTTTTGGTAATGGCACCTTAATTTTCGGAAAGTTTCTCATAGTAAGTTTCCCTTGGGAACTTTCTAAAAACTTCAATTGGAAACTTCTCAGAAACTTCGGGGAAGATTCCCTTGAAAAATTCCATTGGAAACTTCCTGGAACCTTCCCGGAAACTTCCCTCGGATAATTCCTGGAAGTTTCCAAAGGAAGTCTCCGCGAAAATTTTAGGAAGTTCCTAAAGAATGTTTCCGGAAAGTTTCCCGGAAATTTCCAAGGGAAGTTTCTGGAAAGATTCCAGGGGGTGTTTTCGGGAAGTTTCCAAAGCTAGCCTCTAAGAAAGTTCCAAGGAAGGCTTCCGGGAAATTTTCAGAAATTTTCCAAAGGAAGTTTCCGAGATGTTTGTAATAAGTTCCCAAGGAACGTTTCCATGAAGTTTCTAATGGGTGTTTCCAGGAAGTTTCCAATGAATGTTTCCGGGAAGTTTACAAGGGATGTTTTAGGGGAGTTTCCAAAGGAAGTTTCCAGGAAGATTACAAGGGATGTTTGAGAGAAGTTTCCAAACGATGTCTCCGGCAAATTTCCAGGAAGTTTCCAATAAGTTTTCAAAAATTGTTTCCGGTAAGTTTCCCGGAAGTTTCGAAGGGATGTTTACGGGAAGATTCTAAGGAAGGGTTTCCGGGATATTTAAGAAGGAAACTTTCCAGGAGGGGGATATTTCGCTATGTCCAGGAAGTTTCCTGGAGACTTCCTTTGGTAATTTCAGACATTACAATAGGAAACTTCCAGGAAACTTTCGAGAAATTCTGGTGCTATCTGGGGTGTGAAGTTTAATAAATGATATTCTAAATTATATCAAAATCGGGGTTCCACTTTTTATAGCATCCCAACTCCCCCGTTTCCGTTTAAAAAATTACACTTTTTATGACACTTTTTATGATTATTTGTTTAAAAAAAATTACAGTTATAATGTGTCCCAACCTTTTCTTAACCTTATCCGTTTATGAAAAACCCAACTCTTTATAACGCTTTGACCCAATGGTAACAATGTAGAAAACTTGACTTTCAACTTTTATGATAGGGGAGACTGGGGCTAAACCGGACAAGTCAAATATCTCTAAATCTGCGGAGTATTTCACACAGTTTAAACACTCTGTCAATGTGTTGATATGTGAAGTATATACGTCATTAGGTTTTAATGGCATTTCATTACTTTAATAGAAGTAGTGGCCGTCTAAGTGTGAATAATCGTGTTTTTTCACCGAAAGTAAACATTTTTTTCTTATACTTTTTGGGTTTTTGCCATTTTAAATAAAGTATATTTATTATTTACTAACTGCTTTTTATAGCTCAAGGAATATTGAATTTAGTTAAAAAAAAGTTTTGTCAAATACTTTTAAAAGAACAAAAGTATTGCGCCTTTATTATGAAATGACCGGGTGGGTCATAACCGGACGAATCAGAATTGCTATATTGAATGTTGACGTCAAACTCACAGTGAGTTTCCGTGAACCACTAATAATATAATTTCATAAAAAAAGTGTTGCATCTATCCAGATAATGAGTCTGAAAAGAAGGAAAGCTTTTTTTAGCCTTTTTTGACATTTTTTGTTACTGAATTTTTCATACAGTTACTATCAGTCATTAATTTCAATAATATGTCTAAGAAAACAATATATTTTGTATTAAATAAGTTAAATGTGTATCAGTAAAGACTCTTATTGAATTTTTAAATTGAAAAAATGCATATCTGTGGTTCAACTTTGGCTAAATTTGAAGTGTCCGACTTAGCCCCATACGGTGTCCGGTTTAACCCCACCATTTTTGGGATTTTCGTTTTCGAGGTTGTCATGTTCAAAGCGACTTAACAACAAAACTATCTATTATTTTATAAGTGGAACAACTGTATTTTTTAGTTAAAGGAACAAGCTTTAAAATGGTATATTACACTTTGGCAAAAAATATGTCTTTATATGGTTTTTTTGCAAAAGACCAAATCCGTCCGGTTTAGCCCCAGTCTTTCCTACTTTTTATTTCGTAAAACCAACCCCAACTTTATAGAAAAATTTACCTTCCGGTTTATACCTACGCTGCGCTGAAAGCAGTACATGCATATGTGTTATAGAACCTTATCTATTTTTTTCGAAGAATATTTATTTTGATAAAAAACTCATAGCGCATAAACTGCGTATTTTTATCAAATCTACAATTTTTGTTTAAAATATTTTTTAAAATTAAGAATATTTTATTAGATAACAGCAAAAAACTGTGAATTATGGTAGATTCTTGTTTTTTTACATTATAATAAAATTGGCGCCAATTTTCATTATGATATCCGTAATCAGCACATCAAAATACGTAAGTAACGAATTTTCAAAGAAATCGAAAATATGTGCTAATCGGAAGTACATCTAATAAAGGATATTAGAATTTAATCATTTTTGGAAGAGAATTATGTTGCTTAGAAAAGTTTGTGGATAAACTTCCGAAAAGCTCGAACTTTAAATCTTTTTGATACTTTGTATACTTATGAAATTTAATGCCCTGATTACGAAAATCGTGGTAAAAATTGGCGACTAGCTCATCTTTATGGTAAAAACCATAACAAACCATAAAAATAATGGTTTTTTGCATTTATTTCAGTATATTAAAAAAATATATAAAAATGTTTTAGCTAAAAGTTGTAGATTTCATTAAAATAGCTACACATTTTATATTTTTACATTTTTCTTCTAAATGTGCATAGTTTTCAAGAAAAATGCAAAAAACTAGAAATCATCATAAATACGTTATTTATAACGTAATTTACGTATTTTTGTGTAATCGCTTGAGTTGGTTTGTTGTTTGAAAGGGCTAGCCCCTAACCCCCCCCACCCGTGTCTTGGACAAAATACCGGGGGGTTGGGGTTTGTTGGTTTGTTGGTTTGTTGGTTTTTAAAGTATTTATCATAAAAATGATGAAGTTAACAATTTTTTAATTATGAGTTTCGTAATTACTGCACGAAAATTACGTAATTTTATGTTATTACGTAATAAATGTAATGTTACGTAATAAACGTAGCATTACGTGTGTGTTACGTAATTTTATAACGTAATTACGACTGTAGGTACTTAATTTAATATTGATATAATGTGGGTATTTGGTCACATTTATGGTGATTTATGTTTTTTGCAATTATTTCGTAAACTAATTGGTTTCAGTAAAAAATGGATCAAACATAAAATGTGTATTTTAATCAGATCTACTTTCTTTGTATAAATTTGTTTTTTATATTTGCAATATTTAAAGAGATAAATGAAACAACCAAAATTATTATGATTCTTTATACATCTTTTTTACCATCAAATTCAAATATGCAGCAATTTCCACTATGATTTTTGTAAACAGCGCATCAAATTACGTAAGCAAACGAAGTATCAAAAAAATTTGAGGTTCAAGCTTTTCGGAAGTACACTTAAGTTTGTTTCAAACACCTGCATGAAAATAATTTTTGTCAAAAAATACTGTCTGTCGGAAAATGCATGCTTTTAACAAATACTTTCTGTCAGAAAATACTTTTGGTCAAAAAATAATGTTGATGGCACGCCACTAGATTTCGATGCTCGAAAGCTAGTACACTAATGTTATAAGTATATAGGGGAGAGGGCCCCAAGTTGGACACCCTTTCGTCTTATTGCTGTAGAATCCAAACCAAATAAAATATATTACCTAAAATATTGTATACCGGATGAAAGTACAATTTATAAGGTAACTTATGGCCACAGGGATAAAATTTTATTTTGAACATGAACCTTTTTTAAAGCGTTTTTTCTAATTGTTAAAATTTTCGGTCTAAAAAAAAGTGGCCCCAAGATGGACACCTTCTTAAAAGTCTCTGAAAATTGTAGTAAATAAAAAATTAACATCCTGTAACAATTCTTAAACTAATTTTTAATCATTTTACGGAATTTATCAGGAAATAACATTTCTTAAAACTTCAATCTAATAGCTTAACAGTAAAAAGTAATAAAATATCGAAAAATATTGATATATCAAATTCTCTAACGACAACATCACATTTTATGGTGGAAAACATAAAATTTTAATTAATTGTCTCAAAAAATTATTAAAAAAAGTGTAAAATCAAAAATATGCAAATAAATACATTGAGATTTGAGGCCTGTCCATCTTAGGGTACATGACACCATTTTTTAATCCCCAGTAAAAAAATATATACGAACACTGAATTAGTAAAATTATTTTAGGATATTATTATACGATAAATAAAGAATATTATAACGTTAAGTACTCATTCTAAATCATAAATTTAAGTAACTTTACCAACTTAAGAAAAAACTGTTACAAAACTTTTTTAGACCGAAAATTACGTGGCATGTATAGAAGAAATACCAACTGGTTTTTTTTCTTCAAATGTGCATCAAAATCTTCGTCTAGACAAACAACAAAAATGACAAAAAGCATAAGGCACTGCCACCTTGAACAAAAATTTTATACGAAATGTCCATCTGGGGGCCCTGTCCATCTTGGGGCCCACTCCCCTATATATATGTCGTAGGCAGTTAGGATAATCCGGTAGTATGCAAACTCCCTAGGCAGTTTATAAACCGCTGGCAGTTTGTAAAATGCCTGAATGAAAACAGGGAATAAGCAAAGTGCCTAGGCAGTTTACAAACTGCCAAAGACGTTTCAGGCAATTTGAAAACTCAGTATTCTTAGTCTCAAATTTATTTAATTACAACTTCATATTATCTACAGAAACCAAAACTATTATTTGTTGCAACAGTTTACAGATTTGTGACATCTTGATCCGCACTTAATTTTAGCTTTAAAACATGAACATCGACTAGTTTTACATTGATTTTTGACAGGTTTACAATTACATTTTTTTATGCCTTGACCACCACTTATCGATTGGAAAGATGCAGCTTCCCTCAAAGAAATCTGAATATTGTTAGGAACATCATTTAAGGTAATTGTGTCACTTCCAGATTTCTGTATGTCAGATCGAGGAAACCAGCCATTTATTAGTCCGCTTTTTGTACCTATTTTATAGACACCGTTTTGAACGTCAGTCACTATTCCTAAAATATTATTAAAGTCAAGCGGTCTTCGATCGACATTGGGAACTGAAAGTGAAATGCAATCTCCAATATTAAGTGGTAAAAAAGTCTCGTTCGAAAATGTGACCATTTTGGACGCTTGTTTTTTTTGCTTTTCAAAACAATCGTTTTGAATATTTTTCAAATTACTTCCTCTGGCACATAGAGGACAAATTATATCATCTTCAGTTGACAAATCTAATTCCCCACATTTGTCATGCATTTTTATATCGCACGTAGCACAGCGTATGATACCAATGTTGCCTAGTACTTCTTCACAAAACGGACAAAAATCTTGTTGTGATACACCATCAGGACACGATTGGAAATCTATGAGATCAACCTGGCCGCGAGTATTATACCCGTTACTTATAATGGGCTTCACTACAACATTCTTTTTTGGGACAGACCTCTTTCGATCGCAAGTTTGACAACAAGTCAAGAAAATTTCACAAGCCAGTCTTGCAATTCTATATTTGTTTTTTAAATGATACAACATTTTATCCCTGCCTCCGTGGCCAGTACTAAGGTGTGCTTCTAACAGCTTCGAATAATAATCTTCTGTGGGAATTACGTATATAAAATGGTCAGATTCGTCTTTTCGTTTTAATATTACATGGCATTCACCGCCCACTTTTAAAAGTTCGTATGTTCTGGAGTAATTGTAAAAAGCTGTCGAATTTACATTGTCTAGTAAAATTGTTTTAACACTTTCTAACCGTGTCCTGTCCCACATTGCTCTTGCCCCACTTTGCTGTTTAAAAGCTAATATTAATTTTTCTTGAAATTCCATTTCGTTCACTGAACTTTCTTCCATTTCAAAAAAATAGTTTTTAACAATAAATTCACTTGAAATTTTTTTAAAATTGAAATTGATTTGAAACCGATCTGAAGTATGAGAACGAAACTTGATGACAAAAGTATAATTAGGGCCCAAATATTTCAGTACTATATAAATTGAAGAAACAATAGTATTATTTTCAATAAATTCTATCAATATTATTATTATTTCCATATTTCAAATATTGAGCATTGTGACTAAGAATACTAAGTTTTCAAATTGCCTGAAACGTCTTTGGCAGTTTGTAAACTGCCTAGGCACTTTGCTTATTCCCTGTTTTCATTCAGGCATTTTACAAACTGCCAGCGGTTTATAAACTGCCTAGGGAGTTTGCATACTACCGGATTATCCTAACTGCCTACGACATATATATAACATAATTCGTGGCTCGCATAATGTGGACCACAACTAATTTTCAAGGATAATTTAGTGATTATTTTCGTTGGGAATTCATATGGAGTGTTAGACTTAGTATTTTTTTTTTGTTTAGGTGCGAGCTGTCAAAAGAGCACGTGCTTTGCGTGGATGCCCGCAGCACGTGCTTTGCGTAGAATGGAAGGGGGAGTAGGAGGTTGGAATCTGAGAAGTAAGAATTACGTCGTGGTTCGTGTTTAAAATTCTTTGTCCAACCTTTAAATTGGCCCTTTTCAGTCTCAGTCATAGGGACATCTCTTACATAATATTGATTATCGTTTATCGTCTTGAACCTTCTATTCCTTAGGTTAATTTTATATCATCATACAACCTCATATATACCATAATACAACATGAATAATTTAACAATACATGATATCAATTTTTGTACTATTATATAGTACTTAATATCTTATACGTGGTATTGTACTACAATACAACGCCACACCATATTATAATAATAACATAATCATATATTACTGCATATATTATTTTTATTTTCTTTCTTTCGATTTTAAAAGAATAAAATTGTCGTCTCCGTGCGGAGTGATTACAAACACACCGGATGTCGTAATCATTAGTCAGCAGGGAACTTGAAGCCTTGTTGCAAGGCCACTGGCATGCGTCTTAGGATATCTCAAAGAAATTTTCAAATCTTTTAATTTGATAAAATTTATTCCCTGCAGGGAATAAATATAGGCTAAATGCATCTTAGGTTAAATGGGATTTAGGTAAAATGAAATTTAGGCTAAATGCTTTTTAGGTTAGATGGGAATTAGGTTAAATGGAATTTAGGTTAAATGAAATTTATGCTAAATGCATTTTAGGTTAAATGGGATTTAGGTTAAATGTAATTTAGGCTGAATGCATTTTAGGTAAAATGGGATTTCGGCTGAATGCATTTTAGGTAAAATGGGATTTAGGTTAAATGATATTTAGGTTAAATAGGATTTAAGGTAAATGGAATTTAGGTAAAATGGGATTTAGGTTAAATGAAATTTAGGCTAAATTCATTTTAGGTTAAATGGGATTTAGGTAATATAGGATTTAGGTTAAATGACATTTAGGTTGAATACATTTTGTTTTAAATGAAATTTAGGCTGAATGCTTTTCAGATAAAATGAAATTTAGGTTAAATTGAATTTTGGTTAAATGGGTTTTAGGTTAAATGGAATTTAGATTAAATGGGATTTAGGTTAAATGGAATTTATGTTAGGTGGATTTTAGGCTAAATGCATTTTAAGATAAATGGGATTTAGATTAAATGAAATTTAGGTTAAGTGGGTTTTAGGCTAAATGCATTTTAGATTTATTGAGATTTAGATTAATTGAAATTTAGGCTGAATGCATTTTAGATTAAATGCATTTTAGGTTAAATGAGATTTAGGTTAAATGGGATTTAGGTTAAACAGAATTTAGGTTAAGAGGGATTTAGGTTGAATGCAGTTTAGACTAAATGCTTTTTAGGCTAAATGCATTTTAGGTTAAATGAGATTTAGGTTAAATGAAACTTAGGCTGAATGCATTTTAGATTAAATTTATTTTAGGTTAAATGAGATTTAGGTTAAATAGAATTTAGGTTAAATGGGATTTAGGTTGAATGCAGTTTAGGCTAAATGCTTTTTAGGCTAAATGCATTCTAGGTTAAATGGTTGTAGGTTAAATGGGATTTAGACTAAATGGGTTTTAGGGAATATTCCTGCGCCTCTAACTAAATGAGCGGAACAGCATAAGTTGATTTACGATATATAATAAGTTTATTCGGGGAATTTATACAAACTAACAACATTAAACATATAAATAACACAATTTTTACTTTATGCGTTAATGTTATGTAATTACATAAATTACATAAATCCATGAATTAATTACTTCATATTTAAATATGTTGCTAGCAGAATTCGACTATTGCCTTTTTTAAATTAGAGAAGTATCTCTTATCTTCAACCAGTTTGATTTTAAATCAAACTTATACTTTTCAACTATACTTTTCTATTTCTATAACTATACTTTTTTTTTTTACTACAAACTATACTTTTCAAATATATTTCCAATTCCCTTACAAGTTCTTCACAATTGATATGTACTTTTCTAGTATGTAGAAAACTATTAAAACATCCTTTGTGTAAGGGAATTGGAAATATCTGTGAAAAGTCAAGGTAGCTTTTATTTATTAATACTATCCTTATTATTTTACTATCGCTATTTTAATATTGTTACTATTATTAATTATTAGCATTATTTTTATTTTATTTGTATTTATTAAACAGGAGTCAGCGAGATACTAAAAATCCATGTGATTTTAAATCACTTGTCCCAGTGTCCTATTTCCTTGGATAAAATCGGTCTTGGAATATGGTCGGAACAAGCTGGTGAAGCAATTTATAACGTATTTATAAAAATAATTTGAAACTGTTTTAAAATCAACCTGGTTGAAGATAAGAGATACTTGTCTAATTTAAAAAAGGCAATAGTCGAATTCTCCTCGCAACATATTTAAATATGAAGTTATTAATTCATGGATTGATGTAATTACATAACGAATATAGTAAAAATTTTGTTATTTACATATTAAATGTTTTTAGTTTATAAAAAGTCTCAGAATAAACTTATTAAATATCTCAACTTATGCTGTTTCGGTGATTTAGTTAAACGTGTATTTCTGGCAAAACCGGGCAGCTAAGATTTCGTTCTAAACGGACTTTGAGAGTGTAAATGGGTACAAATCAGACCCCTGTTGCCGATTTTGCATTCATTTTTGTAAAATCTATTCACCTCAGGAGCCTGGTGTGACCTAGTTTAACTAATATTATTAAAATTCTGTAAAATTATATTTATAAACGGGAAATAAATTACTTTAAATTCCTATTCAATTTTCTAAAAAAATAATACTTTTATTTTCCTATTTAATTATTAAATTCTACATTTTCAAAGGGATACATTTTTTATTTAATGTTTTAATTGTATTATTTATTTTTAAAAATTAAAATAGGTCTATAAATTTATAATTGAATTTAAATCCATTTAAATCTTCCTGTAAATTATAGTTTAATTTTTTTTGAAAAATTTATTTATATTATAGAGTAAGGTAAATGTCCCTATTTGTGGACACGTACCAATTTGTGCACAACTGAGTTTAAATGTTTAAAATAAATATCACACAATATAAAAATAATATAAAAAACAAATGTTTTTAATTTTACCTTTTATATACTTCGTCTTGATTTATGTTTCATGATTCTTGTTCACTTAGAAAACGAAAAATTAAATATAAACTTTGACAGTGTCGTTGGTTTTGACAGATCAAGAAAAATATGACAATCGCCCATGCATTTTTCATGTATGTTCACAAATTGGTACAATAACATTATTTCATTAAAACACAATAATTTATTATACTTTGATAATAAAACCTGAATCAAAATCATTTTCAATTCAGAAAAGGATTGGCTTCATTTCAATGTAAAAAATTATTTTTATAGAAGAATTAAAAACCAATTTTTTCTTTATTTATTTTAGTACAATTCTTAGTAGTGCACTAATTGGGACATTTACCTTATTTAGAGAGAATAGGATATTCAAATTAAGACACATAGAGTTGCACCAATAAAATTGTGACGTTCATTTCAGTGTGTATTCAATATTTTTCAGACCGCCATGTCTCTTTCTGCACCAATCAAATTGCGACTTTTATTTCGAGGGCTTTTGATATTTTCAGCTTGATCTTGAAAGTCAGGCAAAGAGGGTTTTAAGAAAACATCCAGAATCCTATTGTTTTGAGTAGTTATTAAATCCTATGAAGAAAGTTTCCGAGGTCGACCCACATGTTTGGTATCCTTCTTTTTAGGTTTATGTGTTCTGGAGTCACGAAGGGAGAATCCAACTCCACGACCACCACCTTATTTGGATCAGACAGCTTTTTCAATAAAATGTCAATTTCGTTCGGGGGAACCGCAACACCATCAACAAGAAGTTAAGACCTCAAAACCGTCTCGCATTCAAAATCTCGAAGATTAGAAACTTGACCAACAAGCCACGATGAATCTCTCGTTCTTCTTTAATGGGATCATTTGAAATAATATATAGTTTAACTTCTTAAGATCAGTAATCTTTGAAAAAATTGACGTTACCCATCTGGTACCAATGAATTTAATCATTACTGGGCTCTATAAATCTGTCTAAATGGAAAAGATTATCAAAGGCCACTTCTGATATATGAAGAGCCACCTTCGAAAAAATATCCATAAAGAATAAACCAAATTTATGTTAATTTTCTCAGAGTCTTCCGACTTGAATAGAATTATATTTCTTTCATGCTACATTCAAGATTCCTCAATTTTCTATTCAGAGAACCCAGTGTGGCTGTGTTGGAATGAATCTCAGCATATAACTCCTTATTTGACTCAGAGAGAGAGAGAGAGAGAGAGAGAGAGATTCTTTTTTGTATACAAATAAACATAAATCACTCAATATCATAAGAAACTAATCAAATTAAGAATTTGAAGATAAAAAGAAAATCAAATTTTCTCCAAAGAATGTACTCCATTCCACTTTTCTTAAACAACAAAAGAAAAAATACAAATGTTTCTGTTAAAAAAAAGGTTAAGGCATCATAAAAAATTATGATACTGTCCACCCTCATCACTTGTAAATCTATCCGACCATTACACACTGTGGGAAAAGAGCAGAGCAAAATCAAAATAGAGTCCTTAAAAATCCCTATTAAACTAAGCGAAAAATGCATTAAAAGCACCAAAGAAAAATAAAACAGATTTGTTTCAGTGTGATAATAAAAAAATTGTAATAGGTCAAACAAAAATATTTAGATAGACAAAAGCACACGAAACCACAACCTTTCTCGATCAAAACTCGAGCGAAACCCGCGAGTTTTTAATTTCATAATTCTAACGAAAAATTTAAAACTTAAGAAATGTTTGTCTTAGAGTGACAAAATTGTATTTGTCGTATAATAAAGTGAAATATTTATGTTAAAAGTTGATTATGATGTTAGACTAATTTTTGTTATTTAAGTGTTAATTTAATAAATAATTTTTATCCTTATGAGGTTGGCAAACCTGAGCCAATGAAACGTTGCTATGATAATATTTTAATGTAATTTAAGAATATTTATTCAATTTCACCGTTCTACGATCATTTACTTCTTCTTTAATAAAATCAATATGGAAGGATATATCTCTGTTGCAACATAGACAATTGAGCCTCTCAATTCTATAACTTTCCCGACTCTACGACCGGTCCTTGTAACGGTGCAAGTTATAAAATTAGAAGGCCTTATTATATTTTAATTATATAACTGATTTGAATACAGTATACTTACTTTTAATAGATATTTTTTCAATCGTGAATTAAAAAAAAACAACTGTAACTTATTAATAATTTGTTACTATAAAAATAGTTAAAAATGTTTTTTTTAATCATTAAGAATAACATTTTTAAGTCACATATAAAACTCTTTATGTTTCCTACGTGTATTCTTGCTGTAACATTTTAAATCATTTCAATCATCTTGTAACTATTTTTTACACAGGCATTGAAAATTATTCAGATTTTTGTACTTCAAATTGAATAGCGGGAAGCAACAACTAGCTAGGCACTTGAACACGCGTAAAAGTATTGTTCAAGACAAATTTTTGTAGTAGATTTTCAAATTGTTTTAAAAACAATTTTTTTGTAAGAAAACAAATAACGGTTCTTTATTTGAAATTTTTGAATGATATTAATCTACATTGAAAGAACATTTCGAAATTTTATTGTTGAGAAATAATAAAAATTATAAGTGGTATAACGAATTTAGTGTGGCTCCTAAAAGAAAAGTCTCCTACCGGTGGACATGATAAGTCCCAACAGGATCATCCGAAATCAAAAAAACAAAAATATTTCGTTAGTAGATTAGTTTCTTTAGTACTTGAGCGAAGTACATTAACAAAAAAATTATTTTTTTATGTACTTTGAAGTGTAAATCGTCGTTTTTGCTTAAAAAATAGATTTTTTTTTAAACAAATTGTAAACGTTGTAAAAAAAAGTCTTCCGCTCAAGTACAAGCTAAGTATGTATAAAAGATGTTCAAAAATTTCAAAATGATAAATGTGTAATTTTTTGAGATATTGTGTCTGCCGATTCTGAAAAAGTGGTTTTGTAAAAAACGCGTTTAACCTTCGCGCTACTGCAGTGGTTTAAAATCCGAATTTAATATTCAAATTAACTTTTACAGAAAACGGCTTTATGGATTTTCAATTTTCTTTCTTTCTTTCAAATTTCTTTCTTCTAATTTTGTTAGCATCGTATTGAAATTTTGGGACAACATTTCTAAGATGTTGTACTTTAATACAAAGAATTCTCAAAAATTCGATTTTTGTAAAATTATGACTGCCTATGCCCCTTTAAGGAAGTTTTTTTCGCAAAGTTGAAACTCATAATCGTAGAAATAAAGAATCATAAGAAGAATAGTGAAACGTTATTTATTTCTATCATTGTTGTCATGTCCTACGTCATCACTTCTCTAGCTGTCTAGCGTAGACACACGATAATATGGCGGACGCAACGATAGAAATATATAAGGTTTCACTATTCTTCTTATGATTCTTTATTTCTACGATTATGAGTTTCAAATTGTGCTGGAAAAACTTCCTTAATACTGAAGGAAAAGCTTTCCCACTACAAATAACTGCTGTTTCCAATCTTAAATACAAATTTTTTACTTAAAAGTTGGAAAACTCATATTATTGAACTTATTACTTTTGTATTAATTATTAAACAATATCACTTTTTAAGATTTTACTGTGCTTGAAGGCTTTACTAGTATATACTGCATACTTTTACCAAGTTTTAATCAATTTCAATAATAAATAGCTGAGAAATTATAAGATATTTATTAAAAGGTAATTTATTTTACAAAAACTTTTTTGGGTTTTTAATTCTTATTAGGTATTAAAAGTATGCGTCCTACAAAAAAATAAAAAATAAAAAAATATGCGCTTTTTTTTCTCTATAACCTCATATTTAACAAAAAATTTAAACAATTTGAAAACCTACTACAAAAATTTGGCTTGGACAACACTTTTACGCGTGTTCAAGCCCTTAGCGAGTTGTTCCATCCGGCTACTCAATTTCTATTGGAAAAGTTAAAAAATTACCAAATCGAAGATTCGAAAAAATTAAGAATTTTAATCTTTTTCAATGCAAGCCTTCTTAACTAAATTTCTTTTGCTCTGCATTTATTGGGATTTCCGTTAGTAAGAGGCGCCATCTTGTAACACTTTCGTAACTGCTAAGAGTATTTTACCATTTTATACCTGTTATAAAAAAAAATTAACTACACTGAAAGAAAATCCTAGCATTTATAGTATGGAATAGTCATTGAACTTACAGCAAGAGTTACCTCTTGCATTATCTGCATGGAAGTCACAGAATATAAGCATGTTTTTATGGTATTTTAGCATGATAGTGTTCCATAAAAAATACATAGGGAATGCATGCGTTATTTTATAAAGACATTGCTTTAAATGCAAAGACAACATAGAGATTTTACATGAGATGTTCCACAGTCAAATCGCATAGAGATTTTGAATTTTCAAGGATAAGAAGTTATAACAGAGCTATTTAGTCAAATAGTCACTCCCATGGGGCATTCACTTCCATAGTAGCATTTGGCACCCAAACTCAAAAATTTTGTGACACCACACGGTGACGCTGTTGGACCTCGGTAACGAGGAAAATCTGTTTTACTACTAAAGGACTGACACGAGAAGTGTTAGTGCGTACATGCACTAGCATTTGGGCGTGGCCGAGCAGCTCTTCTGTAGCTTCATATCCCTGAAAATTCAGTCTCTTTGCGTTTAGACTGTAAAACATTTTCATGCAAAATCTTTGTGGTGTCTGAGTTTAAATCAAGGTCTTTATAGAATAAGCGTATGTGTGACGCGTTCTGAAGAAAGGGACCTAAGAAGCAAAAAATCTTTTTTCGGTTTATAGAGGTTTTAATTTAATTAAAGGTTCCTTTTTCATTATCTAAAGTCAGAAAATATTTTTATTGGATATTTTTCAAGTTATGACAATTCAAATTTCTCGATTTGTTCAGATTACCATGCACGCTCGACTTTTGTTTTTGCTCTCCTGTAAAACAACCAATTTGCTTCTTAGGTCCCTTTCTTCAGAACGCGTCACATGTATTCCCTATGTATTTTTCATGAAACACAATCATGCTAAAATACCATAAAAAATGCTTATATTCAATGACTTCCATGCTGATAATGCAAAAGAAAATTCTTGCTGAAAATTCAATGACTCTTCCATACTATAAAAGCTAGGATTTTCTTTCCGTGAACTAACATCAAGCTGTGGAAGCACAGATCATGCGTCTAACGGCGATCCCAATAAAAACTACTGGTTCTTAAACAACCTTTTAACCAACATTTTAAAGAATTTGAGCGTTATAAAAGTAATTTATGTTAAGGAAATAACAATTCAAATCATGCAAACAATGACACATTAATATGTATAAGAAAGTAGCTAACAAACGGGGAGTCGATATGGCTTACGGTGGCCTGGGAGACTCTAGTAGCATGTGTCACATTCGCGGCGGCGGCAGCTTCTTCCACGCTGACTGCAGTGTTACCTGAACTACCGCTGATCAAGTATGCCCCTCCACCA
The DNA here is from genome assembly GCA_037103525.1 of Ganaspis brasiliensis. Lineage (NCBI taxonomy): Eukaryota > Metazoa > Arthropoda > Insecta > Hymenoptera > Figitidae > Ganaspis > Ganaspis brasiliensis. The sequence continues at coordinate 190,513 of JAZKLR010000342.1, read as the reverse complement.
CCGCTAACCACAGCCTCCTATTAAACAGCCCAGTATACTGCTTGCATGTTAATTTCTCAAACTTCTGACGTGCAATCTCAAAATCGACATTGAAATATTGTTATATATAAAATTATAAGAAAGTTCAAAAATTGCATTTCTTGAAACAAAAGATATTTAAGGATAGTAGTTTTCTTCTTTCATAAACTAGTTTAAATTTAACTGATTTAAGAAAATAAATAAAAAAAGAGTAAAATTTTATTTTCAATTTAAAACTAATTTTCTTAGTTGGATACAATTGACTTACTTAAAGTTTTGAACTTTCCGCAGTGTAAAGTAAATTATCTATAACTACATAAATATTTCAAAGGAGAGTTTTTAAATCCACTTTTTCTTTAAAATGACGTCCAAAAAGAGTGGAGTGAGGTAAAATTAAAGCTATAAATCTCACATAGTCTCATTAAAATACATTACAATTTATGGAAAAATCATTTCCTTTATTTTAATAATTTTGTGAAAAAAATCATTTATTAAAAAAGTTATGAAAATTTTCCATATTCACTTCCTTAATAACAATATGTTGTAAAATTGTTAAGGTATCATACCACATCTCGCCTCCGAAAAATTGACAATTTTCAAGAATTTCCTTTTCAGTCACTTTTCAATATATTGATGTAAATCTTGTTGGGTTCAATAAAGGCACTCTTAAACTATATGAATAGTTATTTATGATACAAGGATCCTAAATGGCACTTTATTGTACGAGTATGAATCGTAATACGAGCTTAAGTTCAATCGCTGCCGAGGTGAAGTGGAGATAGTGACGATACTGCATCGAGCGTAGCCGAGGCAAAGCCGATGTGAAGTGAAGATATGAAGCCGAGGCTCCTCCGAAAAGTAGCCAATGCTCTGATGTGACTTTGGCGAGTTTTACCATACACGAGACCTTAAGTGCAATAAAGTATCCAAGTGGCACATAACATTTTTTATCACACTAAAATAAACTATAAAATACAGACTTTTATACAGTATGGTCAATTGACAAGTAGTCATAGGGATTCCCTAGTGATGGGACTAGTGATGGGACATCGACATCGAAACATCCATGTTTTACTTTCGATCAGGGGCGGCGGAAGCAGTATGGACGCCATGGAGAACTCCATACCTGGAACCAAACCAGGTATGGAATTCCATACCTCAAAAATTATATAAATAAGAATAAGAAAGAAGTGATAAAATCATATTCCATAATTTTTTTTACTGTTTTGTCAGTGTGATATTGTATGTTATTAGAATTTTTTTATGTTTTGTGATCCGCGATTTTATGTATTTATATTTGAGTATATTTCTTTATCCTCTTCTCCCCCCCTTTACCCCTCCCTACCACGATGGATAAAATTCTATACCTTAAAAATGTTGCTTCCGCTGCCCTGAAAATTTTCGATCTTTTGATTTCGATGTTCTCGATGTATCGATGTTTTTCTTTCGATATTGGGAATCGATGTTTACCGTTTTTTAGGAACGAAAAGTCAGGCCAATCAGGGGAATAATTTTATTATAAAATACTCTCTCTTTTTTAAAATGGATCAAATTTAATTTAATTCAAGGGCCTTTTCACGTCAGAAATATCAGAGTTGTCAAAGAGTTCATCGATTTTCTTGAAACTTCGTGGTATTAGACTGCTATATGAGAAACTTTTTCCCTCCAAATGATTTTTAAAAAAATTCAAAATTTTAGAAGATACGCCATTTTGAATATCAACATTAATTTAACAAAATTGTTAATATCTCAAAATATTATAAAGATATTTTGATGAAACTTACACATGTTTTAGTTAAAAATATGTACTTTTAAATAAAAATAAAGTCAATGAAAAAAAAAAATTTTCATGTAAAAAAATTAAAAAACAATTTTTAACTCAATTTTTTATTTACTTACTCCTCTCTGACAGAAATTTTATTAATATTTTTTAATTCCTTATGAATTTACCTTTAATTTAAAAAAAAAAAATTAATGGAGACTTTATTAGGTCCCGAGATATTAGACTTTTTGTACTACCGCGCGTGGTTGCGAGAGCAAAACGCGGCGGAGCGCGCTGCATTGCTAAGCTTCTACACTGTCGCGTCGCATTGCCGGGCATTGCAACGGCCGCTGCAACTACGCGCGGTTGTACAAAAAGTCTAATATCTCGGGATCTAATAAAGTCTCCATCAATTTTTTTTTTTAAATTAAAGGTAAATTCATAAGGAATTTAAAAATATTAATAAAATTTCTGTCAGAGAGGAGTAAGTAAATAAAAAATTGAGTTAAAAATTGATTTCTAATTTTTTTAACATGAAAAAATTTTACAAAAAGTCTAATATCTCTGGACCTAACAAAGTCTCCATTAATTTTTTTTTTTAAATTAAAGTAAATTCATACGGAATTTAAAAATATTAATAAAATTTCTGTCAGAGAGGAGTAAGTAAATAAAAAATTGAGTTAAAAATTGATTTCTAATTTTTTTAACATGAAAAAATTTTACAAAAAGTCTAATATCTCTGGACCTAATAAAGTCTCCATCAATTTTTTTTTTTTAATTAAAGGTAAATTCATAAGGAATTTAAAAATATTAATAAAATTTCTGTCAGAGAGGAGTAAGTAAATAAAAAATTGAGTTAAAAATTGTTTTTTAATTTTTTTACATGAAAATTTTTTTTTTCATTGACTTCATTTTCATTTAAAAGTTCATATTTTTAACTAAAACATGTGTAAGTTTCATCAAAATATCTTTATAATATTTTGAGATATTAACAATTTTGTTAGATTAATGTTGATATTCAAAATGGCGTATCTTCTAAATATATCTTCTCATATAGCAGTATAATACCACGAAGTTTCAAGAAAATCGATGAACCCTTTGACAACTCTGATATTTCTGACGTGAAAAGGCCCTCAACTTAATTTTCTTAATTGCGAATGTTAAAAGCAACATTTTCAAAATTCGAGCTTTTCTGGCCAAAGAGCGCATGGGGCATTCTCTGGAAAAAAAAGCCACTCAAAAATTTTTTTTTTTTGTTAATGATACATGTCATAATATACATAAAAAAATATATAAAAAGTAGGGTGTTAGGTCAGTGTGATGCGTGGTTGTCATATTATCAGGGTTAAATTGTAAGGTTGAATAATTTTCATCTGCCAATAACTTTTTTTCCTAATCATTGAATTTGAAAATCTTAGAGATGTTTTTTGTGTAGAATATTCCAAGTTTTTAAACTATATAACTGCCAATTTTGAAAAATTTAGTTTTGACAATAAAAATGCAAACAAATTTTTTTAATGCAATTTTTAACACTCTTACCCCTCTAGGATTTTTTCTAGCATTGTACAGAAATGTTTCTTATTTAATAAGCCTTTTACTCCTTAAATGGCATTTTGGAACAGCAAGGTGTATATGAGCTACAATTGAATTTTCGGTTGAAACAACCACTAACTCGCATCTAATGTTTTTCAGCAGTTGCAAAAACGGTTAGAAATCATTTTAAAATAATTCTGAAACAGTTTTAAACAATGCAAGGATAATCATAGGTCGCCCGAGAACATAAGTTACAAATTAGTGAGTTGTACAAAGTGAATATTCAATTGTAGCTCGTATACACCTTGCTGTTCCAAAATGCCATATCGACGCCATCCGTTCATAAAATTATAACATAATCCTCAATGCGAAATAATTTTAGGTTCAAAAAAAGTGCAATATGAAATTAGCAAAAACAATCGTGCAAGAGAATTTTATCCTAATATTCAGTACAAGACAATTATAAGTTTAAGTTGCGTGCAACATAATAACATTATGTAAAGGAGGGTGCAAAATAATTTTATAAAAAACTTAAATGCAAGACAATTTTAACTTCTAATTCAATGTAAAACATAATTCTTAATGCGAAGTAATTTTAAGTTTAAAAAAAAGTGCAATATGAATTTAGCAAAAACAATCGTACAAGAGAATTTTATCCTAACATTCAGTTCAAGACAATTATAAGTTTAAATTGCGTGCAACATAAGAATATTATGTGAAGCAGGGTACAAAATAATTTCGTAAAAAACTACAATGCGAGACAATTTTAACTTTTAATTCAATGTAAAACAATTATTATCTAAATCAAAAAACAAAAATACAATGATTTTTTATCAATAGCGGTTATGTCCAATATCAATTAGAGAAATCTGATTAATATTAAAATTCTGAGCATGGGCGGACCAACACATTTTGCCGAAAAAACCATATAAGTATTATTAAAAAAATTAAAAGTATCACTGATTAAAATTATTTAATTAGTTATTAAATAAGTAATTTACTTATTATTTATTCTATTACTTATAAATTAATTTAATATTACATATCTGTTTATATTATTTTGAAATAATTAATTTATTCTTAATTTTTTAATCGAACTAATTAAAAATAAATACAAAAAAACCACTTACTAGAAACAATGTGAATTCTTGTCACTAAAGAAAGTATTATTTTAAAGTGGAACAGCTGTCTTGTTTTAAAACGCAACATTTTTGTATCTTACCCCTTGAATCAAGATTTTCCTGTTATTGTGCAATTTTTACTTAGATATGTTATATTTTATTTTCACTTTAAAATTAATTAGAAATAAATACATAGACTTTAATAATAACATACATTTAGTGTCCATGATAGTCTAGATATCAAACAAAATTTACAGCAAAATTCAAATTTAAAAATTTAAGTATAAAGATTTTAATTATTAGGAATCTAATGTGCACAAAACAGTGCATAAAATAGGCCCGATTGATGTAGAACTCCTTTAAATAATTCTCTTTAAATTTCAAATGAATTAAAATATAATATAAGTAAAAACTGCACAATAACAAGAAAATCTTGATTCAAGATACAAAAATGTTGCGTTTTAAAACAAGACAGCTGTTCCACTTTAAAATAAGAGTCTTAAAATAAGACTTTCTTTAGTGCCAAGAATTCGAATTGTTTCTAGTAAATGGCGTTTTTGTATTTATTTTTAATATAGTTCAATTAAAAAATTAAGAATTGATTAATTATTTCAAAATAATAGAGACAGATATGTAATATTAAATTAATTTATAAGTAGTAGAATAAGTAATAAGTAAATTACTGAATTAATAACTAATTAAATAATTTTAATCAGTGATATTGTTAATTTTTTTAATAATACTTATATGGTTTTAAAAGATATTAAAATATAAGTAAAGCGTTCAATATGGAATATTATAACTAAAAGAAATACATGAGATTAAAAAGTCATTACTGAAGTAATATGACATAAATGGGCTCCTAATTGTAATATTAATCAAATTTTATAATTGATATTGGACATAACCGCTATTGTTAGGATAAAATTCTCTTGCACGATTGTTTTTGTTAAATTCATATTGCACTTTTTTTTAACTTAAAATTATTTCGCATTGAGGATTATGTTATAAGTTTATGAATGGGAGGCCTCGATATAAGGGGTAAAAACCTTATTAAATAAGGGACATTTCTGGATAATGCTAGAAAAAATCCTAGGGGGGCACGAGTGATGTATTGAATTGTATTAAAAAATAATTTTTGCATTTTTCTTATCAAGACTAAATTTTTCAAAATTGTTAGTTATATAATTTCAAATTTTGAAAAATTCTACACAAAAAACATCTATAAGATTTTCAAATTCAATGATTAGGAAAAAAGTTATTGGAAGATGAAAATTATGCTACCTTAAAATTTAACCCCTGATAATATGGTAACCACGCATTACACTGACCTAACACCCTACTTTTTATATTTGTTTTTATGTAGGGGAGGGTGATCCCAAACCGACCCCCTAAAAGGCAAAAGCCAAAAAGGTACCAAAAACTTGTTTCATTGCTGAGGTCAAATTTTTTTCAGTAAAGGAATCATTTTTCCTTGTTTCCAATGGTTGCCGAGGCTCTGGATCTCATTAAGTAGGAGATACAGAGAGAAAATCGAAAATTGACGTTTTCGACAATCTTAAAAAGGGTGATCTGAAACCAACCCCCCATTTTTATTGCAGGAAATAGCGAAAACAAACAAAATTTTGAACTTGTATTGTAATTTGAATTAAAAAACAACATACTAGAATGAATTTAAATTACTTTTACTTTATTTAAATACATTATTTAGGGCCTTTTTCAGAATAAGAGTAAAAGAATTATCATTACAATAAAAAATGAGTGTTTTTAGTCTGATCTTAATTACAAGCTATATTATCTTAGCTTAATTATTGTTATTTTATTAAAATACATTTGTAGGTATTATCTGGTAATTACAAATAATTTAGTTACAATTACAATGCAAGAAAAGGGGGGGAGGGCCGGTTTCGGACCACCCCCACTATTTTCACATAATGTCTTGCCGATCATTCATGGCAATGAAAGCGTTTGAATTTGAATATTATGTATCAAAGTTAAGGCCATAAGCAACCCAAAAAACTTATACTTAAATTTTTCTGAACTCAATTCAACACTTTTAACTTAAATTCAAGATAAATCAAAAACAAAAAATATTACTGCAAAAAACTAATTTTACGTAAAATTCCGAGATACAATTGGACCAAGAGATTATTACCTATGGTCAAAATGTCAGAGTTATGAAAGTATTCTTTTGATGGTATTCACGATTTGTCTAGTGACACGATCTCTGAGAAACAGAGGGGGGTCGGTATGGTACTACCCTCCACTATATTATCACATGTATCATTAACAACAAAAAATTTTTTTGGGTGGCTTTTTTTCCAGAGAATGACCCTCATGCGCAGTAAAAACATCGATGACATCGATGTTATGAATTTTCGATGTCGACGTTTCGTAACATCGATGTTCTTCTTTCGATGGCCCATCACTAAGTGGGACGCAAATAACTGTACGCATAAGAGTGTCCTTGTCGCACCCAAAGACTGACTACTTGCAAATTGACCTTACTGCATATAGTTTTAATTTTCAGACCCTGAGGAGGGGTGGTAATTGGGGGGTGGGATCTGCGGGGGCAGGTTATCCTTCACTTAGAAATAACCCCGATAGGTCATCCTGAGGCGTGATATTTGTTAACAAAAATAAGTTTTTAATTTTTTTATTTCAATTTTTCTGCGGTGCAAGTCCCCCGGGGGCACATTACCCCAGTAAAATGTCACCCTCCCGGAGGATCATCATTGAACGCCGTATTCGTCGAATGAAATTAAAAAAATATGTTGGTACCACTTTACCCCTCTCTTTCTGGGACAAGTCCCCCATGCCTCCTTGAATTACTACTGGTTGGGGGCAAAGCCCCTAACCACAAAAAACCAAATTTAAAAAGAATAAATGTGTATAAAACATTTAAATCGACGAGTCCGTGAAGTTCTGACAGATATACAATAAAGTAGAGATCAGCTGGCCAGCGATAGTCAATCAGATGGCGGCTTTGACTGAGAAATGAGTTCTTAAAGGCTTCCAATCGATCCGTAAAATTTAACTTTTTATGTCAGTGAGATAAAAAAATCTTTTTTATCCCACAGGCACAAACATGGCGCTTTTAGATGCCTGTAGGCAGGGTCTAAACGCATTCATTTGTTCGACCGGGTAAAAATGGCTTCCATTTTTTCCCTAGGGAAAAAATGAACAGCTGATCCATGCATTTTTTCCACCACAGGGCAAAAATGGCCGCCATTTTTACACGGTCAAACAAGTGAATGCATTTGGACCCCAACCTACAAACATTTAAAAGCACCAAGTTTGTGCCTTTGGAATAAAAAGTATCGTAAGCAACACGGGTTTAAAGTCAGTCCAATTTGTTTACAATGATGTTTGTGTACTCGTTTACGTCTCGGGCTTCGCCCTCGACTATCACTCGTACACATACATCAGCGTAAACAAATGGCTGCCTTTAACCCCTTGTTGCTTAATATACTATTTATCACACTGCCATCAGAAATTAAATTTTATACACATTTAATTCTTTTTAAATTTAGTATTTTGTGGTAATGGGTTTTGCCCCCTAACCAGTGGTGCTTCAAGGAGGCATGGGGGACTTGCCCCCGGAGAGGGGGGATAAGAATTGAAACCAAAATATTTTTAAAACCATTTCCGACGAAAATGGCCTCGGCCTATTTGCCATGTATTAAGCATCCAAAAGTGGAGCGAGCACTAGAATCATTGCGTTTATTCGTATCATACATTTACTTATAACTTTAGAACCAGTCAAGATATTTAAGTTTTATTTTGCTTATTTCTTTTCTCGTGTATCGTACAACTCACCAAAGTCAGATCCAAGCCTTCGCTACTTTTCGGTGGAGCCTCGGCTTCATATCTTCACTTCACCTCGGCTTCGACTCGGCTACACTCGATGAAGCCTCGTCACAACCTCTACTTTGCCTCGCCTGTAATTGGACTTAAAAATGTCCTCTACTCTCACGGTTTCAATTTTTTTTTTTACTTAATTTCAATCTATATGTATCTAAAAATATGCCACAGAAAGGATTCCTTGAGAATCACATTCCTTTGTATGTTTCTGGAAATCGAAAAAATGCACGAATTTTTGTTGATTTGTAACATTTGTTTATTTATAATAATTCCATTATTAACAAATTACCAATTTCTAATTTTCTTTATCTTTACTGATGTCTAAAGACCCCTAAAAAAACAAAAAACCTTGTACGGATCCGGTATAGCAGATTAACTCGTAAGTTGATATAACCAATAGTGCAGGCGCTGGGTGGACTTGAGTATGCAAAATATGAGGGCGGGTATTTGACAATTGGAATACGTAGAGGACATTCCCCCGAGTCAGAAAAGCCATGTTGCCCCTAAAAATTTTGGTCGGGTTAGCCGCCATTTTGATTTAAAGTTTGAAATTTGTTTTTTAAAATATTGCAGTAATTAACAATGTAACAAAATTTTTGTAGAGACATTTTTTATAGAAAATAGTATGATCTACAACTTTTATTAAAAACTTTTTTTCATAACTCGAATAATAAAAAAGTTATAAACAAAAAACAGGTTAAAAAAAGGGATGAAATTGTTTAAACTTATTTTACGCTTTTATTAATAATTTTTATAGAAAAATAGTTCAGATTAACTTTAAAGAGTATTTTCTAACGATTCATTTGAGTGATATAGTTTTTAAATATCTTTATTTTTGTAGATTTTACAGAGCCGCAAAGGCAGTTAAGTTTGAAAAAAAAGGCTATCAATGGCTCGCTTGCACTGAAAGTCTGACAATACACAACGCTAAACGTACGAATATATTTTAATCAAAATATGAGGGCGGATATTTGACAATTAGAATATGTAGAGGACCTTCCCCTGAGTCAAAAAAGCCATGTTGCCCCAAAAAATTTTGGTCTGGTTCGCCGCCATTTTGATTTAAAGTTTGAAGTTTGTTTTTTAAAATATTTCAGTAATTAACAATATAACAAAATATTTGTAAAAACATTTTATGTAGATAATAATGTAATCTACAACTTTTATTTAAAACTTTTTTTCATAACTCGAATAATAAAAAAGTTATAAACAAAAAACAGGTAAAAAAGAGGGATGAAAATTTTTAAACTTATTTTACGCATTTATTAATAATTTTAAAGAAAAATAGTTTAGATGAACTTTAAAGAGCATTTTCTAACGATTCATTTGAGTAGTATGGTTTTTATATATCTTTACTTTGGTACATTTTACAGAGCCGCATAGGCAGGTAAGTTTTCAAAAAACGGCTTTCAAAGGCCCGTTTACACTGTAGTGTAAACTATATACAGAGTAAACGGGCCTTTGAAAAATAGTTTAGATGAACTTTAAAGAGCATTTTCTAACGATTCATTTGAGTAGTATGGTTTTTATATATCTTTACTTTGGTACATTTTACAGAGCCGCATAGGCAGGTAAGTTTTCAAAAAACGGCTTTCAAAGGCCCGTTTACACTGTAGTGTAAACTATATACAGAGTAAACGGGCCTTTGAAAGCCGTTTTTTGAAAACTTACCTGCCTATGCGGCTCTGTAAAATGTACCAAAGTAAAGATATATAAAAACCATACTACTCAAATGAATCGTTAGAAAATGCTCTTTAAAGTTCATCTAAACTATTTTTCTTTAAAATTATTAATAAATGCGTAAAATAAGTTTAAAAATTTTCATCCCTCTTTTTTACCTGTTTTTTGTTTATAACTTTTTTATTATTCGAGTTATGAAAAAAAGTTTTAAATAAAAGTTGTAGATTACATTATTATCTACATAAAATGTTTTTACAAATATTTTGTTATATTGTTAATTACTGAAATATTTTAAAAAACAAACTTCAAACTTTAAATCAAAATGGCGGCGAACCAGACCAAAATTTTTTGGGGCAACATGGCTTTTTTGACTCAGGGGAAGGTCCTCTACATATTCCAATTGTCAAATATCTGCCCTCATATTTTGATTAAAATATATTCGTACGTTTAGCGTTGTGTATTGTCAGACTTTCAGTGCAAGCGAGCCATTGATAGCCTTTTTTTTCAAACTTAACTGCCTTTGCGGCTCTGTAAAATCTACAAAAATAAAGATATTTAAAAACTATATCACTCAAATGAATCGTTAGAAAATACTCTTTAAAGTTAATCTGAACTATTTTTCTATAAAAATTATTAATAAAAGCGTAAAATAAGTTTAAACAATTTCATCCCTTTTTTTTAACCTGTTTTTTGTTTATAACTTTTTTATTATTCGAGTTATGAAAAAAAGTTTTTAATAAAAGTTGTAGATCATACTATTTTCTATAAAAAATGTCTCTACAAAAATTTTGTTACATTGTTAATTACTGCAATATTTTAAAAAACAAATTTCAAACTTTAAATCAAAATGGCGGCTAACCCGACCAAAATTTTTAGGGGCAACATGGCTTTTCTGATTTGGGGGAATGTCCTCTACGTATTCCAATTGTCAAATACCCGCCCTCATATTTTGCATACTCAAGTCCACCCAGCGCTTCGTCTACAACCTATAATTTATATTTTATATTTAAACCCGTTTTCCCAAAAGTAGTGTTTTTTAAGCGTTCTTGTAACACTTTGTATAGTAAAAATATAGTAAAAAATTAAATTTTTTTTTTAAATTGCTCAGAAAACATGCTGCTGGGTTTCCCCGTGCACGATTTTCAAAATTTTATTTCTTTTTTTTTATAGCTCTTAAAAGTAAAAAATGAAGCGAAAAAATAAAATTTTGCATAATTTTGACAAATAGCAAAATAAAAAAAATCTGACTTGGGGAAACCCAGACAATGTAACTATAATTACAAAGAAATTTCATTTTTTGATTTTAGATTACCATTAGTGGTCAAAACGTGACAGGAGCGGGACCCTTGTATTTCTGGAACGTATTTCAGTAGTTCCTTCACAGTTAATTCAAAAAAAAAAAAAAAAAAAAAAATTCGGGCCTCGAGAGTAGAGGACCCCCTTAAGCTCGAATTACGACACAAACTCGTACTATAAAGTGCTATTTAGTGTCAATGTATTACAATTATCTATTTTTTAATAATAGAAAATAATTTGTTTATTTAATATTTATTTATTTACAAAACCTTGTTAAAAAATCGAAGTTGTCGGTATTGATGTTTCTTTAAACTTCAATAACGTGAAACACAAAAACCTCATAAAGGGCCTATCTGAATAAATATGCAACAAATGCCCCAGCGAGTATGAATTTGAAGTTCAGGTCATTTGTTGGCACCGCAATGATTTAATATTTCCTCAAATTTCATTCCAAAAAACGCATTTTCGAAGGAGTTATAAAGAGGCAAAAGAAATCAAAAAACTTTTTTTTTGTCGAAAATCACTAAACCGATTTTGATGAAAGAAATATATGTTATAAAAGACTGAAAAACGATTAAAAAAAATATCAATTCTGATCAAAAATACATTAAAAAAATAAGTTTCGTAAACTTTGAGAATTTTTTTTAGCATGATATTTTAGAGTGACCACTTTTAAATTTTCATGAAAAAAGCTCTTAAGTGTCTACATTTACGTGTATGTTTTTTGTAAATTTTTTGGTTTGGTGGAACATTACTAAAAAAAAGCAAATTCACAGTCACTACATTATAGGATGTAAAGTAGTATAGTGTGACCATGCCTTTACTACCCAGTCGAGAAGGGACAATAGAACCAGGCTTGCTCAAGCTTGGTTGAAGCCTGGTCAATATTGGTTGAGGCTTGGTGGGGCAGTGGAACCAAGCCTGGTTCAAGATTGAAATGTAACACGGATTTAAGCGTGGATCACCAAGCTTGATTCAAAATTGGCAACCAAGCTTGGATCAATCTTCATGGATTCAATAATTAAATGTTCTGCTTTTAATGTTTAATAAATAATAATAATGAAAATAATAATAATAAGAAAAATAATCCCCCTCGCGGTGTCACCTTGTCGTGGTGAGGGGGCTTAGGACCGGCCAGGCGCTTGTCCTTCGGGTGCCGTCACTAGACGAGCTGTTCGGCTCTTCCCGGAGCTTATTGATCCCGATGTCTGGCGAGTTTGGGCACAGGGGAAGGAACGGGACCCCGTTAATTCGGGTACTCGCCGTTTTTGTACCTTGTGCACTAGCTAACCTGTGCGGATGATGTTAATTCGGATTCCAAATGGGGGCTAACCATGCTCGTCAGTTGTGGATGACATGAGTTCTGGGAGGAATAGAACACTCCTGCCTTCTTGGTATTCTAAGTTGGCGTGGAGTAGTCTCGATCTAGGGTTGGCGCCCGGTGGACCGGTTGTCTGTCCGATCTGACCAACGACACCCCCAATCTAAGGTTCTTACACCGTGCCGATGGATGGATGGCACCTGGGTCAAAAATCCGGTCGTGGTGCTGCTGGGGATGGTGCGGACGTCGCCCAACCTACGTGCTCTTCAATTTGGCGTCTGTAAAGTGCAGGCGTCGGTTGCTGATGCCGGGGGCCTGGGCGGCGGACGCACTGTCGTCGTGAGTGTCACGCTCGGAGGTGTCGCGAGCTGTGGTCCTAGGATACCGGGCGCCCTCCTAGTGATTCAATGCCTTACCTACACATCGGAGCTCTGTGTGGGTGGACCGTTATTTCTCCAAGGATCGTGGGAATTACATGGAAGGTTTCAATTTTAAATTAAACGATGAAGAAAGGCGCTCTGAAAACGCGGGAAGGACGCTAGCGCAGGTCCACCGTACTTAATTGTGGAGGACCTGCAAAGTTCAAGAAGAGGAAGTGCAGCAAGCATAAGCTTAAAAAGTTTCGAGCGGAGGAAGCTGGCATTATAGGAGAGATGGAAAGTGAGCTTCAAATCATGTTGGCGAAGCTTACTGTTCAAAAGAACGTAGCTGCGGAGATTCAAGCTGGATTGAGAAAATTCGGGCAATGGATCCCTGCATTAAGGAAGAAACACGAAGAGGCTGACGAGGTAGCTTGGATATTTGAAACGGGCCTTGAGCAGGTAGAGGAAGGTTGGCTTGACCGAAAAAAGATAAGGGAGCGCTTCCAGGCCAGGGCAATGAGAAGCCTTGTTCTGGAATGCGAAAGAAAGAAGAGAGCTGCCTCGGAGCGATCTTCTCCGAAGGAGGCTCAGAAAAAAAAGCAGAAGAAGGAGGAGCCTCTTCTTTCGAAGGCTAGGGCTCTGCAGGGTAAGAAGAAGAAGGTGGTGGCTCCTTTACCACTCCCTAAAGTAGCAATAGAGACGGTGCGACCCAGAAAGCCGACGCTTGTGGTGCAAGTCTGTCAGGGACAGACGTATGCTTCTGCCCTTGGCAAACTCAGAAAGGATGTTGACCCTGGCTCTTGCCAGACGACGGTTGTAAGTGCTAGGCCCACAAATGAAGGGAACCTTCTTCTGTGTTTAGGGGGAGGTTCAAACCGGGAGGCGTTCACAGCCAAAGTTGCTGAGGCCGTGACTAGGGTTGGAACCGTCAGAGCCACGGAAGAACAGAGGGTAACACTCGAAATCCGGGACCTTGACGGTCTCACACAACAGGAAGAAATGGTAGCAGCTCTTGAGGAACTATTGAAGACTCCCCAAGAAGGAAGGCAGGTGTCGGTCCTGGGACCTAACAGAAGAGGAGTGAAGTTGGCGATAGTGGTCGCCGACTTGGAAGAAGCGAAGCGGCTCGAAGAGATCGGCCGCTTGAAGGTCGGTTTTCTGAGTTGTCAGGTCCGAAGGAGGCTAATGGTGACCAGGTGCCACAGGTACTTGGCCTATGGCCACAGAAAAGCGGAGTGCAAAGGGGTGGACAGATCTTTCGCATGCTACAAGTGCGGACAGTCTGGCCACACACTTGCACAATGCACTAGGGACGCATTCTGTTTCCTGTGCGCGGGGGATCCCAGCACAGGACTAGAAACGTCACACGTGGCAGGGTCAGGGAAATGCGCCTGATTCAGAAAAATCCTGGAGCAGGCGAAGAGGCAGAAGGCTCTAAGACAAAGTCTCTTAAGAGCCACCTAGGCCGCAGAAAAACGCAGATAGAGGAAGTTTTTTTTTTTTCCTCTTGAAGCGTTTTTTGAGCGAATTGACGGTTCATCGAGTCCCTGGACCCAACTTGTGTGTGTTGAGGGCCTCCATGACCGTCAATGATAGTAGGTCCCGCGGACCGGAGAAAGTCGCTTTAGCGGCAGAGTAGGGGATAAAAGACCACTCCTGATGGCGATACGCGCGGAAAGTGCTAGCCGGGAGTGGTCTTAAGGTCCCTAAAAAAGGGTGTGTTTTTAGCGGGTCGGCAGAACATCGCCACCCCCGCATAACCTTGTAGTACGGGCTACAGGGTACCTGAAGGCAGGTTTTCACATCCTACGCAAAAAAAAAAAAAATAATAATAATAAAAAAAAAAAATAATAATAATAATATAGTAATAATAGTTTAAGACTAATAAGACAAATAATTGTGTCAAAAAAATATTAACAATAATAAAAACAATAATAATAATAATAATAAATAAATACAATTAATTTTACATTTATTTTAAAAAATAATCTTATTTAGACAATATTTTTTTTAAGTTTAGTTTATTTATTTTTTATATTCAGGAGGATATTTATTACTTAATTGATTATTTTGTTTATATTTAAATATTTTTTACAATTTTAACGCCATACATCACATATTTTAGTTAAACACTTATTTTACCTAAACACAAACATACACTTAAGAATTAAAATATTTCACGGAAAGAGGATTCGAACCCTCGACGCACGCACACGAATTAATCGCTGTACCACAGGACCATGCCAGCTTAGGAAAGCAAACTGGAAATCGCATTCTTGAACCTCATACTTGTCAGGGACGAATCATTCTTTTTTATTTGCATTATGTTTCGTATTACATTAACTTTTTTAAAACAGTTATTCAGAAATCATTAAATATATTAATTATGTTGATTATTCAATTCGACAAATAAGCCGTTTATATTTTTTCAATTTTTGTTTTTATTTTTGTTTAATTCAATTTAAATAACGTTTGAAACACTATATTTAAAAATTCGTTATAATATTTGTATTAAAATTTAATTTCAAAATGTTTAACAATAAATAAAAAAATACATAAATGCATAATACATAACCAAGTAATATCTAAAAAAATTCATTAATTTAATTTAAACTACAAGAACTACAACACTTAAATTACAAAAAACTGTTTTAAATTTATATGATGAAATATCTTATTTTAATTAGTTTTAAATTTTATTTTGACGGGTCAGTTTTCTGTTTTACCTACTATCGATATATATATGATACGTTCGTTAGTATTCGTTATTGTTTTGATTTTGTAACATGTGACTATATAAAATTTTTTATTTTTGATAAATTTTTATGTGTCTACGGTTAATTTAATGTATTTTTTTTAAAATCCTATTGCACTATATATCTATAATGACCCGAATAAAATGAACATTTTGTTAAACAAAAAAACATCTGCTGTTAGCCTATACAACATATATTTTCCGGACATGGTGGGTCTCAACAAACTTCAACCGAAAAGTGCTTGCCCATTTCAGTTCTTTTTTATTTTGTTTTTGGGATGCCTTCTGATGATTTTAAGCCTAAAATGAAAAAATTGATAAGCAGTTTTTGAAAAATCTTACTTTTTGTATTTTTTAAAAAGAAAAATCAATATATTTTTGCGAAAATATGTACAAATAAGTGCTACAGCACATACGTGCTACTCAGTCTTGACCTTAAAGTCCTCTTCATAAGGCAAGGATACCAGTTAAGTTTTTACAGTAATATCTGCTTCTTTAAGGAAGAATTGCCTTTTTAATCCATGTCTTTCGTTCCCGGTGTTCTTGAGCGGGTTGGACATTATGAGTAAACAAAAATTTTCTGTTTCAACATTGTTTTTCCGAAATTTTTATTTATTACCCCCAAATCCTCGATTGCGAGTTTTTAACATATTTTAACCCCAGAATGTCGAAAATGATATTTAGAAAATGTATGTGTGTGTGCATGTGTGTGTGTATTAACATTACGTTCGACTCAATATCTCAAAAACCGCAATAGTTAGAACCATCTATTTTTAACGAAATTATAGATCTCTCAGTGGGAAAAATTATGACATACGTTTGAATCCGATCGATCAATTCTAACTATATTTTTTTACATTTTAAAATTTTGAGAAAATCGTTTTTGGCGAAATTGTATGCTAGCTATTTTTAAAAAAGTTAAAATCTAAGTATGTAATTCTTTTTTTTTTTTAAACGCGTCGATTGAACTATTGGTAAATCCTCTAGTGCAATTTTATTCAAAGTTATTAACATTTTAAAAATCAAAAAAATTTGCAAATCCTGTTTTTTAATCATTTTAATTTTATATTGTCTTGCAAGTTTTAATATACTTTCATCAACTTGTATTTAAAAACACATCTAATGAGCTATTTGCGAACCTTCTAGCGTAATCCTGTTTATTGTAGATAATTTTGTAGATAATTCAAAAATCCCTCAATTGGCATATTTAAGATTTATTTCCGACCTATTAATCAGAACTTAGTAATGTTTAAAGAATCAAAAATATTTTTTAATGTGATTTTTAAGGATTTTTGCTTCCTCATAGAGGAAGTAGGTATTGTTTTACCCTCAAATTGTCGACTGCGATTTTTTGACATATCTCGGCATATTTTGACCTGAGGTTGTTGACAATGAAGTTTTTAAAAAATGTCCGAAAAATGTCCCGAACTTGCATTTGCCCGAACTTTAAAATTCCCGAATTTACATTTCTCAAAACATTCAGTTACCAGAAATTGCGTTTGTCCAAACTTTGAAATCACCAAATTGGCATTTTTCCAAACTTTGAAATCACCGAACTCGCATTTAGCAGAATTTTCAACTCTCCAAATTTACAACTGTCAGAACTTCTAAATCCTTGGATTTGCATTTGTCCAAACTTTAAAATCCCCGAACATACATTGGTCCGAATTTTGAAATCACTGAATTTGAATTTGTCTGAACTGTGAAATCATCGAACTCACATTTGGCCGAACTCTTAAATCCCTAAATTTGCATTTGGCCGAACTTTTAAAGCACCGAACTTTAAAATCACCGAACTCCTTAAATCACCGACTACGCGAGTGCCAGAATTTGTATTTGTCCGACCATCGGAAAGTAGGTT
This sequence comes from Ganaspis brasiliensis, assembly GCA_037103525.1. Lineage (NCBI taxonomy): Eukaryota > Metazoa > Arthropoda > Insecta > Hymenoptera > Figitidae > Ganaspis > Ganaspis brasiliensis. The sequence continues at coordinate 172,940 of JAZKLR010000342.1, read as the reverse complement.
TTCTAAAGGAGTCTTCTGATTAGCTGGTAATGTTACCGGAAAATTTACCAGCCAATCAGAAGACTCCTTTAGAAAACCTACTTTCCGATGGTCAAACAAATAGAAATTCGGGGACTCGCATAGTCGGTGACTTAAGAAGTTTGACAAATGCAAGTTCGGTGATTTTAAAGTTTGGATAAATGTAAGTTCGGTGCTTTAAAAGTTCGGCCAAATGCAAATTAGAGGATTTAAGAGTTCGGCCAAATGTGAGTTCGATGATTTCACAGTTCATACAAATGCAAATTCAGTGATTTCAAAATTCGGATTAATGTATGTTCGGTGATTTTAAAGTTTGGACAAATGCAAGTTCGGGGATTTAGAAGTTCAGACAAATACAAGTTCGACAATGTAATAATTTTAACAAATGCAATTTCATTGATTTAAAGGTTTTGGCAAATGCGAGTTTGATGATTTTAAAGTTATGACAAATGCAAATTCGGAATGTTAATAGTTCAAACAAACACCAGTTCGGGGAATTGCAAATTCTGACCAATGCAAGTTTGGAGAATTACTAATTCGTACAATTAAATTTCGGCCAATTACACATTTGATCAATTGGGTTTTGGAGGAAATGCATGCGACCCGCGGAGACTCTCAAGCGACGAATCAAATACTGAAAATTCTCGTTCGATTCATGGGGTTCCATCCTCGATCAACCCCATCTGTCGGGACTTTGAGTGTATTTTTTTCGCATTTAAAATTTTTTTAAAAATCGTTTTTTGCAAAATTGTATATTTTTTTAAATAAAAAGTTAAAATGTAAGTATTTTATTCGGTTTATTTTTTAAAAACGCATCGATTGAGCTATTATCGAACCCTCTAGTGCAATTTAATCTAAAGTTATTAGCATTTTAAAAATCGAAAATTTTGAAAATCTTATTTTTTAATAATTTTATTTTTATGTTTTATGAGAATCTTCAATATATTTTCACTATTATGTAGGCAATTAAAAAACACATCGTATGAGCTATTTTAGAACCTTCTACTGTAATCCTGTTCAGAGTTACCAAGGTTTCAGAAATAGAAAATTTTTATAAAAATAAATTTTTTTATGTTTTTTGCTTTTTATATAAATTTTATGAAGAATAATTTTTGCTCGTTTTGTAGACAATTTTAAAATGTATCAACTGGCCTATTTAATATTTTTTGTGAGCTATTAATTAAAACTTAGTGATGTTTGTAATAATCTCAATGAGGAAGCAATGTTTTCAAAACATGAATATAAAAAATTACTCGCACCAAATAAATACTTGAGGTACATCTTGGCAGCTGTTTTGTTTATGTGATAATAAAGTATTTAATTATTATTTCAGATAAAACAATCTATTACATGTAGAATAAATGAATTAAATTTAATTTTTTACTTATGAATTAAAGTTTATTATAACATTTTTTCAACTGTGATGCAAAATCCAATAATGAAAGAATGTTTTTTTGAGAATAAAACTCAATAATGGATTTTGTTTTTAACCCTGCATTTGCATTTATTAATAAATTAGCGATTTTAAAATAAGAAAAATGAAAGTCTGGATCATTTTACTAAATGCAATTTATTAGTAAAACGCATTACAAATTAATTATCTGTAATTGACAGTGTTACTCTGTATGTGGTCTGTAATAAGAATGTCTTCAAGTTTTTTATAAACACCTACAGCGTGCGTTGTGTAGATAGTTGGTTAGGGTTGCGGACTGTTAGTGTTAGGGTCGTGCGTTCAATTCCCAGCAGAGGGGATTTTTCTGTCAGGTAGACGATTATTAGTTATAAACAGTTATGGAGACTAATTCTAATATTGTTTGTTGGCTTCCAAAATTTTTTTTGTTTAATTGCAGTTGGGGTATAGTTTGTCAACATTAGTTTGATGCAATTCCACGACAATTTCTTAGACGATAAATTGTCATAAAATGACTCTCTACCGGGCTTGTAAAAGTGGCCTAAATGTAGTGGCGTTACTTACGTACGCCATGGGAGTAGTAGGGAGCCGGCCGTTACCATGGTAATTTAGTGGGAGAGAGTGAATTACCATGGTAACGGCCGGCTCCCCACTACTCCCATGGCGTACGTAAGTAACGCCACTACAATGAGGCCACCTTCACAAGCCCGGTAGAGAGTCATTCATAGTCTACATGTTCATTTAGTACATAAAGCTACAAATTTATTTAGTTTCACATTTGTTAGTGATTGTATTAGTACCTTCTGACTAATTCAATCAACGAATCTACCCTATTTGAATTAATCACTAATGACTAAGAATTAATCATTTTTAACTAATTCAAATGTAGAGATTACATACGAATTCTTACAAAGACTCATCTGAGAAAACGAACATTAGGTAAAAGAACTTATGAAATTCTACTTTATCTAACATTCTAGAGAATCATTTTAGGGAACCGTCATGCGCCTTATATGATGTCGATGATAGCGTGGATCCCCATGCCCAGTTAATACTTGAGTTAGGGTCTTAGCCTCTTTCCTGCTGAGCCTGCAGAATTTTGCTGATTGGTTCGGGTTAATGCTGATGCCTAGGAGTGACATTGTCTGTCTGCAAGTGACAGTGGTATTTCACTCTGTTTGGTGTTCATCAAGAAGCCCAATACTATTGCTCCTGCTACTCGCTTTTGCTAGTTTGTCCACTATCTCTTTTTCCTCAAATTCGCAGTTTCCGGGGTCCCACAGGAAGGTGATGCGGTCGAGTGACCGTACTAGATGCGTCTTAAACGTTGCGACCCTGACCAAGCTATCCTTTCCGGGGTGGACCTGCATTACACGTTTTAGTGACCACTTGGTAGGAGTATACCTTTTATCCATTATGAGCACGATGGTTCCCATGGAAATAGAATTTGACGATTGATTCCACTTTTAGATTGCCTGATATCGTTGGAGACATTCTTGAGACCACCTGATCCAGAAAGTCCACATTATCTGTCACGATCGCTGCCATCGACTCAGTCTGTTAATGTTCATTCTATCCAAGCTTGTTTCTGGAAGAGCAATTAACCATTTTCCTTCCTTCCAAATTTGGGGCGGCTGGAGGATTAAAGAGCCACTTTGTTCCACTGTTAACAATGAATGATGCTAGCTGGCAAAGTTCAGCTGACGCACTCGAGAATAGCTTCTTCAGTTCGGTATCCGCACTCTCTAAATCTGAATTAGTCAAAATTTGGATAATGGAATTAGCAGCGTCAGTTTTGACTGCTGAATTAGTTATTACATATCTTTCTGCAAAAAAATAGTTATATTCCTTTGCTAAATAAATTAGTAATGCTATTCTACTAATTTATTTTGTCGTCATGTATTACAATTTGAATAAGTCAAAATGATAAAACATAACCTTAAATTTTAATACATAATAGAGATGACTTTTTTCAAGTAATATTAAAGCACAATATTTTTCTTTATGTGATAATAAAGTATTTAATTATTATTTAAGATAAAACAATCTGTTTTATTAAAACATCCTTCGATGTTTTTTAACTGACGACAAATTTTATTAACTTTCATTTTTGTATCGATACTCAATGACCTGAAATGCACTGGAAAGGAGTAATTTTAAAAAAACCATCAGTATTGCAGATTTTTCACAGTTTATCAGGATTTTTTATGGGAATTTGTTATCCCAAAAAACTGGAAGGGTAGGGACTTTTTACTTATGTTATTTTAAATAATTGAAGTCAATAACAACATTACTTCTTACTATTTTCTAAAAAAAAAATCAGAAGAGAACCGGAATATGCAAGCTTGTTTGGGTTAAAGTTCATTCAGACTCACCGTGGCCGACAAAAGAAGGGTACATCCTCCTTGAACTAGGAGGAGGTTCAAACGGGAAGGCTTTCTCGGCCAAGGTCTCGAGGCCGTAGCAGGGTTGGGAACCGCCAACCTGGGCGGCGGAGGACCAGAGGGTGACTCTGGAAATCCGTAACCTTGACGGTTTAACGGTGAAGGAAGAGGTTAAAGCTATTCTGGGGAATGTCTTAGGAACTCTCCTGAGAAAAGGCAGGTGAAGATTCTAGGACCTAATAGAAGAGGCGTGAAGCTGGCCATCGTGGTCGCGAACCACGATGAGGCAGCGAGACTAGAGCAGGTAGGAAGGGTAAAAGTTGGGTTCCTTAGCTGCCAAATAAGGAGGCGTATAATGGTCACCAGGTGACATAGGTGCCTGAACTACGGCCAAAAATGAATGAGTGCAGGGGAATAGACAGATCCACCGCATGCTATAAGTGCGGAGTGTCTGGCCACACTCTTGCACAGTGCACGAACGAGGCGTTTTGTTTCCTGTGCGGGTTTCAGAGTAGCACGGCAGGCATTACGTCTCACATAGCGGGCTCCGGTAGTTGCGCCTGTTTCAGAAAAGTCCTAGAACAGGCCAAAATGGAAGAAGCGCGAAGGCGCAATCGGCCTGGATCGACGTGAGTCGCGGGCATACAGAGCTTAGGCAAGGAAGAAATCCATATAGAATCCTTCACCTAGTACCACTTCGAAGTCCACCGTTGATAGGTGGGGGTTCTTACCACCATTGATTTTCCGGCTGATGGAGACCTGATGCTGGGCTGAGAGATCTATGGGTATGGGTGGAGTTAGCACTCGGCGATGTTGGTTGCTTCGTTCAATCGTCCCGCTGAGTGTTAAATAATCCTATAAAGCAAGGAAGGTTTAGTTGGTATTACCTAGAAACAAACTTACAGGGGAATATTTATATTCCTAAGCAAATTATTCTCTGGACTCGAGTCCCACACACAAGGAGCACCCTCTTTAAATGATGCTCGCATCATTCATTGTAAGGTGTTCTTTATGGTGCGTAAATGCATTTGCCAAACCTCGTATTAAAAAAAAATGCAGTTGAGATCTATCCATCAAGGCAATGGCGGAAAATTTTTACAACGCGTTGATAAATGGCAGTGATGCGCAAAGTCGCGTCAAACTCAAAAATAGCTCCGCCAACTCCCATATCTGATGAGTATCGGTACGTGTCAAAGCGGTCGTTACTTTAGTATTCACTTCCCATGCGTTTCCCGGGATATTGAAGGGGTAACATTAGGCCATGTATCTATATTCATATACATAATCTGATGTTAGCCAAAACGGTACATTCAATCTAATCATGTGTACAGAAAGTTTCTTTGGACTCAATTCTCGGCATGCACAATCCGCTGGAATCTCGTGGCCAGGGAAAAATTTTCATTGTGCTAATGGCAGAGTTTCCTGAATGAAGCATACCTGATTATGGACGTAGTCTTTCCACTTTTAAGGGTGGCCAGTAATCCAGGTGTGAACGATAGATAAATAGTCCATAAAAAATATGGGAAAAATTAACTCTAAGCTCTTACTGATAGGAGCAGTTAATCAGGTGAGAAGGGTGGCTGTAGACATCTCTAACCTGGGGTTAGTAAGACTCTTTAAAGGGGTAACTTTAGTTTTAGCACTCACAAATGATACGGTGCTGTTTTCAAATATCGACACCCTGATATACACTACCGCCGCGATTCCGGTCAGAGATGCATCAGAAAACCCATGTATCCAATGAGGAAAACGGAGACACTGAAGATCAGCTAACTGTTGAGAAAATTCAACCCACTTCTGGTCAGTGTCCTCTAAGATAGGGTCATTCCATCCGACTCCAATCACCCATAAGTTTTTGCAGAAGAATTTCTGCTATAATAGTGACAGGAGCAATAAATCCGGAAGGTCAAATAAGCTAGCGATTTCTGATGAAATTGAGCTCTTGGTGAAAGGAGCTGCGGGAGAGATACCAGAAGAGAACGTGAATACATCCTGTAAAGGCAGCCACAATATTCCCAACGTAGAAGTCGGCTGTGGTTCGCAAGTGGAAGTGAATTACCTGTCAGCTGATTTAAACAAAAATAATCTGATTCATTCGAAAGTTGTTATCCGAAGGTTTTTAAATTAGTTTAGTTAGTTTGTCCTTCCACAAAATTCTCTGGAAACGCCAATCGTCCGGATGGATCATCACCTAGCGATACATCTTTAGATGTCATGTGACCTAACTCTTCATAGTCGGTGAGAAAAATATGATAATCCTAGAATGACAATTAATCACTTTCAAATCGTTTGAGCAACAGATTCAATACTCGCAACGCTACCGACTTAGAGTCACATAATGAGGTGACCTGTTAGCTTTGGTAAAATTTCTGCCGTAATAAAACAATGATACCCAGGATCGTAGTTACATTTCAGTTTTAAAGTAACAGAACTTTTGGATCTGCCGATTAGCTGTGAACCAGCCCTAATGATGCAAGTACGAGACTTTTTGTCAGGGAATGTAATATATTTATATAAATCGTTCAGTCACCAACGAAATCTCGGAACCTTGTCAATGGTCGATCTAAATGTATACTTTGGTCACTGGATTAAGTAAGTTAATTTGCTGAACCGAACGGGACTTTGATTGTTGGTTTACAGGAATGGAATTTTGAGCTTTCAATCTCGATTGAGACTGATTCGTGAGATGAAACGAGGCTGATCTAGTTAGAGCCTGCAACGATCGGATCCTCCTGATAAGAAAATCATTTATTTGACTCAATTTAGGGTACTCCGTGGATGAACCAAGTTCTAGTTCCCACGCTCTCACAGTGTTTGATTCAAGGCAACGAATAGTGCGATAAATCAGAATAGAATACTAGTGTTGAACCAGTTGCTTTAACGTTTCAAAAGATCGAATCTTTTGTTGCAACTTAGAGTGCAATTCTTCCAACTAAGTCGCAGATTTATTCTGACGACATTTCATCGAAAACAAGGCATGTAAGATGGAATCAACCAAAATTCGGTTGTTCTCATAATAAGAAGTCAGATCTTTCCACGCCAGTTGGAAGTTATCGTCGGTTAACGGGGTATGCTTTAGAACACCGTTGAACCACTGAGATTATTTTTAAGGTAATGCAATGTTTTAATAGAAAATTAAGAACCATTATTGAATACGAAAGAGGAGATCATGTCCCGAAAAGTAAGCCAATCGGCGTAATCGCCACTAAATTTTGGTAAGTCTAAATGCGAAAGACAATGGTAGAAAGAAGGAGATGTTTGAGTCTGGGGTTTGTGTGATAGTTCTCTGAAAGATGCGCTTGAAATTTCATCAAGTAAACCGGTCATTCTTTCAAATATTTTTAAAAGTTGTATGTTCGAAATAAAGCTTGTGACAAGTAGGAAACCCTTTTAACATCGGTTGCGACGTCTTCTGATAACTCTGCAACATCAGATTTTAATGCTTTATGATTAATGCTTCATGCACTTGAGATTTGTTCAGACACTAGAGCTTGATGCTCTGGCTGACCACGTGTGTAACTAGGAATTATGATTATACCCAGACGACCAGAATAAACCATTCTTTCATTTATTGGGCTCAAAGGACCAAAAATATTATGTTAAAGAAATAAACAAGGTAAGCTAAATAAATGAAAAACACAAATGGTTATAATCAATAAGTGGTTTATTATTTACAGCAAAATTATACACTTAATCTATAAGGAGTTCAATCATGGTAGCAAAACCAATGAATCAGAGACCGATTGGTTGCTCAAGGGTGCTCCAACCAGTATGTGATCAACTCAACAATACCGATTCAAACGAATGAACACTAAACAATTGCAAAGATGGAAAACAGACAGATTTATACTAAGGCAATAAATAGAAGATAAAATAATTTTCACCAGGCTCACAAAGCTCCCTCCAAGTATGCCTGTGTGGAATTGAAAATCCAACACCGGTTTTCGGTTTTTGAAAAAACCGGTTTTGAAGTCAGTTTTCGGTTTTACAACTGATACCGGTATATTTAAAAAAACAGGTGTGAAAAAAAAGAACCTGTATATAAAGAACATCCGGTTTACACTAAAATACCGTTTAATGTAAAAAGAAAACAGATTTAAAAAAATCTGGTTTATTACAGAAATCCGATTTAAAAAAAAACTGTTGTTTAAGCAACTGATCAGTTGACAAAAATATTAAATATTGAATTGTTTCTGATTTGAATTAAACAATTTTAATATAAATTTAATTTTTAGATCAAATTGTTTTTAAAAACTAAAATCAAATCCTTAATATCAATTAGAAACGAAAAAGGAACTAAATATGTAAAATATATAGTTTTCCAAGGAATAATTAAATTATTATAAGTCACAACGCACAAGGGTATTAGTCTCTCAAACATAATCGCTTTCTGTTAATATTGCGCAGGCGCATAAACAGGTTAGATTCGGTACCGTGTTCGAATAACCAATATTTATTGAAAAATCGGTTATTAAAAAAATACCTGTTTTAAAAAAAATACCGGTATAAAAAAAATACCGGTTTTAAAAAAAACCTAAGAATACTGGGAAAAACCGGTATACCGCACAGACCTACCTTCAAGAATATGAGGGTACAAACCTCAGGGTTTCCGAGATAACAGCACTAAGTCTGCAACATGCTCCTTTACCACTTTCGTGTAACACCACTAAAGAATAACTAACTAAGAAGTTTTCGTTTTACTCTCACTAAGAACCCCGACCTTCAATCAAATTTAAAAAGAAAGGGTTCAAGACCAGAACGCAGGTAGAAGGGACCAAGAAAGTGTTCGTCAGGTAATTAAGGAAAACGGAATAGAAGAAAAACTGCACAAAGGTTTCGACGATAGTTAGGGTCCACAATTCGCAACCACCAATCATAAAGACATAAAACTTTTCTAGACCGCCGTAATAACGTTGGAAACACAAACAGAATCATAAAACAAAATAGGAATGAAATGATTAAATATTCTCATAAAAGGTTTTTTTAAACAAATACTGTGCTTAAACTGAAAGGTATGGTCACACTAGACTACTTTATAACCTATAATGTAGCGCCAGTGAATTTTATTTTTTTAAATTATATTCAACCAAACCAAAACAATTGCAAAAAAATATACGTTAAAGTAGAAATTTAAGAGCTTTTTTCCTGAAAATACAAAAGTGGTCACTCTAAAATAACGTGCTAAAAAAATTCTCAAAGATTTAAAAAAAAAAAAATTCCACAGGCACAAAAATGGCGCTTTTAAATACCTGAAGACAGGTATTGGAAGTCGTTCATTTATTCGAACATATAAAAATAGACGTCATTTTCATATGATCAAACAAATGAACGACATCCAATTCCTGTCATCAGGTATTTAAAAGCGCCTTGTTTGTGCCTTTGGAATAAAAAGTATCGCATGCAACATGGAAATAATGACAGCCTAATTTGTTTACATTGATGTTGCGTACTCGTGTATGTCTCGGACACCTTCAGCGTTTTCGACTCCTACTCGTACCGCAAACATCAACGTAAACAAATGGCTACCTTTATGTCCTTGTTACTTAATATACTATAAATGTATATTTGGGCAGAATTAAATTTTTTTTTTAATTTAATTAATAAAAAAGTAGTTTTTTAGACTTTAATAACATATATTTGTTTTCTCAAAATCGGTTAAATCGTCTTTAAGAAAAATAAATTTATTATTTTTCTTTCCCCCTCTATAACTCCTTCAAAAATGACTTTTTTAAAAATAAAATTTGGAGAAATGTTAAATCATTACGGTCTTAACAAAAGACCAGAATCTTGTTTTATATCAGAATCTTTAATACTAGCGGATGCATTTTTTGCATACTTATTCCGCTAGACCATTTATGATCAGTACAAAAGCAACTATGGTCCAAACTAGAATATTTTTGTTCTCAATACTGACAAAATGGCGACATGAAAAACAAGCCGAATTGATTTTAACTATATTTTTAAACCCAAAAATCAACGTTGAAAAATGTCCGTTTAAAAACTTTCTTGCTTTCTCATGGAGGAAGCTTTATATTCGTCCAAATTTAAAAATTTGTTAAAATGCTTTAAATTGACTTTCCTGTATCTAGAAATGTGTTATATGAGTTCTAGATCAAATGTCCGGATATAAATTTGTGTGCGTCTGTGTGTGTGTGTATGTTTGTTTGTCTGTTTGCGGATGTACTTTGTTTGTGATATAGTTATTTTTGTTACAAAAATTTACAATCAAACACAGGGGTTTATTAAAATAACCATTAACATTTTTTTTATTGTATTTTAATAGTTCGAATTTTTTTTTTAAGAAGATTTTTTTTTAACCAATAACATTCAACTTAATATATAAAAAATCATATTCGTTACTTTAAAACAAATCGTTTTACCAATATAAAGTATATATTTTGTTCAAATTTTAAAAAAAAAATCGCAATTTTCAAATTTTTTAAAAATTTTCTTATTGCTTCCTCCATGAGAAAGCAAATCTTTTTGCTGACGTGGAAGCAAAATGTTCATAAAATGAACATAATCCTAGGCTTGTTTCAATTGTCAATTAGTAGAAAATGTATCGGATTATAAAAGTTGTGAATTTATTTAGCTGTTTTAGATTTAGAGATTTGATACTATACTTTAGACCTTTACAGTGCTTGAAGCTCCCGCAGTTGCCTTTTTTACCGCTACGCGTTTTGTAAAAAATTACGTATCTCTGTCAATTTTGTATAAATCGATCTCAAAATTTCCAGAAAACTTCTTTAGATATTAATAAATAACTCTTCCGCTTGAAGTTCTTTCAAATAATAGAAACCTAAAACTTCCCCGCATACTACTTTTCAGTAGAACTTTTACAAACAGGTCTCTATTTTTATTAAAAAATAATTGAACAATGAATGTTTCTTTAACTTTTTGCTTTCTCATGGAGGAAGCTTTGTATTCGTTCAAATTTACAATTTTTTTAAAATACTTTAAATTACCTTTCCTCTATCTAGAAATGTTTTATATGAATCCCTGATCAAATCTCCGGATGTGTGTGTATGTGTGAGTGTTGTTTTTTTGTGAACACGCTTACTCGAGAACATTTCAACGGATTTAATTAAAATTTGGTATGGTCATTTGTACTACCAAAATCTGGAATCAAACACAAGGGTTTTTAAATATAATCATTAAAAAATATATATTGAATTTTAATTAAAAAAAAAAATTTTAACCTATAAATTTAATTTAATATATTAATTAATATATTAATTTTCAAATTTTTTAAAAATTGAAATTTTTAATTTTAAAAAAATTATCCTATTGCTTTCTCCATAAGGAAGCAAATATTTTTGCTGACGTGGCAACAAAATGTTTATGAAATGAACATAATTCTCTGCTTGTTTATCACTTTGTCAGTGTATCTAGACCCAAATGCGTAAGTATACTAAGTTTCAATTAATTCCATTAAGATTTGTCCAATATAGGACGAGTTATGTTTTAAAACTGAATTATATTTTGAAAACAAAAATTTTTTAGTTTTTGTCCATTCTAACCTAAAGTAATTGTCCTACAAACAAAAGTTTAAGAAAAAAAAGATGAGCCATTTTATTTTCCATAAAAATAATATTTTAAATTATTATATTATATATTATATAATTATTATATAAAAAACTTTTTTTTTATGTGCTGGCTTCAAGACCGCCAACCCAAGCGTCGGACCGGTTCTTGAATTGGGTGCCTTAATTGTAGGCCGAACAAATCGTCCAGTGTGCAACAGGCCTATCTCTATGGCTGATGCACGCGCATAAATAACATCAAAGAAAACATACTTAGAGTGCTCGGATCGTAATGAAACTTATACACAACATTTTTTATATGCTTTGCTTTCGAAATACGTAATAAAATTTCTTTTTTAAATCAACAGATAGTATGATACCTTAATATTAAAAATTTTAATAAATATTGATGTGTTCTAAGGCAATTGCCAAAGCTGCAAAACTTTCTCTTTGTTTAGGCGTATAAAGCAACAAATGAACTTATAAATTATAAATAAAAAATTCTTCACACTACTCTTCTTCGATAAAGTGTGAATAAACATTCAAAAACAGCTCCTTTTATTTAAACAAATGCATTTTTGACTAAAGTAGAAGGTCAAGTCTACACCGAAAAAAAGTTTAGTACACGGTACGTTCGAAATTACCGATATAGATAGATGATTACAATTTGGTAATAGAGCTGTCTTAGTTTGGTACATGAGCCGTACCAAAGTTTAGAGCGTCAGCAGTCTTACGTCCTGAGGAACAAGTTTGGTACAATATATGTACCAAAATAAGGCAGGAACGACACCAAAGTAGCGCTGCTGTTATTCGAAGATTAAAATACTTCTGCTGTAAGGAATTAAATTTGACAGATTTCCTAACCTCTTTTCGGTGTAGTGTGTTCTTTATTTTTGTTTACAAATAATAATAAGGGTATTAAATAAGAGTAAGAAGTATTCATTAAAAATTGTTATAAACTATTAAGATATTTATATTTCAAATTTTTTGCTACTTTTTTTTCATTTTATTACAACTTTGATATTTTTAAACATTCTAAAACGACAGAATTTTTATTGAATCCTGTTTTGTGTTCTTTTAGCCGAGTTAAAAGGGAGCGCTTTGTTTCATTAACATGTGACATAGAACAGCCTTTACAATCAAATTTGTAGAATATATTCGTGCCCCCATTCTTAGTAATATCTTTGCCTAATTCTCTTGAGATGACATCTGTGACGAGATTAGCCATAGTCCGCTAGGAAGTCTTCGTGATAAGCACCTAGTTGCTAAGCAACCTTACGGACGTTTATACAGATTCTCTGTGCTGGCCAATCCGACAAAGGGTGTCAACTGGAGTGTGTATTCACAAGTTAGTGTGGTATATCCCGTAATTAGAAGGTGAATTCAACTTTCAACTTGGGTACCCGTACCTGGATCTAAACGGCACCATGGGCTGACCGGTTGCCCGCGAAGAGTTGTCTTCGTTCGGTCATTTGAGTATGGATTCGTAATGGCAGTGGTTGAAAACTCAATACTTGAGCTAAGCGTTAAAGGAGGTTTGAGTCTTAAAGGCCTTACTAGTCTTAAGGGAGCCAGTGTCTGCTATGTCGATAAAAGGGTTGCGTTTTTCAACTCGGTTTAGCGGTTATGCAGAAACCGTGAGGGTTTGAAAAGAACCCGATCTTTACATAGAGGCTACAATTGGGGGCAATCTACCTCAATATAGAGTTTGATAGATGTGCAGAGCTCTAGACCCACTTTGGACAGAAAGCTGATTTGCCTGCCAGAGTAATTTTAGCTCACATTTTGAACGCCTTTGTGAAGACTAGATAGTTGCGGGTTCTGAGGAAAGCAGTCCGACGTAAGTCAGGAGACCGATAGATCAGTAATCCAAGTGGACCCCTGGATTGCAAGACTTGCTTGCACCATATGTTGCGTTGGCCGAGTGAATCTCGATCCCCTAAGCGTGCTAGGCTATGGCACGTGGTATAGATATACCCTAAAGAGACATCTTGCACCGAAAACTTTGATAGTATCTTTGCCTAATTTTTTAATAGAATTAGAATCTTCTTTAATTAAGGGAACTGAGATTATATTCAATTCTTCAAATATTTTTATAATTTTTGCAAAATTGTTGTTAAAAGGTAGGGTAAGTCGAGGAGAGATGGATCATTTCTCGCCATTTTGAGTATTTTCCACTCACTGATCTGGTTGTTTGTCAGTTTGCGTGTCATGATACATAGACTGAAAGTTCAAAAAGTTTTGTCAGTACCAAGCTTATTTAAAAAGTAATAGGACAATCACTATTTTATTCCCTCAAAAAGTAATACGTACGTCCAGGTGCGATTGCTATTGCAAGGTGAATATACAGTAAAAATTTTCTAAAGCTCAACATTGCTCAATATTGCTCGTACCAGTCACACAGAAATTGAGAAGAAGGGGGATAGTCTACTCCCCCCACTCTACAGGCCCAGAATCTAAGCATGCGCAAACCCCTGGTCAACACCTATTTTAATTTTTTCGTGCTAGCGGATTGCATTTTACAGGGATATTTGCTTTAACATGCAACACCCTATGTTTAGCTTTAGAAAATCCTTACTGTATACTATTAAACATGGTTCCAAAACTTATTTTAATTTATCGCGCACGTTATGTTTTGTCGATGTTCGAGGAGAGATGGTTTACTTCTCTATTTTGTTTGACGGCCATACAATTATTGTCAATAATTATTATTTGGCTTCTCTTGGTTTGTCACTCTGATTTTTTTCGCATTTAGATATGTTTTTTGATGAAGTCAATTGGTTAGTCGTTGTCAATTAAAATTTGTTTAATAATAAAAATTCTGATGATCACAAACATCAGATGAGTCATGAATTTAATTGGAAAAATGTAAAAATTATTGATTTCGAATCAAATTCAAAAAAAGGGATAATTTCTGAAACGATGCATATAAAAAAGAACAAAAACACTATCAATAGTACAGAAGAAATCTTGTCACGAAATTAAAACTATTAACCATTAAGGGTCGGTTTCACCAACTCCGATTAAGTAGTTAATCTCCGATTAACTTAATTTAATCAATACATTGCGTCCCACCATCATTTTAACGTTGGTTAAAGTGAGTTAATCGCTGATTAACTTAACCGCTCGATTTTGGCCGGTTAACGGACTTAATCGACGATTACCGCGTCGACAAGTGACAACATAACCTACTATAAAGTACGTATGAAATTTTTCTAATGAATATAATTAACAAAATAAATTTTTTTATCTCTCTAATTTTTAAAGCATTTAAAAAAATGCTTAAAATTTTTATTTTTTATATATTAAAGAATATTATCCATTCATAACAAAGCGTATGATTAAACAATTACAAGGGTATATTACAAGTTTTTAAAATGTGTCAATTCACTTTATTCTTTAAATTTTCTCAAAATTTGTAGATTTATTAAAATCTGAAAATATGTAGAACAATAATTTTATAAAATTTTCTGTTTTTGCTTTGGAATTTAAATCTTAAATTGGAATATCAGGAAAAATATACTAGTTTGACAGACTTCAAAAAGTTAAATAGAAAAACAAAAAAAATAATTTAGGTAATATAAATGTTTCCAATATTAATTTTTAAAAATTATTACATTTACTCATTTTTGTTGATTATTGTATTAAAAAATTCAAACCAGTAAGTGAAAATTGATTGCAAAACTCAACTACTGAATGTCAAAGTTAAACACATTGGAAATAAATTCTTGTAGAAAGTTTTGAAGTAATTTTAAATTAAAATTTGTTCACTATAAAAGTACTTTCATACTTTGATATGATAGTATTGATTTTTTATTTTATATTGTAGAAATGTAAAACTATTGTTTTCTTTAATGAAGATAAAGTATTGAAAATCTTGGTGTTTTCGAATACTCAATTCTTCACCAGAACGTAAAACTACTAATTTCTGTTATAATAATAATTATTATTTAAATAATACTAAATTTGCCTGTTTTAAACAATTACCAATGATTAAGAAATATAAATAATCTAATTTATTGTCTATTTTTCTATCACATTTTTCTAGTTGTAGAATAAAAACTATCATCTTTGTATAAACTTTGAATTTTAAATTTCAAGATAAGTACAGAAAGTTTTATAAAATACTTATCAGAAATGTTTGGTACAAACATTAAAAATCATTCCTGCAATACGAATCATCACATTTTTTAATAAATAGGCAGCAACTATTTTGCATGAAATATATGATAGGATGCACGAAGTTGTTTACTGTTTCATTTGAGGTTATGGGTACTTATTTTGGATAAAGAGCGCGCTGAGCGCGCTCAACAATCAGCTGTTTAGTGTCGACCAATCGAAATAGGCGGATGAAGAGAAAACTGGATTATTTTAAACAGAGTATATGATTAACTAATCGGAGATTAGAATCTTCTTGTGGGACGCATTGAACTTTAATCATGATTAAAAGCTTGACTAAAAAATAACCATGATTAGTTAATCAGAGTTTTAATCTGAGTTGGTGAAACCGGCCCTAAGACCATTAAGGGGTCCTCCATAAATTACGTAGCTCTACAAAGAGAGAGGGGGGGGGGGGGGGTAACACGATATTTTCTACGACAAAAGAAAAAAATCAAGCAAGTACGAGTTACACTTGTACCAAGTCGAAGGGTTCCGTACCGCTCTCATTTTTTTCAATTATATGAGGTAAAGATTAAAAATTTTCCACCAGCAAACCATTTTTAAAAAAAATGTTTATTATACACTAAATAAAATTTTATTGGTACAGATTTTTAGCACTATAAGCCAAAACTTTTGCAACTGGGGGGTCAGGATCATTTTTTAAATATGTTTTCAAAAAATAAGAAATTAACCAATTATTATTGTAACTTTTTTTTAAAAAAAGACGAATTTTGGCTCGTAAATTCTATGAAGACGAACATTAACAAACTTCTATATATTTTTCCTGTAATCTACACGTCAAACGACATATGTGTACTAATCAAACACGTGACATTTTTAAGCTATTTTTGGGCTCCCTGAAAATCATAATTAGAATTTTTAAAAATCATCCCTTACCCAAAAATTGACAACCCCAGAAATTAGGAATTTTAGAAAAATTGAAATTTAAACTGTTTAGATAATAAAACTGAAGATCAAGTATGCAATTACAAGAACTTCGTGTCACCGATTATCGATCTGATAAAAAAAAGCCAAATTCAAAATGGCCGACACAATATGGTGGACAAATTTTAAAAAATTAATCAAATTCTTCTAAACTTTGTCAACCATGCATCATTTTTAACAGAACAAGACTCTCTAACATTTAGTCTTTTTAAATTCTCCAGCACTCACACATATTCAAAACTACCCCCTGGTAACTCAAAACTACCCCCTCATGACCGTGTACCCACCCCAACCTTCTAAAAAATCAATAAACTTAACCTTTTTCAACTGAATATGACTCTTCTATTTTTAGGCTCTCTAAAAATATTTAGCTCGATTTCCGAGCTTTAACCCTTAACCCAAAACTACCCCCTCATGATACTATACGGACACAAACTCCTTATAATATCAAAAATTTAACTTTTTTTAACTGAAAATGATTCTCCTATTTTTGGGCTCTCTGAACATACTGTTTTAACTAATATTCCGTTAAATTTTGCAAATGTTTAAACAATTTATTATTGCAAATTTTTAACATTTTTAAAATATGCAGTGAGACTATCAGACTTTGAAAAGATTGTCAAGTTTTTGGCTTTACTATGTACTAAGTGAATAATCTATATAAGGGGTCGTCCATAAATCACGTGATAGATTTTATGTCAATTTTAGACCCCCCCACCCCCCCATGTGAGCAACCGTGATGTTTTCTGTGACCCCCCACCCCCCTTGATTCTCACGTGACTTTGAATAATTATAAAAGTTACTTAAAATACTGATGGAATATAAACAAAAAGGTCACTGACTGTTCATTGCAAATTCCTCATATATTTAAATTAAAAGGCCGTTTTATATTCTTTATTTTTTTTTATATATGGGGTATTCTTTTCCGATTCGACCACTCCTCTGCGCATTTTAATTTTCAAGATAAAAGGCTTTATTATATGTAGTTCAAAATTTTCATCAAAACATCAGTTTTTTGATGTTGTATGGTGTTTTTTATTTACACTTAACAGTTGAAAAATATCACGCATAAACTCCAAAAAAAAAATCTAAAAAAAATTTTAATATTGTGCGAAAAATAAATGAAACACTAAAAATTATAGTCTAAATTACTACGAGATTTAAATAAAATAGTTAATCGAATTCAAAGCAATAATCAAACTTCACTAAGCATTATAATAAGGAATAACCCTTTAAAATCATCCCCTTGACACGAATAAAAAAAAAATAACAAATATTCTTAAACAAGTAGACAAAAACAATCTTTGGATAATTCACAAACTATAAAAATCACTAAGAATAAGCATTTTATTAAACTTACCACTAATAGCATCAAAACCCATCCTTCAAATTTATTTTACTCGTTAATCCAAAAATAAACAATTATGATTAAACAAATAAAATAAAAAAATTTTCTACCTTAAATAGGAATACATTCTGAGCGATTTCTATAGCCGGGGTATTCTCTCAAAATTGTTTTAGTTTATATGTTTAATAAAAATTGTCAATTTTTTGATTTCAGATTAGGGGATGATTTTTAAGGGTGTTTTTCGATGCTGAAAGGGTAAATTAAATTGAAATACATTCTGATCAAATTTTAAACCCGGGGAAATCTCTCAAGAATTTTTTTTTTATTTGTTTCATCAAAATTATTCATTTTTTGGATTAACGAGTAAAAATAATTTTATAGGGTGGGTTTTGATGATATTAGAGATAAGTTTAATAAAATTCTTATTTTTTGTTACTTTTAAAGTTTGTGAATTCTCTAAAGATTGTTTTTGTCTACTTGTTTAAGAATATTTCTCAACTTCTTTAAATTCGTGTTTAGTGGATGATTTTGAAGGGTTGTTCCTTATTATAATGCTTGTTAAGGTTTGATTATTTTTTTGAATGCGATTAAATATTTTATATAAATCTCGTAGTTATTTAGACTAATAATTTTTATTTTTTTGTTTATTTTTCACACAATTTTTATATTTTTTGAAGGTTTTTTAGCGTTTATGCGTGATATTTTTCAACTCTTGGTTGGAACTAAAAAATACCATACGATATCAAAAAATTGATGCTTTGACAAAAATCTTGAGCTTTAATAAAGCCTTTTATCTTAAAAATTAAAATGCACAGGGAGGATGGCCGAATGGAGAACGAATGCCCTATATTATATTTTTTTGTAATTACTGCATTATATTAAAAAATTCACCTTTAGAATGCACCTTTAATAAAGCCTTTTATCTTAAAAATTAAAATACGCAGGGGGATGGCCGAATGGAGAAAGAATGCCCTATATTATATTTTTTTGTAGTTACTGTATTATATTTATAAAATTCACCTCTAGGATTCACCTCTAAAAAATTATAAATTACAATTCAACGGAAAAAATTACATTTTCTCATAAACAAGAACATCTTTCTTATTTATAGAAGATTATTTCTAAACAAAAAAATAAAAAATCGATAACGCTTTTCTTTAAGAAAAAACACTTTTCAAGTTTATCATTAATTTTTTAGGTATTTTCTCTTCATACTAATTATTTTTTATGGCACATTTCTAATAAGTTCGAGAAATTTCCAATAAATTTCATTTAGCATTCATTTTTTTGTTATTAACGGAGAAAAACGAGTTCAAGAAGTACCCAGCTTTTGAAAATATCGAATTTATAACTATTTCAATAATTTATAACTTCCGTAATTTTTGTCAAACCACAAACTACAAAAAACACGTATGTTTATGCTGCAATAAAAATTTTTAAAAAATGATTCCAAGAAAATCTAATTTTTGAATGAAAATAATCGGAG
This sequence comes from Ganaspis brasiliensis, assembly GCA_037103525.1. NCBI lineage: Eukaryota > Metazoa > Arthropoda > Insecta > Hymenoptera > Figitidae > Ganaspis > Ganaspis brasiliensis. Next base: position 153,664 of record JAZKLR010000342.1, on the reverse strand, counting down.
CAATGACCCATTATGTAGAGCTAAGGAAATCTCTAATTTAATTTTTAATAATTTGCAGTTAAAATATCACGTGATCAGAAGGAAAACTCCCTCCCCCCCAGGTGATGAACCGTGATAATTTTCATGACCCCCCACTGCCCCTATTGGCTTACGTGATTTATGGACGACCCCTAAGGTATTGAATTCAAATAGTTATAAATATTAAAAAAAATTGTTGAACATATAATTATTGTTATTTATCAACTTTTTATTTAGTGCACCTAGAAAGGTGCAGTTTTTTTTCCCAATTATTCAATTTATCAAACATAAAACAATGACGGTTAAAAATGACAAATTAAATTATTTAAATACATGTAGAGAATAAGCGAGTTAGTCCCAAAAACTGCATAACAATTGTTAGAAACGCGAGATTAACGAACTGAGATTACAAAAGTATATTATCAAGGATCACAACCACGAGGAGTTCAGAGAATATAGTCAAATAAAAGGCACATTTAGTATTAGAAAATATAAAAGAACATTGTTTTATTCAGTAAATAGCAAAAGTATTATTTCACATTGTTTAACGCTCATTAACTATACTTAAAATCGCACTTCCTAGATTCGCACTATTCGAACGATATTCAATCTCGCACTGACTCAATCACACGTCTACGCGCCCTTTCTTGCACAACCGATTCCCTTCGGCAATCTTCGCCCTTTTAATCGTTTCTATATATATATATAATTCGCTATCACAATAAATATAATTTAAAAAAATAAAAATAAAAACACAGAGAAAACTATTGACCTAAAATTACAACGAACTATTACATATTCAAAATATTCACATTGTTTTTCTTTTAAATAAATGTCAATATATTTTAAATAAACTCAACTGTTTGTATGGAACAAGCTGCAAATAATTGAAGATAGGAGTTTTACGGCAAAATCAACAACAAGCCAGGCTGACGCGGTTAAGATCATGATACATCAATAAAAAATATGTTTAATGGCTGCAATATTCTGAATCAAACACAATAGATATAATAGATCATAAAATCATTAAAAAAGAATTTATTTGAATACATCAATTTTTTTACTTTTGGCCAGCTGGATTCGGTTCTAAGACCACTGTGTGGCGCACAATACTAAATTATTTCTAGGAAATAATATTGCCATTATTTTACTGTATTTTTTCAAAGATCAATGAAAACACAAAATAATTAGTAGATATTGCTAGACAAAGTATATAATTATATTGCTGAATAAAATTAATATCTCTTGTTTGAATAAAATACGCTTCGTGCATGGTCACACAGTGGAGTTTTTATACCATGTAAACATGAATATTTCCGATAATTTAAAGTTCTCATTTTCTTTTTCATGTAATTTGGTTGAGGGACGTTGAATACTATCGTATGGCCGGCAAAATTTTTATAAATTAAAATTTTTTTTTAGAAAAAGTGACGTGAACTTGTCTATTGTCCTTTTTGAGAGAATGACCCATATATATCTAAAGAAAGTGAAAATATCACTTATCGATAAATCAAAATTTTACTTATTCATCAATTGAAAAATTGAACATTTATGAAAAAAAGTTATTTTTTACTTAGTGATATTTATAGAGTAGTAAACCATCTCTCCTCGAACATCGATAAAAAGTAACTTGCGCGATAAATTAAAATAAGTTTTAGAATCATGTTTCATTACATATATTCACCTTGCAATAACAGCCACACTTCGACATATGTATTACTTTAGTAACAAATCATAATGACTAAACGAGAAACTTATTGTTTTTGACACGCGACAAAAATATCGGAGTGTTTTTTGAGCGAATAAAAAAGTGAACTTTTAGTCTATGTATCATGACACACTAACTGACAGGCAACCAGATCTGTAAGTGAAAAAGACTCAAAATGGCGGGAAGTGATTCATCTATCTTCGTGATCTATTTCTCCTCGACTTACCCTATTTTATTTTTGGGTTGGACATTTTCCGTGAAATCCACCTTATGTGTGTTTAGTGATTATTTTTTTGTCTTGTTATAAGTTTTTGGTTTTTAATAGATAGTGTTTGATGAGATCGGCGAAACCTGTACTTTTTATCAATAGGACTGCCAATGAAGGCGAAAAAGAGACTTTTGAAAAAATTAGCCAGCCCCCTATTTTTTCAAAATGTCATTATTCTAATAAAAAATAAAACAACAACAAAGAGCTCTGGAGTTCCTTATACATAAAGTATTAAAAAAACAATTTCAAATTCCAAAAATTGCAAAAAGCATCCGAATTTATTTTATTTTTTTTGAAATTTTCGAAATTTAAAGTTTGAACAGTTGGATTAAACTTCTGTTAGTCCCCAAAAATCTGTACAAAAAACTCTAACAAAGTTTTATTCGAAAGTCAAAATCAAAAAAACTACACAGCTTACAAATTTCTAAATTCTTTTAATTTTTTAAAATTTAGAGTTTTAGGAGTTTTTATTAGAATTCAGATAGCCCCCAAAAAAGTTACACAAAAAACTCTGATAAATTTTTAATCTGAAGTAAAATCCAAAAATGTCAACTAAAACCTAGGGTATTAAATATAAAACATGTGTAATTAAGTTTTATTTTAATAAAATAATTAAGTATAAAACATATGTATTTTCACGTGCAGATTACAGGAAAATTGTAGTAAACCTATTTGGAGGTGTTGGTCATAATGTTGTCAATGAAATAACAAGATTTTCTAGTAAAAATACATTAAAAGCGGACTTAACACCCTCTTAGTGGTCAAACTATTTTATCTAGAGTATTGAAATTTAGTGTATTGATGTATTTTAACGGTAAGTTGATAGAAAAAATATAGTGAACATGATCGGGATTAATGGTCATAGCATTGTCAAGAAAAAACTGAAAATTTAAAAAAAAAAAGGTTTTTTCTTAAACTTTGAAATTATTTAAGCTGGAGATTAAGGAAAAGTTATTTTTGCACCCATGTCACACACCCTATTTTCTTCAACACATCTCGCGTTAAAAACTTGTCTTTTTCAGGTACAAGCATGCAAGGAAAGAACAGAGGACTTTTTCCACGAGCACTTTACCCCATGAACACTATTCTTTAACAGTGCTGTCAACTTCGAAAACTCAATATTACATTAGAGTTAGGAAATATTCGGTTTTCGAAGTTGGCAGCACTGTTCAAGAGCAGCGTTAACGGGATAAGGTGTGCGTGGAAAGTAGTCGTCGAGTTCGAATCGAACCGGCTTACGTTACACACCTGCGATGAGAGAAAATTTTCTCTCTGAACATTTAGTTTTACTCAGACAATTTCCAAAGTTTATGTGAAGTGCTCTGATAATCTTGTCTAGCTATTACTGTGTTACTAGTATCACGTAGATTTTTCCTACAAGCTACTAACTATACGTTCTGATACACCTCTCTTGAACACGTGGCTTCCTAATCTATAAATGGATAGAAATAGAATTCTTTCGTCTAATAAGGAGTAGTTTTGCTAAGTGTGGTGTTACAAATCAATCTTTAACACTGTGGTCCCATTATATTTCGACATATCCTTGCGAGTTACTGTGTTACGAAAATTTTTCTGCAACAGACCACGTGGACCCCTAACCTAAAAAAGGAAGAAATTGGGACTCATATATCCTGTGGTCTTGACTCTGATTAAGAATCAATTCCCTCCAGGTCACCTGTTGACCCAATTCCAGCTGAATCCGCAAATAAGGTAGAGTCTTGGATTCTGTTTGCTGAAATATGGCTTTATAGCATGCTTGCATTCACCGACCTTAACCGCTAAAATAAAAGGTCAAGCATAATACCAAACACACAATATGAACTATACCTTTCCTGAAATTTACTTACAAATCTTATCCTTATTCTAACTTACAAACAAACTAAATACCTTATTAATTAGCTGTTCAAATATCACAATTATTTTACCTCTCTATTAGATAAAAGAAATTACTAAAGGTTACATAGAAATGATTTTGAATGAAAATAAGTAAATTTCTATTAAAGTGTGTTTTAAAATTTTACCTTTAGGCTAATAATTCTATTTTTGATATGTTTATTGATTTGAGGTGCTTGATTAATCGCTTGGTTTCTCTTTCCTTTTCAAACTTAGTTACAGCATGGTTTTGGTAAGTTTTGATTCGCTTTTATTCATAGTTAATTGGTAACGTTAATGATTTGCTAGAGCTGTTTTTTTTATTTTGAGATCGCTTTTTTTCTATTGTGCTTGCACCCTGGCTTAATCTTGATTTCCGTAGTTATGTTAAATCTTAAGTTACAATAAAAATTTTTTTGAGGAGGTAAAGCTCTAATTCAAACATAAGTAATTTTTGAATTTCTCTTTTTTATCTTAATTATTAATTTTTTTTTTCTAATCTATCACATTTACACGGCAATTTCTGATTTCGCTCTTTTTGTAGGTGAGATGACATCACAAGAGGAGGAAATGAACGGGGATTACTGCCCTGAAATGGAGTCCTCATCCAACTCTGTAGCTTCCGCTAAATCCTATCGGGGAAGGGGATTTAGACGACCTTTGATTACGGATAAAAGTAAGGTTCCAGGGGAGCCTGCACCAGATCTTGATGCGCCCCGTAAAAATTTCCAACCTATAAACCGGGAAACTTATAACAAAATTCAGAGAGGTGAATTTAAAAAACCTAAGGATCCAGGTCTTTCTCTTCCCCCATACCCTAACTCTAGGAAGGGGAAACGACAGGACATTTCCTCCATTGGTACAACTTCTTCTAAATCGCATAACATCTCCGGTTCTTCTTCTAAATCTTTACCTAGCAAAAAGCAGCAACGTAGACATTCGGCCCCTACCACTCCCCCCCCCCAGTTCTTCTTCTACCGATACGGACGGTAAATTGCGCTTTTCTCAAACAAAGGGCTCTTCTGCCTGCCAGACCAACTCCCATCACGCTCAGGGCACAAGTGCTACTTTGGCTTTTGACCAGGAAAAAAACAAACCCCTTCCTCCCGGAGGAAACATCATCGACCCTTCGTTAAACTATAACTTGGTGTGGAACAAACCAATTGGTCCTCTCAATAATGCTAGATATTCCGCTTCCTCTTTTCCTCCTTTTAATGTTTTGTTTCAAAGCTCCAAACCTGGTATCAATCTAGGCCGATTTGAACCACTTTCAATTCCAGAGATAGTCGATACTATTCACAAAGCTCCTAGAAAAATTTACCGTATTGGTCCCAATCTGCTTCGCATTACATGGGAAAGATATTACGACGCGAACCTTTTTATAAACGCTCAATCGAAGTACCAAGGATACTACCTCTCGTATATTCCAGAAGGAGTGTTTAACAAGAGGAGCTTTAACAGAGATGTCCCTTCTTTTAGATCGCCTTTGGAAATTTCGGAAATGCTCGAACCTGATTCCCTAAAGGTCGTCTCGTCTATTCGAAGATGTAAGGATTATGACGGGTCCCTCTCAAGTCGTGTAGAATATACATTCTCTGATAACCACATACCCCGAGAACTATTTATTAAAGGGGTTGCCATTCAAATCACTCCGATAATCACTAAACCTAAACAATGTTCAAATTGCCAAAAATATGGGCACGATTCGGCTCAGTGCAATTCGACTATCCCTACTTGTCTTTACTGTGCACACAGGCATTTATCTAAGGACTGCAATAATCTCTTGCTCGACTCCTTTTGTATTAATTGCAAGGAATCGCATATTGCATCTTCTTCCGACTGTCGAATCTACAAAAAGGAGCACGAAATTCTGAAAATAAAAATTCTAAGGAATTTAGATCGTAAAGAGGCTCTTGCTTACCTTTCGAAAACCAACCCCTCCTTTTATAATAACTTTGATCCTAACCAGTCTCGGACCTCAATATTCTCACCGTCACATCACGGGGATAATGAGGAAAATGCTTCCTCAAACGAAATGAGCTATATAGAGGAGGATAATGCAAATCCCTCAAACCCAGAAATAAATAAACAACTATCCCCTGATCCTCGCTACTCCACCCCTGCTGTTCCATTGAACGCTCATACTCAAGACAGATCCCGGGGCTCAGACGATGTTGATTCTGCTGGAGACGCTCTTCTGCTGCTAAGCCAGAATATTTCAATTTCAAACAGCTCTCATAGAGTAGTTGATCAAGTCTCCCCCCCCCCCCCCTCCAATGAGCAATTATCTAAATCCGATGAATCATTATAAATTAGACAACCACGAACCTCTCAGCTTACATATTTAAATTTCAGCTGAGCCTCCTCACTTCTATTAAGGAATATTTAAATAAAACGAAATTAAAATAATAAACAATTTTTCTGCAAATTGGTAGATAGCTATTCCAAAACGAGATTCAAAGAAATCTTTACGGGTTAGTAGGACACAATAGGATTGAATATTGATCCCTGGCCTTACACTAAGACCCCCTAAATTTAGCAAATTATAAATAATCCTAATTACATAATAAGTTAGATTTAAGTGTACATAACCAAAAAGTTTATCTGGGTGATTCCCAGGTTCTATAGTCAATTAAGTCTCAGTTAATCTATTGTTTCGTACCACTTCTCTCGGTTTAAACCGCGGATGTTCTGAGGTGGATCTACATTGAGTCCTCCTAAACTTTGCTGGACTCTGGATAAGCCTAACTCCATATTAAGTTAGTTTTAAGTTTTAATTCTAAAGGTAATTGGGTGCTTCCCAATGACTATAAATATTTAAGTTTAAACTGTCCACTATTTTCGGACCTCCTTTAGATTCTACCATGGCTGATTCAAAGCAATTTGTATATAACCCTAAAATAATAAGATTTGGCACATGGAATGCAAGGAGTGTTCTTAATAAAAAAGCACAAGTAGAAACCTTTCTACTTGAGCATCAACTTGATATACTATCTATTTCTGAATCCTGGCTCAATAGTTCAATACCTAAATGGTCTATTGGAGGCTATAATTTCTATAGAGATGATCGAGAAAGTATTAATCCGGGTGGAGGTGCCCTGATCATTGTCAGAAACAATTTACGTATAACACCTATGAGCATTCAAGGTGAGTTTTCGAATTGGTTAAATGTCACGGGCATTTCATTTACAACGTCTTCAGGTAGGGTGCAATTTATTTCGGTTTACGCACCCCCCAATACACACATCCCTGAGACTTGTTGGAACGAACTTTTCTCCAAATTTGACCCTTCTGCTCATACGATTCTATGTGGCGATTTTAACGCTCATGCTTGGCTCTGGGGCGGGAGCTTCAACTCCCCGAGAGGTAATCACCTGGTCGCTGCAATAGAAGATTATAAATTGATTCCCTTGAATGACTCAGTCCCCACCTATCAGAATAGCAAAGAGAATGGATCTAATAGCAATCTGGACTTAATCCTGATTTCTGAAGAAATCAGGAACTGTGCCGATTTTCAGGTCACGGACGATCTAGGCTCTTCGGATCATTTTCTGATGGTTGCCTACTTAAATTTTGCCCCAATCTTAGTTAACTCCAATGGATCAGACCGTCTTGTTATTAAAAATGTTAACTGGACTCAATTTTCTAGAAATCTATAAGCAAAATTTCCCGAAGATTTCTTTGATCCTTCCAGAGATAACAATGTGTTATCTGTTTACTCTCAACTGATTGACGGCATACATGCCTCCCTCTTAAACGCAGGTGCATATTTTCCATCCATTACCTCAAGCCCCTCCTCACCTCAACCACTATGGTGGGACAGTGACTGTTCCCTAGCTATTTCCATTCGTAATTTCATGAGGAAAGAATATCTTATTCACCAAACCGATGAATTCAAAGAATGGTACAAACAGGACGACAAGGAGATTAAAAGATTCTTGAAAACTAAAAAAACCTCTGCATACATATCCTTTTGCGACTCCTTAGACGCCTCTAAAACTACCACAGAGATTTGGAAATCAATTAGAGCTTTCTCCTCTAGGAATGCACCCTTATCTACTAACGTATGCAATGATCCTGACTCTTCAATGTTTCATACTCTAAGAGAGGAATTAATACAACCGCAGATTATCCCGGAAGATCCTCAGAAGTGTTTTTACACAGACAGTGTTGATGAGAATTTGAATTTACCTTTCTCAGCGGAGGAATTTGCAACGGCCCTGAAGCAATGCAAGACCAAATCTACACCAGGCCCGGACAATCTCTCTTATCAAGTCCTTAAAGAACTTCCTCTTAGAATTCAAAAACTATTACTATCTTTATTCAACTGTTTCTTTGAGAAAGGTGTGTATCATCCCTCCTGGAGACACACTAAAGTTTTATTCATTCCTAAACCCAACGGAAAAGGATTCCGACCCATTTCACTTACATCAGCGATCTGTAAGTTATTTGAAAGATTAGTTCACAAGAGACTGGATTTCCTTGCTGAGAGGCACAATTGGATTCCGTCCTGTCAATTCGGATTTAGGAGAGGTAGGTCGTCGTTAGACGCAGTGGCAAACGTTGTAACCGATATTCAACAGGGGTTTATGCGTGACCAGAACACACTCGTGGTAGCAATTGATATCAAGGGTGCGTTCAACAACATCCTCCCTAGTGCCCCTATAAGTCAACTTAGGGAATTGAAGACACCTGCTAACATTGTCAACTTTATCTCCTTTTTGGTCTCCAAGAGAATCCTTTTTTTAGTAATGATCCTCACTCTGGTCGAACTTCCGGTATTGGAGTCCCTCAGGGGGGGGGTTCTCTCCCCCTTGTTATTCAACATCTCTTTAAGGAAAATCTTACACCTATTCTCTAAAAACATCAGAGTTGTTATGTATGCAGATGACCTATTAATTTACATTCGTTTTAAGGACTTGAAATTGGCCATTAGGGAAATTATCTCTGCTCTCAATGTTCTCACTCCATGGTTGGAAACTCTTGGTCTACAAATAGCACTATCCAAAACACAATCCTACCTCTTTTCGAAGAGTAATCAATTTAAAGATAAAAACCTCTCCTTCTCATTTGGAGAGGCTGAGATAAAGATTGAAACCAAACTCTTATATTTAGGTATCATGTTGGATTCTAAACTTCTGTGGAAAAACCACATTGAAATCATTGCTTCCAGGGCGACTCGTACAATAAACATTTTACAAGCTCTTGACAAAGTGTCACGTGGTGCTAGTCCTCTAGTCCTTCTTGGAGTTTATAAGAATTTAACCAGGGCTCACTTGGAGTGGGGCTCTCCCTCTTCCATAGAGCCAGTACTTCCAACCTTGAAATTCTCGATAGAGTCTAATATGCGGCCCTTAGAGCTATACTAGGATGCATGAGGACTACTCCCTATGTTATTTTGCTTTCCGAGGCCAACGAGGTTTCCCTCGAGCTTAGACGCTCGCTACTTGCCAACAGATTTATGATAAGAAATCTTTCCTGGAAATCCAACCCACCTTATCCAAAGTTGCAACTATTAAGCGAAAGAAAATCCCAGTTAAAGAAAAAGAAAGCCTATATACAGAAATTCTCCTTTTTGAATGCCTATGAAACCCTTAGTAAATTTACAAACAAAATTATTAGATCAGGCAAACCTAGTTACTTTGACTATACCTGGAATGACCTTATGTTATCGATCGAAATCGATACATCCTCAGGTTTGGACATCAGAAACAGCCCTGATCCTGGACAGTATTTAGTAAATTTCCTTAAAGAAAAATTCCCTGAAGCAACTACATTTTATACTGACGATTCTGTAGACCCTACTAACGGCAGAACGGGATGCAGTTTTTCATCGACAATCACTAACTCTCAACTAGCTACAAGGCTAAATGATTTCTCCAACACAGATTCCACTGAAATTCAGGGCATTATCTCAGCACTGAGATACATAGAATCCCATCGAATCTGTAACTCAATAATCATCACCGACTCAAGAAACGCCCTCTACAGTATAAAAGAGCGCTTTTCCAAGAAACTAGCTAACCCTTTAATACACCTGGCCGTAAAGAAGATATCCAATATTATAGCTAAAGGTAGTAAAATCTCCTTCCTATGGATTCCCGCCCACCGTAACATTCGTGGCAACCTCATGGCTGACGCGCTCGCCAGGCTAGCTACCAAGTTCGAATTTGGTAATTTTTATGGCCTTTCAGCTGCCGACCTTGAATTAATCGTGCTACGCGACTTCTTGGATTGGTGCAGGATTCTATGGCCTCACTATAAAGAGAAGGATAGGAATAATACCTCAAGCAATCCTTACTTTACGTGGATAACATATAAATCCCCCAGACCTTGGTTTTCAAATATAAGGGCGTTAAGGAGATTTATAAATTTAATTACCAGATTAAGAACCTCACACATCTGTGTAATGGAACATTTTACTAAAATGGTCTGGAATATTCCTCCGGAATGTGGATGTGGATTTCCTTTCAGGACACTAATTCATTTATTTCGGGACTGCCCCCTCCTATCTCCAGGCAGGCCCGAATTTTTCTCATTTCTTAATAGCAAAGTAGAAGATTTTAATCCTGACACCTTTGATCTTAGATTGCTTGCTTTTAATCCGGATATTGAAGTTGTCAAGAGCTATGGCGCCTTTTTTCAAAAAGGCAACATAGTTCTGTAAAGTTACTCGAGATATAAATGATTTGCTGGCACTCGAATTAGAGTTTTTTAGATAATGGTAAACCTATAAATTTATAAATTGGAATTGTCTGATAATTTTTAGGCCTCAATTAAAATTTTTTGACAATTACAAGATGCAATACTTTTCATAAATACTAAAATAATGATAGAAATGTCCATATATGGCGCGATAAATCTAAGTACCTTAAATTAAAGATAAATATTTTAAGATTTTCTTCTCGGATATACTCGAGTTACTTTTGCATTTATACAGCTGATGATTGTGTTTTAAATTAAAATTTTCCCTCCATCCCCTCCTATATTCCATTGGTTCATAATTCACCGCAGTTGCTGAATGTGTCCTGAAAACTACTCTGAAGGATCCTTCAACCAATCAACGACACCTAGTCTACGGATACAACGGAAAGTTGGAACTTCCAACTCTAAATACAGCGCCTCCACTCTTACCGCCTACTCAGCCTTGCAATACAGTCTACAGTCACACACTCCACTCTACACGGAAAGTGAAATATTGCTTTTATAACCACTCCTGGCTATTTGTCCGCAGGACATAAAGCCAAATTCACAAAGAAGAAGAAGAAGGAGGAAAGTAGTCGTCTGCTCTTTTCTCGCATACGTGTGCGTGGAAACACGAGTTTTCAACGCGAGGTGTTAGAAACAATATCATTTTTGAAATTAAAATTAATATTCTAAGGTTACAAAAAATAACAATCATTTTAATCTCATATAAATCAAATCCAATTCCACAAATGATATTTATCATAATCTGTACGTAAAAATACACTAGTATACCAAATTTTAAATATCCAGATCAAATAATGTCAAAGCAAAAAGAAAAAAGCTCTTTTTTTTAAAAAATTTGCAGTTTTTCTTTGAAAACGCGATTACTATCAATCCAGATCATGTTCGCTATAATTTTCCTATAAACTTAACGAAAAAATACATTAGTATACCAAATTTCAATACTCTAGATCAAATATTTTGACCGCTAGGGGGGTGTTAAGTCCCTTTTTAATGTATTTTTGCTAAAAAATCTTGTTATTTCCTCGACAACATTAAAAAAAAAACATTCATTTTCGTCCAGAATTGAGATGTGCAGAGTGAGTTGAAAACAAGTATATTTTTCGGTGTCACGCGAAAACAAAGTAACGTGTGTTCTAGCGCTTGTATGCAGCTCTTAGAATTCACGTAATTTACAAATTTTTTAAAGGTAGGGGAGACTGGGGCTGAATCGGACGGATTTGGTCTTTTGCAAGAAAAATCATATAAAGACATATTTTTTGCCAAAGTGTAATATACCATTTTAAAACTTGTTCCTTCAACTAAAAATTACAGTTCTTCCATTTAAAAAATAATAAATAGAATTTTTAGGAAGTCGCTTTTAATATGACCACCTCGAAAACGAAAATCCCGAAAATGGTGGGGTTATAGCGGACACCCATGGGGCTAAGTAGGACACTTCAAATTTAACCAAGATTAAACCACAAATATGCATTTTTCCAATTTGAAAACTCAATAAGAGTTTTTACTGATATATTTAACTCATTCAATACAAAATATATTATTTTCTTAGACATATTGTTGAAATTAATGACAGATAGTAACTGTATGAAAAATGACATTAACAAAAAATGTCAAAAAAGGATAATTCTTGTTTTCAGACTCAGTATTTGGAACGCTGCAACACTTCTTTTAAGAAATTATATTATTAGTGGTTTGAATTTAAACTCTATATACTTTAATAAAAAACAGTTAGCAGATAATAAATATACTTTATTTAAAGTGTCAAGAACCCAAAAAGTATAGGAAAAAAAAATTACTTTCTGCAAAAAAAAACACGATTTGTCACTCTTAAACGACCACTACTTCTATTAAAATACTGAAATGTCATTAAAACCTAATGACGTATATAGGTGATTCTTCTGAAAAAAAAATTTTGAATATTTTCTTATTTCGATTAATTTTGTACAATCTGTTCATTACTAATTGTTGTCGACTTTTACAGATAATATTTACCCTTTACTCAATACTTTCAGAAAAGCTTGAAGCATTTTGGTTCATCCGAATTTATATCGGAGCTGTGTCAAGTCAAAAAAGCTTCGGAGATAAATGCAATTTAGCTCGTACGCAGATACGGCTCTAAAAAGAGGCTTAATTTTGACTGGGGAATGTGACAATAAATAATATTGTGTAGATATTGCAGAATTAATAAAAAAACATAAAATAGTTCAAATAGGCAATTTCAGAAGAATCACCCATATACTTCACATACATAAACACTAGGGTGGTCCAAAGAAAGTCGATTTTCGAAAATTAAAAACGACTATTCAGTTTCATAAACTTCAGGGTTAAACAAGGCATATCCATTTTTTTCAAATTTTTTTGTTATTATTTTCATGTGGCGACAAGCTTTTTCTGTTCTTATGGGAGTTAACACGTAAAAATAGCAAATGACTTTTGACTGCACTTTTTATTAGTTTATTGATGTCGTAATTTTATTTCCATTTACAGACTGCTAGGTGTGAACTAATTTCAGGACCAGTTTTCTGCTAGTAAATATAAGTTGTTCTACATCTAACTTGTACTATATAAAAATTTATTTCTTAAACATGAGATTCTGTAAAATTGAAAAAGCTACATAAATATTAAGAGGGCAATTTGTTGAATTGAACTTTAGCATTTTTGAACTTTCGTCGGTTTACAGCCATCATTAATAGAAAAAATGATATAGGCCTGCCCATTGCTACTGACGAAGGTCAAACCGGAATGGGGACAATGGAATCCTTTTGCAGTCAAACTCAAAATCGACCGTAGATCATATAACCATAAATCACAAACCCTTTAAGGGTGGAGCTGTGATTATTGCCCAGAAGCGAAATGTACAAAAATTAGATAGAAAGATGAAAAACTTTAAGAGCTCGTCGCCATATGAAAATATTAACGAAAAAAATTGAAAAAAATGGATATGCCTTGTTTAACCCCGAAGTTTACGAAACTTAATAGCCGTTTTTAATTTTCAAAAATCGACTTTTTTTGGACCACCCTAATAAATACGTTGACAGAATGTTTAAATGGTGTGAAACACACCACAGATTCAGAGATATTTGACTTGTCCCGTTTAGCTCCAGTCTCCCCTACTAAAATGTTTGTTTTTGTTTTATTTTTTTCCCTACACATATGAGAATTTGCTTAAATATTCATTTGTTAATTATATAGGGTAAGTCGGGGAGAGATGAAACACCTTTTTTAAAACCACTGCAAAATCTAAGGAATTTAGCAGAAAGTTCTAATTCTTATAAAATATTTTAACAATAATCTTATTACATTTGCACTTGAAACGGATTTTAATTTTTTTAATTTCTTCTAAATTTATAAAGAAATTTGTATAAAAGCAACGATTCCGGGAGAGATGAAATTGTCCGGGTGAGATGGAACACGGTGTTTCTATTTGTTTTAAATGCCCTTATGACAGAAAATGGAGTAGTAGAAACCAAATAATAAATAAAATATACTTTTATTATGTCATTTTAAAACATTTTTTTGCAAAAATCTTCAAATATTTACAATCTTTAATCATTCATATTTAGATATTCTCGCGAAACTCTGTTTTATAAACAATGAAACATCATTTTATTTATCATTTTTCTAGCAAGAAATTACCATTTTATATTTTGTTTATAGACTGTTTGACTCTTACGTATGTACTGAAAATTTTATTTGATGATTAATTTTCTGAGATACCATCTTTCCCGGTGTTCCAAATCTCCCGGAATTACCCTAAACAATTAATTTTTTATAATTCCTTTTTTTTAAACTTGCCACTTGCAGAAATGATTCTGTATGGTTTCAAGAGTAAAATAAATAATGAAAAGAGTGAAATCAAGTGGGAAATAAAAAGAATGAGGTAACAATTGATTCTCTACAGATTTTTCTAATCTTAAGTTTCCTACTTTTAGAATTTCCTAAAGAAGTATCTCCGAAAATGCAAATTCCTACCATATCTTTCCTAATTAATTATATGTATACATTATCACAACTAAATTGACAACACTTATCATATAATATTTATAGAGTTTCTTTTAAGTTCCGAAGATCTGAATAGAAATTTGAGAACTTTGAATAATTTTTGCTTGATTTTTGCGACTTCACGAATTCCTTCTGATTTCTGATGAAGAATTAAATAGTCACATTTAGTACTCATTGACTGCATTTATATCACGGTACTTAACACTGATTTAAAATACGTAACTAAATAAAAGCGGAGCGTAAGTAAGACTCTCCTCTCCGACTTTAAGCTCCGCTTTTACTTAACTACGTATCTTAAGTCAGTGTTAAGTACAGTGATGTAAATGCAGTCTTTGTAGTCTAGATATCAAATATTATTTACACCAAGTATTAAACTTAAACAACTTAATATAAAGATTTTATTAATTAAAAAACTCGTGAGCAAAAAATAGCCCCGGTTGACGGTAAATAAATAAAGATGTCAAATAAAACTTTCTGTTAAATCAAACGTAAAGCAGTCTTTTGTTTATTAAATTATTTTCTACCACACATGCGCGAAGTCCGAAAGTATTTTTTACCCTTGACGTTATTAACCTCAAAAATGCGAGTCCTGCTCACTTCACGCGCACAAAAAATAATGTTTCGCACATTTGTGGTAGCAAATAGCATATGCACCTCGGGAGGCTGATTATTTGCTTCCAAGAACGAGTGTAGCACTCGTTCTTCAAACATTTGTGCTCGGCAAATAAACACGACCTTCCCTCCCTTGATGCATAATAATATACTATATTAAGTGTTGCTTTCTCATAGAGAAAGTATTTTTTTACCCCCAAATCCTCGATTGCGAATTTTTGACATATTTCAACATATTTCGACCCCAGGATGTCTAATATGATGTTTAGAAAAAATGTCCGTGTGTAAGTGTTAACATTACATTTGGCTCAATATCTTGAGAACCGTAGTAGTGAAAACCATCTTTTTTTATAGAATTATAGGTCTCTCAGAGACACAAATTATGACATACGTTTGAAACCCGATCAATTAACTCTAACTATATTTTTTTAAATAGGACAAAAAAGTCCTTTTTTGATACTTAAACCACTCCTTTTCAGGAGTACTTAATAAGTACTTGTGATGCATCACAAACTTTAAATTTTTTTTTGCAAAAACGAAAAATAACTTTTTCTCCAAATTTGGTGTATCAATTTGTTTAAAATTAAACAACATTCATGATTTTTTTAGATCAATTAGAGCTCAATAACAAGTTTAAAATTTTAAAATTCAATTTATTTTTTAAACAAAGAAATTTAAAAACTTAATCCATGCCTAATTTTGTTTAGAATTGTAAAATAGACCTACAAAAGAATAGTGATAAAAAATAGTAAAAATTGTGAAAGGAGTTAAATATTTAAAGTGAGACACCATTGAAATTTGAAACCGTTGGGGTTGCTCTAGGATGCTAATTTTTTTCGAGCATAATTTTGGGTCTAGAAACGCGTTATAGTAATCAAATATTGAAAAAAAAATTTTTTGCTAGAAACGCGTTATAGTAATCATATATTGAAAAGAAAATTTTTTATCTAGAAACGCGGTACAGTAATTAAATATTGAAAAAAAGAATTTTTTTGCTATTTTTTACCATTTTAAAATTTTTTTTTATTATAAAAAATAAAATCTTTTTAAAACCCATACCAGAGATTGTAATAAATCATTAAAAAAGTGAGAAAAAAATTGCTGATGGAAAATAATTAAAATTTTGGTAAAAGATAGATTTTCAAAATTTTTAATTTTTACAAATATAAATAATTTAAACTGGTCAAAATGTTAATTTTTTAATTTTTGACATTCTCTTAAAAAATATTTAGGCAACTTTTTTCTACAACTAAAAATAAAAAAGTTACGATACATTGAAGAAAAAGTTACATTACTTTTTTTACACAAATAACTAAGAAAATAATAATATTTTAAATTAATATTTAATATTTTTAAATAGACCTCAAATCTCTATTAAAAAACGTAATATGAATAACATCGCTGAGGTGGCCCCTCAATCTCATATGCAATTGCTCTATTATTTGTCCCCCTAAAAGGCCTATTACAATTATTTTGGTTTCCAATCAGGGAATCGAAAAATGTACCTACAGAAATTACAATGGAATTAAAAAAATATATTTGGAGATAAAACAATATTTTTTAACAAGGAAGCAAAAAGTAGCGAAAAATTTACTGTGGAAATATCTTGGTTATTTATAACAATTTTTAATTAATGCTTGGTACTGTAATTTCTATTTATAAACAGAAGTAAAGAACAACTAGAGCAATATAATCCTCCACTCACGTCCGAAATGCTTTTCTTCTTAAATTTACAGAATTGTTAAATAAAAGTGAATGGTATTTTGTTGGATTAGTATTTAAAGCATTATTTTTAATACATTAATTCAGAATTTTCCAAAAACTTTTAACACTTTTATTCATTTTCCAAATAAAACCTAATTAAAGAAACGTACCGCACTGTCGGTCTGTGGACTCCCACGAGCTGTAGTAGCAGATATAAGTGCGTGCGTTGCTGCATCTCCTTCTACGACGCTTTGTTGTATAAGATAAGCTCCATTTCCTTGTGATAATAGCTGTCCTGTATTGGAACTTTGAACCTATAAATATATATTAAATAAAGTTTAAAATTATTGGTTACAATATAATCCTTGATTGTGCATTTTTCTTTTAATTTTAAGGGTTCCGTACACAAAGTTTACAAACGGAACCCTTATGACTTATGACGAGATTCGTGCGTCCGTAGACAAAAATCGTACCCCCCCCCCCCCTAGACGCCAAACTATTTGACTTAGAAAGCTCAAATTTGACACACATATGTATTTTCACGTGTAGATTACAGGAAAATTATAGAGAACGTGATTGGAAAGATTGGTCATAGTGTTGTCAAGGAAATAACAAGATTTTTGAGCGTTTTTAAAGTACTTGTGCTGAAAGCTCTGGCTATATCCTTGATACCTTCTCTATAATTTTCCTGTAATCTACACATAACAAGACATTTGTGTACCAAATTTGAGCCCTCTAAGTCAAATAGTTTGGAAGATCAGGGGGGGGGGGGGAATGGTCCATTTTTTATAAAAAATGCAATAAAAGCTGATGTTTCTTCCACTCTATCTGACAAACTATTGTATTTAGGGTGCTGAAAGTTGGTACACACATGTAGTTTGACGTGTAGATTACAGAATGACTAAAGAAAACTTTGTTACAGGCTGTTATCATAGTGGTTTTAGCAAAAAATCACGACTTTTTTTAAAAAATGATGAAAATGACCATAGCCCTACCCACTTAACTTCCAACCTATTTGTCTTAGAAAGTTCAAATTTGGTATACAAATGTGTTTTCACGTGTAGATTAAAGAAAAATTATAGAGAACATGATTATAGGGCTTGGTCGTAGCGTTGTCAAGGAAGTAAAAAGATTTTTGGGCATTTCTTATGCATATTGGCCTAAATCTGTCGTTGTTACTTTCACAGCACTATGACCATCACCTTCTCTATAATTTTTATATAATCTACACCTGAAAATACATGTGCATACCAAATTTTAGCTCTCTAAGTAAAATAGTTAGGCAGATAAGGGAGAAGATACGGTCATTTTTTATTTAAAATGCATTTAAAATGCCATTCCTTGGCGCTTATCAACAAAATTATTTGACATAGAGTGTTATAATTTGGTATGAACATGTAATTTTATTTGTAGATTACAGAACAAAGGTTGATAACTTTGTTGCAGACTGTTATCATATTGTTTTCGAGCAAATAACTACGACTTAAAAAAAATGGTTAAAAATGATCATATCTCCCATCCCCCTTATCTGTCAAAATATTAGAATTAGAGAATTTAAATTTGCAAAAAAGGCATAAATAAAATCGGGCGAGTACGAGTTACACCCGTACTAAAACCAAGGGTTCCGTACAATTATTGTTAAATATTGTTGAAACAAAAAGTGTATAAAATTTTTGAAAATACTAATTGTATTTTCAATTATTTAAAAAAGAAATTTTATAATTTTTACCATTTTGTGGAATGAAATATATATTTGTGTACGCTGCACAAAAATGTGTTACTAATATAAATAATAGTTTAAATATAATAAGTAAATATTCTTATTTACCTTTTATCCCACTGTCCAATTTTGATACAGAGTTTTTCTAACTTTGTCCAATAAGGTGGTTAAATTGATATTTAATAATTAAACAATTGTATTTAGATAAGCTTCGAATTAGACAGATTAATTTATGTAATATTATATTCGGCAGCGTACACAAATACATATTTTATTTCACAAAATGGTAAAAATTATAAAATTTCTTTTTTAAATAATTGAAAATTACAATTAGTATTTTCAAAAATTTTATACACTTTTTGTTTCAACAATATTTAACAATATTTAACAATAATTGTACGGAACCCTTGGTTTTGGTACGGGTGTAACTCGCACTTGCCCGATTTAAAAATTGCAAATATTTTATTTTCCGTCTAATACTTTTCTATGTCAAAAATGATGCCATTTTCTGTGATTATATTTAAATTAAATTTAATGTTCTATAAACGAATATAATATAAATGATTTTCATGCTTTTTAATTCCTCCTTAAACCTTAGTAATTAAAATTTTTCGTATTTCAAGTGTTTCAAATTAAGTTCCAATGTAGCTATAAACACCATTTTATAGGATTCCGCACTTTAGGTACAGTCTTCCATAACCCGTCAGCGGTCGCGCTGTGAGAGAAATGCTCACACTAATTTTGAAATTAAGAATTGATAATGTTAAAATTGATATTTAATTTCGGTATTTTTTCTATCTTCATAAAAAGTATTCTACTTTCACATGATGATAAGAAAAATTATGTAGGTAGTAACATTTCTTTTAAAAAAATAAACTAAATAATACGTATCGTTCAGAACCGTGAGCATTTCTCTCATCACGCGACTAAAGTAAGTTGGGGAAACTAACGTTCGGCACTTGTCGGAGGTGTTCGGAGGTTTCCGTAAATCGTCAGTGGTGGAGTGGTGGCAGTTAGCAAATATGGCGTCAGCGTGAACATAAAGTGAATAAAATACACATCACAATCAGTGACAATAATCAGATTTTGAAAGAAAATTATGTAGTTTTAGATTATATAAAGATTTAATTAATTTAAAATTTAAACAGGTTGATCTATTGATTTACAATTTTTGGTCGTGAAACTTATTATTTCGAATTGTATTCAACAGTAGTATGCTTTTGTCGTTTTTAGGTTACTTTTGTCAGATATGAATATCAGTGAAAAAGACTTCGATTGGTTTGTTAAAGAGAATTCATGTGATCATGAAGACAATAATTCTGATTCCGACGATGATTTTCCTGATCATGTTGAAGAAAATTCAGTTAATACCGATACAGAACAATCAGGTCTGAAGATGAGGAGGTTAGTTCGAACAATAATAATGAACAAACTTTTTTTATCGGTAAAGATAAGAAAACAAACTGGTCTACCATTCCTGGAAATAAAAGAGTAAAAACTAAAAAACATAATATTGTTATAAAACTTCCGGGAGTGAAAGGAGCTGCCAAAAATACTAAAAGTATTTTAGAGTGTTGGCAATTATTTATAACTGATGACATGATACAAAAAATTGTCGAAAATACAAATCTTCGACTTGACAGAATCAGAAGGAATTATAAACGCGAAAGAGATGTTCGTCCTACTTCTGTGATTGAAATTAGAGCCGCTTTGGGTTTGCTTTATTTAATTGGTACGAAAAAAGGAAATCATTTGAATTTAGAAGAATTGTGGTCTTCAGATGGGACAGCACCAGATTATTTTCGTGCATCAATGAGTCTTCAGCGATTTTATCAATTATTAAATGCAATGAGATTTGATAACATTCACACACGAGAAGAAAATGCTAGAAAGTTTCCGAGGAAGGTGTAATTTTCGTCAATATATGACAAACAAACCGGCAAAATACGGTATAAAAATCTGGGCTTTAGTTGATTCTCGTTTATTTTACACTGTAAACATGGAAATTTACGCTGGAAAACAACAAGATGGTCCTTACAATGTTTCTAATTCAGTGGAAGATCTTGTTAAAAGAATTTCAGCGCCAGTTTTAAATACTGGTCGTAATATTACAATGGACAACTATTTTTCTTCTATCCCGCTGGCTGTTGATTTAGTAAGTAATCACAGGACAACTATTGTAGCAACGCTACGCAAAAATAAGAGAGAAATACCTCCTGATTTTATTTTCACGAAACAACGAAATATTTGCAGTAGTTTGTTTGGTTTTACAGAAAAATGTTCCTTGGTTTCATACGTTCCAAAGAAAAATAAAAATGTACTAATGCTATCAACTCTTCACAATTCGAATGATATTGATAAGGAAACTGGATCACGCATGAAACCAGAGATAATTACTTTTTATAATTTCACAAAAGGAGCAGTGGATGTTGTAGATGAATTGAAAGGGACATATAATGTTAGCAGGGAAACTCGTCGCTGGCCGATGGTGATATTTTATTCACTTTTGAACATAGCTGGAATAAATTCTCAAATAATTTATAGAGAGAACACGGGGGAAAAATTAACTCATAGATTATATCTAAGCAAGTTGGCAAAAGCACTTATTATGCCATTTTTTAAAATTCGAGTGGCAGAGCCTACAATAAATCACGAGTTACGATTATTAATTAAAAGAATCGGTCATGTCACAGTAGAAGAAAAAACGGAAGAACAGAATATAGGATTTTGTGATTTTTGCCCAAGGAGAAAAAATAGGAAAACAAAAAAGCAGTGTAAAATTTGTTCTAAATTTTTATGCCAAGAGCATACGCGATATTATTGTATTGGATGCTGAAAACAAAATGACTAAGTTAATTTAAAAAAAAAAAAACGAAAAGTATTAATCTCAAAAGTGATTAAAAAACCTTGTTTGCTCAATCGTTTACATTTTATATCTATCTTTAAAAAAAGTTGAATGTTCTAATTTTTAAATAGTAATACTTAGTTTGTAATAAATTAATACTAAAATCTGAAGTGCAGAAGAAAAATTTTTAAATTCATCTTTAAGTGTTAAATATAAAAAAAAAATTAGAAAGAAAGAGAAATACTTATTAGTTAATTTATTAAAAGATAAAATTAATAATCTTTGAAAAGAATAAAAACCTTTGTTTTCTTAATTATCTATATTTTATGTTTAAAAAGTTAAGCGTTATAATTTTATTAAAATAATACTAAATGTGTAATAAATTAACACAAAGTTTAAAGAGTTTAAGCAAAAAAATTTTATGTCTGTGACTTAAATATATTTATTTATTTTTGTTCAAGAAAGTTTTAATTACTTTAAGCATAATAAAACTTAATGAAACATATATGCAATATATATATAAATATAAATGTAAAACTTTGCTTGAAAATGTGAAGATTCAATAAATGAGTTTTAATGATATTTTACATTTGTGTTGTTTTTTATTTGATTAGTTCCACATTTACTTTTCTAAAAATGTATGTAATAAAAACTATAACGAATTATAATAAATTAGAGATTAGAACTAAAAAAATGTATGATCTGAAATATTGAGTATTTGAAATATATGATTTCATGTACATTTTTGTCATAAAAAATCAAATACACCCGCCAGTCAAGTATCTTAGAGCGCATGCGTAAAACGTGAGCATTTCTCTCATCACGCGACTAAAAAACGATGGGGAGAGAGCGCGACCGCTGACGGTATAAGGGCCATACTTAAATTCCGTAACAGCTTATAGGGGGGAGGGGTTTCGAAAGTTCATTACACTTTGTTACAGGGCAAGAGGGGGGGGGGGGGTGCTTAATAGTTGTACACTGCGATTCATATAATGTGACTTGGAAAGTTAAAAGAGACTTTGCGTCAAAAAATCGATTTTTTTACTGATAGGTGATTCTGAAAGAGAAAAGTTCACTCTTTTGAATGAACTAAACATAAAAAAATCGATTTTTTTGACCTAAGGTCCCTTTTAACTTTCCAAGTCACATTATGCTGTCCTGGTTCGAACAATAAACGAACAAAGAACCGGAAAGACAGCATTTATGAACAGCAGTGTATGTACGTACTTTTTTTAATTTTGAAAAAAGAATCATAAAATACACATTTATTAAAAATAAGTTTTTAAAATTATATACGCCAAGTAATATAAATTAAATTTAAAATTAAATTAATGAAATAAAGAATAAACATAACAAAAAATAAATACTGCGCGTGTACATAATAAGGAACCTTCTATTTATTTTATAATAAAATACAACATTACGACAATAATTACGTACAATGACGGGGGGGGGGGGATGTTCTAAAGTTGCTCTTAAAAGCATTGCGTAATTAAAGTATGGCCCCTAACAATTTTTGAAAGTTTAAAACTTATTCTGTTTTTAAGGTAGTTCTCTTGGTTCAGTGGTTCTCAACTCAAATTTGATCATTTTTTACTTGTTTTTTTATGTTTAATAAATAGCGCCAACTTCAAAGTATAAAGTCTCTCTCTTTTGTATTTATTTAAAAAAATAAATAAAACGTCAAAATGTTAATTTCAAAGTACTATTTTTCGAAATTTAGTACCGCAAGCCATATTTTTCAAAAAAGAATCTTATTCCTTATACTTTAAAATATTAATTAGTAGTTTTTATTTCTAAACCTAAAGAAAATTCATTGCGTGGTTAGTAAAATTGTATTTTTCAACTATGCGTTTTACATTCTTCCATGTTAAAAGATTCAACTTCATTCTCAAATATCTTAATAAGTATCACCGCTTCCTACCTTTAAAAAAATATCATTGTATTCCTTGAATGTTCTATTATATGATACTTCAATTAGAAAAATATTCAAAGAAAAAAATTTTCCGAGAGAACTACCTTAAGGGGGGGGGGGGGGTATGGTTTAAGTAGCAAAAAAATACCCTTTTTAAACATTTTTTTTTTTTACGAAACTACTAAATATTTTTTAATCCTTTTATTACTACATTATTTAGTAACTTTTAAAGTAACTTTTTGAATTTTTTAAGAAAAAAATGTCCAGAAACAACGGAGTTGCAGCCACTTCCAGTAGGCCATGTCGAATTTTACGGTGTCCCGGATTTAAAATCGTAGAATCATCTAAAACACATGGGATAAAGAAAAATTAGTTATTTGGAAGTATACCTTCCAGTCAACGATGCCCTTTTATTTTTTTTTTGCTTCTGATCGATTGTGCAGCCTTTTTTTAAAAAAAAAATGGCTCCTTTTTTAGGCTAAAAAACGTACTTTGACATTAAACGACCGTAAAAAAAATAGAAAAAAATTTTTTTTTAATAAAAGGGCATCGTTGACTGGGAGGTATACTTCCAAATAACTAATTTTTTTTAATCCCATGTGTTTCGGATGATTCTACGATTTTAAATCCGGGACACCGTAAAATGAAAAATTTTCGACATGGCCTACTGGAAGTGGCTGCAACTGCGTTGTTTCTGGACATTTTTTTCTTAAAAAATTCAAAAAGTTACTTTAAAAGTTACTAAATAATGTAGTAATAAAAGGATTAAAAAATATTTAGTAGTTTCGTCAAAAAAAAAATGTTTAAAAAGGTTTGTTTTTTGCTATTTAAACCATACCCCCCCCCCCCCCCTTAAATGAGGGGCTGAATTCAAAAAAGAGATACGCGTGAATTTCAGCAAAAATGTATTGTTCAGCAGATCGATTTTGTTTAGGTCTTAAAATTGCAATTTTCATTACGGATAGGGGAGATGGGGGTATTGTGAGTCATGGGGAATTGTGAGACACGCCATTTTTTCAGCACTTTTAAAAATTTTTATCGTACTAATGGCTGATATCGTCTTGTCTTATGCTAAAGTCAATGTTTTATTAGTAATCAATAAATAAAACACACTTAATTAGCTCTTTGCTATAACCAGTTGAAAAGTTGTAACCAAACATTTATTTCGTGCTTTGGTGTTTCTATTGTTTTCAAAACTATTTCCGATGAATGTACTGATGTAAATATGTTTATAATTATTGTGTGGTATTGTTGTTTAGACCCTTAAAAGGAATTTTTAATTAATTGTTAATAAGTAAGTCAAACTTAGGTAACTTGTCAACTAAAGCGTTTGGGGAAATGTGAGACACTATTTTTGGGGAATTGTGAGACACATGGTCCATGGGCAAAATTGAAAATGTAAATAATTCGATGTATTCTAGATAGTATTCTAAATGTACAACATATATTACCTGATAATTTACGTACATTTACGTCCTTGTCTATCTCATGTATCAAGTTATTGCTTGACAATCACACATCTCATTTATCTATTGATGCTATTGATAAGGCAATCGAACACGGAATTACAATGCTATCTTTCCCTCCGCATTGTACGCACCATATGCAGCCACTAGATGTCACTGTATTTGGTCCATTTAAGACCTCGTTTACGCAACAACATGATGATTGGAAAAAAAACAATATGGGCGTAACTTTTGATTTGCACCACATTCCTCTCATCGCAGCAAAGTGTCTTGATATTGCCGCGACGCCAAGGAACATTAAATCCGGATTCAAATCAACAGGCATTTACCCATTCGATGCAACTGTCTTTACTGAAGTTGACTTTCTTGCTTCCAAACTCAACGAAACGTACAGTGATGACGATCACAGCGATACGGAGAACCAACGACGTATTGTATCCGGTGTTGATATGGAAACGCCAGCACAAGAAAAAGTGAACACTTCTGATGCTGCATCTACATCAGGTACCGCTTCATCTGCATCTTTTCGTGAGGTATTAGCAGAAGTTGGTCCACTGAAACGAGGTACACCAGCCAAAAAATCCAATCGCGGCCGCAAACCAATGAAAACCAGCATTTTAACGTCGGCTGAATTTGTTTCCGAATTAAAAGAAAAAGCCGATGTAAAGCGCAAAAAGTTGGAAAAAAAAACTCAAGGAGATGATGTAAGGACACCACCTGCAAAAAAGCAAAAACGTCGATCGCAATCAATAGCGAAACGAATTATTTCTTCGTCTGAAGACGAAGATGTTGATTTCTGCATACTGTGTAAGGAAAATATGCCGAAAAATTTGAATCGGAAAAATTCAATTCATTGCACTTCATGCGATCGCGCTGTTCATTTGAAATGTGTCACTACTGGAACCTATTTTAAATGCTCAATTTGTGAATCCGAATAACTTCAAGCGATTATTTTTTTATTAATATTTTTAAAAATAACTTTTGTGACATTTCTAGCTATATAATACACATATTTTATTGGTATTTTTCGTCTTTTACTTAATTTAGATGCTGTCTCACAATTCCCCAACATTTTTCAAACCCTCAAAAATGGATATTTTTTTAAAACAATCAAATTTTTTCGACAAATAATAATTTTAAAAACTGATTAAACTTAAAGTAAGGTAAGTCATCCTAGTAACACATACAATTTTAAATTTTGCAAAAATGTTAATTTTTGTGGGAGTTATCGATCTAGGACGAATCGTGTCTCACAATTCCCCAATCTCCCCTATGTAATGCTAAAACGTGTTTTATTTGCTTCAGGCGCTTCGTTTAGTGAAGATATTTTCAGCTGCGAAAAACTTAAAACGTAAAAGTTTTTTATTAGGATATAAAGAAGTTTTCGGGAAATTTTCATTAATATATTTTTAATACCTGAAAAGTTAATAATGTTTAAAGTCGTTAGTGCATCACATATCTCTCGCGTAAAGTGAATGAGGGAGCAAAGGGAGTAGGGGTGTGTATATGTTGGCTTTTGGATGAAAGCGGACAAGGGAAGTATGGATGAGGGAGTTGGAAGAAAGATAGAGAGAATGAAGGTAGGAACAGGATAATAAAGGTTGGATGAAGTAAATATTAAAGAGTAGGTAAAGTCGCGAAGCTCGCTTATGAAAGCATAATGGTTAGAAAATGAAAGCCCTGGCACACAAGTAGGTTATGTTAGAGTTTAACCCTTTAAGGACGGGACGGACACTTTTTTGTACTCATTTTCAACGTTAATTTTCTCTATTTTTGGAGGTATACAAAATTATAGGAATTACCTTTTCTGACGTATTTTTTATCGCTTTCTCAAAATCTGTTATCAAAATTTCACGAAAAAAATTTTTCAAAAAGTTATGGACTCTTTTTTGAAAAAAAATGTGTAATTTTGACAATTTTGTTTAAAAAATGATTTTTTTTCATATTTTCAATAATCGGAAAAATGTTTCAACTTAAAATATCGCGTCCGTAAAATCCAAGCTTGAAAGTGACGAACCGTACTTTGAAAAATTTCAAGATGGCGGATTTAAAATGGCGTCCAACGAAATTTTTTGACTCTCCAATCACGAATCTGAACTCAGATTTCAAAAATTCAAAATGTCGGATTCAATATGGCGGACGATATTTTGAAATTCGATCGGATTAGTTTGAAAATTGTTACTCGGGGGTTTTTGGGGTCGCTGATTTCGAATCTGATGTCAAAATTTAAAATTTCAAAATGGCGGATCCAATATGGCGGACGATATTTTAATGGCTAAATGACGTGAAATATTCAATCAGATGGTTTTAAAAAAATCTCATCAATTTTCAAATCAACATCAGCCATCTTGGATCTGTCATTAAAATTTTGTTTAAATTTAACATCAGATTCGTAATCAGCGACCCCAAAAAACCACGAGTAACAAATTTCAAACAAATCCGATAGATTTTCAAAATATCGTCCGCTATATTGGATCCGCCATTTTGAATTTTTAAATTTTGACATCAGATTCGTGATCAGCGACCCCAAAAAACTCCGAGTAACAAATTTCAAACAAATCCGATCGATTTTCAAAATATCGTCCGCCATATTGGATCCGCCATTTTGAAATTTTAAATTTTGACATCAGATTCGAAATCAGCGACCCCAAAAAACCCCGAGTAACAATATTCAAACTAATCCGATCGAATTTCAAAATATCGTCTGCCATATTGTCATGAAAATAAAATTTTTTTGTAATGAAGCGTACCGTCAACTGGGGTAACTTCGGACAAGCAGGCTAATTGCGGACACTTAAAATTTAGCTGTTACCAACTTCACATTCTTTTCATTTCTTTAGATCACGTAGTTAAAAAGTTTATAAAATTAAAAATGCGATTTAAACTATTCGATACAATATTTTTGCAATGACAAAAGTTAACATTAAGTTACTGGATCTTATAGTAGACTCTTTGACGATTAATTTGACCTTTTATAACTTTGAATTTTGATAACCCTAACCTGGTATAAAACTACCCCAAAATTGACCCTTTTTTAAATTTTTGTACCTATACGCACTTTGCCCAAGAAAATCCATGTTTGACATCTTTATAAACAGAAATAGTTATTATTATTTATCTCAACCTATTAATTAATGTTTTTTTAATTTTTTTACGAATATTTTTAATTATTTGACAATTGTTTAAACAAATTATATTGTTGAAACAATTAATTTTTTCTAAAAAACCATACAAATGACTTTTTTAAGTGTACATTTGTATGTTTTTTATGTTCAAACAAACTAATTAGTTTAAACACTTAAATTTTTTTTAAAAAAATTATACAAATGACTTTTTTATGTTTTTTTGTAATGTTTTCGTTAAAATTTTCTATCAAAAATTTTAAAATTTAAATTTACATGAATTTAAACATTGCAAAAAAATTAAAAAAAGGAATTTGTATAATTTTTTAGAAAAATTTAACTGTTTAAACTAATTAATTTGTTTAAGCATAAAAAAATATTTTATATAGATCAAATTAATCGTCAGAGAGTCTACTATAAGATTCAGTAACTTAATGTTAACTTTTGTCAAACTCTTGCGACTAATTTTAATTTTTCGAAAATTGAAAATTTTCCCATGCATTTTACATGGGAAAATTAACCCTCTGCCTACGGTTACTTCTCCCCACTCTCGCACTATCCAACGAGTTTCCCATAGTCCCCACCAGGCGTCCGAATTGTCGAGTTTTGTCGTTAACGGTCATTTCAGTAGGCAGGGGGTTAAGGTGCCCGGCGGCACCAGTTAATATCAGCATTTTGAAAAATCCAAAAATACGTATTCACTTTTTTCGCATTAGAACATGCTGCATTTATTAAAAAATAGTGAGTCCTTTATGTAGTGAAGCATTTTTATACGCAGTTGCATATGCAAAATACTGCATTAATACATAAAAATGATGTTGACTTTCGAAAAATTTTTCGTTCTTTCTTTCGTTCGTTCGTTTACCACTTCTATTAAGTCTACTTACTTTTCCCGATTAAAATACATTTTTATGAGCGGTAACACATGCGCAGTAGTTCACATTGAGCGCTACATGTCCGAGATAGTTCATCGTGAGCGCTACATGTGCGCAGTAGTCATACGTGACTACTGCACATGCGCAGTAGTTAACTAGGTCAATTTCACATGCGCAGTAGTGAAAATTGAGTGCTACAGATGCGCAGTAGTGAATCATGAATGCTACACATGCGCTGTAGTGCACTAGGAGAGTACTGTTGGATTTAAAGATGCTTAGTAGTTGCTACAATTCTTTCGAATTTTCCGTTTTTTTTATTATTTTTTTTTAAGTCCAACAAAAATCAAATATTCATTTCTTGTTATATGTAAAATAATTTAGACCCGATTTACTTTAAAAAAATGCATATCGTACCCAATGTGTCCCAAATTTCTGTTTACATGTTTATTGAGCTTTACATGCATGAAAAATTTTCTTAACAAACTTTTTTTTGAAGTTTTTATTACTGCGCATATTTAGCTATACAAGGATCCTTCTGCGCATGAGTTTTGATTTTTATTTTTACATTTATTTTTCAATAAATCACTTAAATTTTTTAAATATTACTTTTTTTTTTTTTTATGTCCAACAGAATTAAAAAATTTGTTTCCTGTTATATGTAAAATAATTTGTACCCAATTTGCTTTGAAAAAATGCATTACGTACGCATTGTGTCTGAAATTGCTGTTTACATGTTTATTGAGCTTTACATGCATAAAATGTTTTTTAACAAACTTCTTTTGTAAGTTTTTATTACTGCGCATATTTAACTATACGAGGATCCTTCTGCGCATAGAGTTTTGATTTTAACTTTTAAATTATAAGAAACAACACTAACTTTTAAAAATTATTATTGAAATTAATCATTTGTATATAATTTTAACCCTCCAATGTTAGCCGTTATTGTTTATTGTACAATAAAATTTATCTATTTGACAACGTTGCCCGACTACCACGACGTGGACGTCTTGGATGGGTTTATGGTTTTAGAAAAACCTTAGGAAGTCTTATAATTAGCGCAGCCTCTACTATTCTTTTTATTGAATGATTATTTTTTTATATTTAAAATATAATATAATAAATTAAAATATGTATATAAAAAATGAATATTATAATAAATATATATACGCATATAATAAATTAACATTTTCAAATTAATAAGTCTCTACCTTTTAATGGATACAGCTAAGGTTTTTGGAGGGGTAATACATGAGGGTCAAACCATTGACTTTCGTCTGAGGGCTGCCGCGGACATTTTTTGCTTTTTAAATTAGGTTTAGAATTTACGAAAATTGAATTTTTTCTGAATTCAATAACCATAATATTATGGCGTAAATTTGATTTCTTTTCCCGTTATTATCCATTGAAAATATAAGTTTCACGGTGTTTTTTTGAAACCTCAAATCTGACACTTTTCTTAAAAACATTATAATTAAAAAATTAGTTAAAATTATAAATCAAAACTTCCTCGAATTAGTAATTTTATTTATGTAACCTTTAGAAATGTTGTACATTTTATTAAAATACATTATTTTAAGATAATATAATTTGAAAAATTTCTACTTGTGAAAATTTTCGTAATATTTTTAAGCTTACAACTTTTTTTTGGGAGCTCTTAAAAATTTGATATTTTGAATATGTTTTAATAATAATAAAACTTACTTGCTATTAAAATTTGGTGAAGGCGTTTTGCTTCATTTAGAAAATATTTTATTTTTAAATTCTGTATTCAAAAAGGTTAAAATGTAATTTGAATGAAGCAATATGAAATTGCTTTGTTTACTCAGACGAAAGTCAATGGTTTGACCCATGATAAAGAAAGAAATGGTATTAAGAAACGTTAGTTATTAGCATATATCAAATTCAAAATAGATTGAAAAGAATAACCATGTCGTTCATAATCACTAACTTTTTAAAATTTTTATATTGATAAAATATGAAAATGTAAATTATTAAAATATAAAAACTTTGTAAGAAAATATTACAAGTTCAATGAAAAATAAGTTCACTAACATTTTATAATATGTTCACATTAATAAGCAATTAAAAAATAATAATCATCAAGCGAACGAGGTTAATATCGCTAGTTAATATTAAAACTTAACTATAATTCTACTTTAAAATACCTTTGAGACACAGTTTGATACTTTTCTTAACATTAGCAATTGCAAATTTTATATTTTTCTTCCTAGAAATAACAATAAATAAATTTTGAAAAAAAGTATCCACTGAGCGAAGTTACGCTACATGAGCGAAGTTAGCCTGTTTTACGGTAAATGACGGGCTAAAAAATTGTAAATCAGTTTTTTTATTAATACTATTTTCTTCTTCTTTTTTATATCGACAAATTTTCTTTTTTGTATACTTGACTCATTATGTAAAACTTTTATTTCATCCCATAAAAACTGATGTGAAGTGACATCAGGGTCATTTTCTTTAAGGTGACATGTTATTACATTATGATATTTTTCATTTTTAAGGTTTTTGTTTAGTATGTGTTATTTTCTTCTTTCAAAAGATTTCGAAATATTTATTATTTTTAGAGAAATTTTACGGGCAAATTTTACAGCTAAATTTTTTTCATTATATTATTTTACTTTTCAAAAAGTCCACCTTTCAACCTTATAAACTCAGTGATTTATTTCTCGAAACGTCGGATTATAGTTTAATAAAATAAAATATAAGACTATCCGAAAGTGTCGTTTCATTCAATATTCGTTATTCATGAATTCGTTATTCATTCAATATTTTGTAGTATCACTCTACAAATTTGCATAAATCTGTCCCGGTGCACCTGTAGCAGATTTAATTAAGAGCTTTTTGCACTCAACATTTTTTTGAATCTGTGATTTTATTAATTGAAATAAAATTAAATTCCACTTTTTTGCCACGTAAAAAATATCAAAACAGCTTTAATAATACTTACTCTTTATAAAGATATGTTTTATGTAAATTTTTTTTAGTTATAGTACACAATGTTTTTCATAAAATACGAAAAAATTAATGTTTTAACATAAAAAACCGATTTTCTCAAAAACGTCTCGATAAAAGACTTTGGATTTGTTTTTAAATACTCAGAGAAGTGCCCAAATTCAAGATATAGAAGAAATTTTACAGTGACAGTACCTTTAGGTTAAAATGTGTTAAGGACCACCGTGAAGAGTTACCGCAATAATTTGTATTGTTTTCAAACAAAACTTTCAAAGCCTCTAGCGAATTCTAAAAAAGATATTTTTGAAAAATAAAAAAAAAAAAAGTTTTGTAACAGTTTTTTCTCAAGTTGGTAAAGTTATTTAAATTTATGATTTAAAATGAGTACTTTACGTTATAATATTATTTATTTATCGTATAATAATATCCTAAACTGATTTTACTAATTCAGTGTTCGTATATATATTTTTATTGGGGATTAAAAATGGTGTCATGTACCCTAAGATGGACAGACCTCAAAACTCAATGTATTTATTTGCATATTTTCGATTTTACACTTTTTTCAATAATTTTTTGACCCAATTAATTAAATTTTTTATTTTCCAATATAAAATGTGATGTTATCGTTAGAGAATTTGATATATCGATATTTTTCGATATTTTATTACTTGTTCAGAGACTTTTAAGAAGGTGTCCATCTTGGGGACACTTTTTTTTAGACCGAAAATTTTAACAATTAGAAAAAATGCTTTAAAAATGTTTATGTTCAAAATACAATTTTTTCCCTGTGATCATAAGTTACCTTATAAATTGTACTTTCATCCGGTATAAAACATTTTAATATATTTTATTTGGTTTGGATTCTACAGCAATAAATCGAAAGGGTTTCCAACTTGGGGCCCTCTCCCCTATATAATAAAAATGAAATGGTTAGAGAATGATTATATTCATTACTACAACTTTATTTAGTTATGTTGTGGACATCCTTTTAAAGGTGTCCTATGAGTTAGCCGACAAGAAAATATTTTTGTCTGAGTTACAGAAATTCAAAGTTAGACACAAAATAGACCCCATAAGGCTATTTTGTGCATCAAAGTTTGCTTATTTATAAAGTTGTGTAAAAAAATTTTTAGAACGTTTTTGCTGTATTAAGTAATATTTCTAGTTATTCTAGAGTACAATTAAGAAAAACAAAGCCAGAAATATTTGTTTTGTAGGAATTGTTTAACTAATTTGAAAGTAAAACACTAAAACTTCACAAAAATGTAGATTTACAAAAAGTTATTTCTTTAAAAAAATTGTACTTAATATAGCTTACATTACACATCTTGAGTTATTTTAAGAAAAAAAGTTTCAAAATTAACTTGAAAAGCATGTAATTATTAATGTTACTTTTTTGAGGTTCTTATGGCACCACGTTGTAAAATTGAAATTTTATGCTTATTTCTCGTCTTTTATAACAAAAATAAGACAAAAATGTTTTAAAACGAAATTCTAAAGTATTTTTTACTAACTACAAAACAAATTATTAAAAAAAAATTGATTTTAAAGAATGCATAAAATAACCCACCAAATCCTGGTTTTTTAGTTTCTTACACTTTTTTCTTAAAATATGCAATAAAAAGTAAGCGCATCACGTATACATCATCACAACTAAATTGTCAACAAGTATTATTAATACCTTTAGAAACACTTTTAAACTTCTGGAGATCTAAACAGAATTTTGAGAACTTTGAAAATTTTATGCTTGATTTTTACGACTTAACGATTTTTTTCTGATTACTGATAAAGAGGCGCATGAATATTCCCTAAATCTCATTTAGCCTAAATCCCATTAGGCCTAAAATCAAAAAGCCTAAAATGCATTCAGCCAAAATACCATTTAACCTAAATTGCATTTAACCTAAATCGCGTTTAACCTCAATTCCATTTAACCTAAATTTCATTTAACCTAAATTCCATTTAACCTAAATTCCATTTAACCTAAATTCCATTTAACCTAAATCCCATTTAACCTAAATCCCATTTAACCTAAATTCCGTTAAACCTAAATCTCACTTAACCTAAATTCCATTTTACCTAAATCCCATTTAATCTAAAACAAATTTAGTATAAATTCCATTTAACCTAAATATCATTTAACCTAAATTCCATTTATCCTAAATCCCATTTAACCTAAATCTCATTTAACCTAAATTCCACTTAACCGAAATCCCATTTAACCTAAAACGCATTTAGTCTAAATTCCATTTAACCTAAAATGCATTCAGCCTAAATCCCATTTAACCTAAATTCCGTTTAACCTAAATCCCATTTAACCTAAAACGCATTTAGTCTAAATTCCATTTAACCTAAAATGCATTCAGCCTAAATCTCACTTCACCTAAATCCCATTTAACCTAAATCTCATTTAACATAAATTCCACTTATCCTAAATCCCATTTAACCTAAATTCCATTTAACCTAAATCCCATTTAAACTAAATTCCATTTAACCTAAAACGCATTCAGCCTAAATCTCACTTCACCTAAATCCCATTTAACCTAAAACGCATTTAGTCTAAATTCCATTTAACCTAAAATGCATTCAGCCTAAATCCCATTTAACCTAAATTCCGTTTAACCTGAATCTCATTTAACCTAAATTCCACTTAACCTAAATCCCATTTAACCTAAAACGCATTTAGTCTAAATTCCATTTAACCTAAAATGCATTCAGCCTAAATGCCATTTAACCTAAATTCCGTTTAACCTAAATCTCATTTAACCTAAATTCCACTTAACCTAAATCCCATTTAACCTAAAACGCATTAAGTCTAAATTCCATTTAACCTAAAATGCATTCAGCCTAAATCTCACTTCACCTAAATCCCATTTAACCTAAATTCCATTTAACCTAAATCCCATTTAACCTAAATCCCATTTAACCTAAAACGCATTTAGTCTAAATTCCATTTAACCTAAAATGCATTCAGCCTAAATGCCATTTAACCTAAATTCCGTTTAACCTAAATCTCATTTAACCTAAATTCCACTTAACCTAAATCCCATTTAACCTAAAACGCATTTAGTCTAAATTCCATTTAACCTAAAATGCATTCAGCCTAAATCTCACTTCACCTAAATCCCATTTAACCGAAATCTCATTTAACATAAATTCCACTTAACCTAAATTCCACTTAACCTAAATCCCATTTAACCTAAAACGCATTTAGACTAAATTCCATTTACCCTAAAATGCATTCAGCCTAAATCTCACTTCACCTAAATCCCATTTAACCTAAATTCCATTTAACCTAAATCCCATTAAACCTAAATCCCATTTAACCTAAAACGCATTTAGTCTAAATTCCATTTAACCTAAAATGCATTCAGCCTAAATGCCATTTAACCTAAATTCCGTTTAACCTAAATCTCATTTAACCTAAATTCCACTTAACCTAAATCCCATTTAACCTAAAACGCATTTAGTCTAAATTCCATTTAACCTAAAATGCATTCAGCCTAAATGCCATTTAACCTAAATTCCGTTTAACCTAAATCTCATTTAACCTAAATTCCACTTAACCTAAATCCCATTTAACCTAAAACGCATTTAGTCTAAATTTCGTTTAACCTAAAATGCATTCAGCCTAAATCTCACTTCACCTAAATCCCATTTAACCTAAATTCCATTTAACCTAAATCCCATTTAACCTAAATTCCATTTAACCTAAAACGCATTAAGCCTAAATCTCACTTCACCTAAATCCCATTTAACCGAAATCTCATTTAACATAAATTCCACTTAACCTAAATCCCATTTAACCTAAATTCCATTTAACCTAAATCCCATTTAACCTAAAACGCATTCAGCCTAAATCTTACTTCACCTAAATCTCATTTAACCTAAATTCCACTTAACCGAAATCCCATTTAACCTAAAACGCATTTAGTCTAAATTCCATTTAACCTAAAATGCATTCAGCCTAAATCCCATTTAACCTAAATTCCGTTTAACCTAAATCTCATTTAACCTAAATTCCACTTAACCTAAATCCCATTTAACCTAAAACGCATTTAGTCTAAATTCCATTTAACCTAAAATGCATTCAGCCTAAATCTCACTTCACCTAAATCCCATTTAACCTAAATCTCATTTAACATAAATTCCACTTAACCTAAATTCCATTTAGCCTAAATTCCATTTAACCTAAAACGCATTGAGCCTAAATCTTACTTCACCTAAATCCCATTTAACCTAAAACTTTTTTTAATTTAAGGATAAATATAGTTGAATCAAGTAAAGTTTTAGGTTTAATGGGATTTAGATGAAGTGAGATTTAGGCTCAATGCGTTTTAGGTTAAATAGAATTTAGGTTAAATGGAATTTAGACTAAATGCGTTTTAGGTTAAATGCAGGGATTGACACGAAAACCGAATTCTGTTTCTGTTTTGAATTGTTGTGACGAAACAAAAATGTACAATCAATATTGTTTTGTATTGAGCCTGAAACGAAAAGGCTCTGAATTACGTTTTCGTCTCATGCCCGAAACGAAAATCAACTCCGAATTTCGTTTCAGTCTCATGCCCGAAACGAAAAGACTCTAAATTTCGTTTTCGTCTCCTGCAACAAAAGAATTGTGTTCAAAATTGTTTTTGTGAAATTTAGAGCCTTTTTTATAAGAAACGAAAACGGAATTCGGAGCGGATTTTCGTTTCGGGCATAAAACGAAAACAAAATTCGAAGTCTTTTCGTTTCGGGCATGAGACGAAAACGTCATTCAGAGCCTTTTCGTTTCAGGTTCAACACAAAACAAAATTAAATTTATATTTTGTTTCAGTTTTTCAAAACCAAAACGAAACAAAAATATAATATATTTTGTTTGGGTTTTCGTGTCAGTCCCTGGTTAAATGGGATTTAGATTAAGTGGAATTTAGGTTAAATGAGATTTAGGTTAAATGGGATTAAGGTGAAGTGAGATTTAGGCTGAATGCATTTTAAGTTAAATGGAATTTAGACTAAATGAGTTTTAGGTTAAATGGGATTTAGGTTAAGTGGAATTTAGGTTAAATGAGATTCAGGTTAAACGGAATTTAGGTTAAATGGGATTTAGGCTGAATGCATTTTAGGTTAAATGGAATTTAGACTAAATGCGTTTTAGGTTAAATGGGATTTAGGTTAAGTGGAATTTAGGTTAAATGAGATTTAGGTTAAATGGGATTTAGGTGAAGTGAGATTTAGGCTGAATGCGTTTTAGGTTAAATGGAATTTAGGTTAAATGGGATTTAGGTGAAGTGAGATTTAGGCTGAATGCATTTTAGGTTAAATGGAATTTAGACTAAATGAGTTTTAGGTTAAATGGGATTTAGGTTAAGTGGAATTTAGGTTAAATGAGATTTAGGTTAAATGGGATTTAGGTGAAGTGAGATTTAGGCTGAATGCGTTTTAGGTTAAATGGAATTTAGGTTAAATGGGATTTAGGTTAAATGGAATTTAGGTTAAATGAGATTTAGGTTAAGTGGAATTTATGTTAAATGAGATTTAGGTTAAATGGGATTTAGGTGAAGTGAATTTAGGCTGAATGCATTATAGGTTAAATGGAATTTAGAATAAATGCGTTTTAGGTTAAATGGGATTTAGGTTAAGTGGAATTTAGGTTAAATGAGATTTAGGTTAAACGGAATTTATGTTAAATGGGATTTAGGCTGAATGCATTTTAGGTTAAATGGAATTTAGTCTAAATGCGTTTTAGGTTAAATGGGATTTAGGTTAAGTGGAATTTAGGTTAAATAAGATTTAGGTTAAATGGGATTTAGGTGAAGTGAGATTTAGGCTGAATGCATTTTAGGTTAAATGGAATTTATACTAAATGCGTTTTAGGTTAAATGGAATTTATACTAAATGCGTTTTAGGTTAAATGGGATTTAGGTTAAATGGAATTTAGGTTAAATGAGATTTAGGTTAAACGGAATTTAGGTTAAATGGGATTTAGGTTAAATGGGATTTAGGTTAAATGGAATTTAGGTTAAATGGAATTTATGTTAAATGAGATTTAGGTTAAATGGGATTTAGGTGAAGTGAATTTAGGCTGAATGCATTATAGGTTAAATGGAATTTAGAATAAATGCGTTTTAGGTTAAATGGGATTTAGGTTAAGTGGAATTTAGGTTAAATGAGATTTAGGTTAAACGGAATTTATGTTAAATGGGATTTAGGCTGAATGCATTTTAGGTTAAATGGAATTTAGTCTAAATGCGTTTTAGGTTAAATGGGATTTAGGTTAAGTGGAATTTAGGTTAAATGAGATTTAGGTTAAATGGGATTTAGGTGAAGTGAGATTTAGGCTGAATGCATTTTAGGTTAAATGGAATTTATACTAAATGCGTTTTAGGTTAAATGGAATTTATACTAAATGCGTTTTAGGTTAAATGGGATTTAGGTTAAATGGAATTTAGGTTAAATGAGATTTAGGTTAAACGGAATTTAGGTTAAATGGGATTTAGGTTAAATGGAATTTAGGTTAAATGGAATTTAGGTTAAATGGAATTTCGGTAAAATGAGATTTAGGTTAAATGAGATTTAGGTTAAATGGAATTTAGATTGAATGGGATTTAGGTAAAATGAAATTTAGGTTTAATGGAATTTAGGTTAAACGCGATTTAGGTTAAATGAAATTTAGGTTAAATGCAATTTAGGTTAAATGCAATTTTGGGTGAATGCATTTTAGGCTTTTTGATTTTAGGCTTAATGGGATTTAGGCTAAATGAGATTTAGGGAATATTCATGCGCCTCCTGATAAAGAATTAAGTAATTTTATTTAGTACTTTCTGTAGTCTAGATATCAGAAAATATTTATACAAAATAGCAAACTTAATTAACTGATTAAAAAGATTTTCTTCAATAAAAACGTCGCGTGCCCAAAATAGCCCCACGGCGCACAAAATAGCCCTACTTGACGGTACTAACTGTAAAATAATAAAAGAGAAATTAAATTTTGTACTTTGTT
Source organism: Ganaspis brasiliensis (assembly GCA_037103525.1). Lineage (NCBI taxonomy): Eukaryota > Metazoa > Arthropoda > Insecta > Hymenoptera > Figitidae > Ganaspis > Ganaspis brasiliensis. The sequence continues at coordinate 114,868 of JAZKLR010000342.1, read as the reverse complement.
CGAGAATATTTATAGTTGTTGCCGTTATTGAGGTAGTAGCCCAGTGTGACGTTCAAATTTTCGATGCTTCTTTACGAATTTTTTTAAGAGGGTAAATAAAATGAGATCGTTGCGAAATTTGGATATGTGTTTATTGACGTCTTGAAGTAAATAAAAAAAAAATTTTTTTGCAATAATTTACTTTAATTAGTTAATAATCGTCGAAGTCGACGTCTCGGGAAAAAAGACATTTTTCGGTACACTCCCAGGCCTTTAGCAGTCACCTGAATTAAAAAAGTCAAAGACATTAGTTTTCTACAGACATAAATCTAAGTCTGGAACCAATAAAATTCATATTTTTAATAAAAAAAAATAAAAAAAATGGCGGACTTGTGAAAAAAAAGTTTGGAAAACCTTTTTTTTATAATAATAAATTGTTTAAGTAACTAAATTTGTTATAAAAAAATTTAATGTTTTATTGGTTCCAGACTTAGATTTATGTCTGTAGAAAAATAATGTCTTTGACTTTTTTAATTCAGGTGACTGCCAAAGGCCTGGGAGTGTACCGAAAATTTTCTTTTTTTTTCGGAGAAGTCGACTTCGACGTTAAAAATTATTATCAAATTAACGTAGAGGAGACCGGGGCTATTCGGCTCACTTTTGGTGAGACAGGAAAAAAGTTAGGAAATTATTTTTTAAATCCAAACATGGATATATCATTTAGTAGCCTATCATTTGCACTTTCAAATTTGCAAGGACTTTTTGATTTATCTTTTATAGTTTTAGCTCTAGATAATTTTGAATTCAGATATACCAAATTCTCAAACTGCAAATTTGGCAGGTAAATCGGCTCACCCTGTGAGGCAATTCGGCAACTTTTATTTTTTACGAAAAATAAAAAAGTTCAATAACCTTTATTTTGTAAATATGAAAAGTACCTATATTCTTATTATAATTATGCAGTGATGGATCAAGGTCAAAATTTGGGGGGGGGGGGGGGGGGGGGACTGGGCCCCTAAAATTAAAGAAAATTCATTAGACCTTACTTTTTTTAATTTTTTTATAAAAAATAAAAAAGTTAGTACACTCATTATTGGTAATTATTAAAAGTAGTCATATTCTTATCATAATTAAGCAGGGGCGGATCAAGACAAAGTATTTTTGGATAAGATGATTAACCGTCGCGTGAGCCCATTTACCCCACCCTGACTTTTGGCACTTTAAAACAAATACAAGTCACATTTGATACATATAAATAAAATAGCATAGGTGTATCGAAAGAGCACACCTGAGAGCATAAAAAAAACTTACCCAAAAAAATTAGGCTCGTAAATTAATGTAATAAAAACGTAAAAGTTTGTAAGTAAAAAGTGTACGCGCGACGCATAAAAACATAATACTCTACCTGACACGAGGCTGAATCAATAGAATTACACTAAATTTCGTTTACCTAACTAAAATGTTGAGACCTATAGTCTATAGCGACCTTTCCCTCCTAGATTCTAATTAAGGCGTGAAATCGCTAATGAGCCGAATTACCCGCCGGTTCGGATTGCCCCGCTCTCCCCTACATTATAGCAAAAATAGTATATTAAGCAACAAGGGGTTAAAAGCAGCCATTTGTTTACGCTGATGTTTGTGTACGAGTGACAGTCGAGGGCGCAGCCCGAGACGTAAACAAGTACACAAACATCATTGTAAACAAATTAGACTGATTTTAAACCCGTGTTGCTTACGATACTTTTTGTTCTAAAGGCACAAACTTGGTGCTTTTAAATGTTTGTAGGTTAGGGTCTAAATGCATTCACTTGTTTGACCGTATGAAAATGGCGGCCATTTTTGCCCTGTGGTGAAAAAAATGTCCGGATCAGCTGTTCATTTTTTCCCTTGGGAAAAAATGGAAGCCATTTTCACCCAGTCAAACATATGAATGCGTTTAGACCCTGCCTACAGGCATCTAAAAGCGCCATGTTTAGGCCTGTGGATAAAAATTTTTTTTTTATATAGTTCAAGATGTCAATAAAAACATCCAAATTTCGTAACAATCGCATTTTATTTACCCGCTTAAAAAAAATTCGTGAAGAAGCATCGAAATTTCGAGCGTCACACTGGGCTACTACCTTAATTAATTATAATTTAATAATACTTAATATTAATAATATATAAAATTTATTTACTCATCCCTTATGGGTTCGAGGACCTCCACTCCCTTTACATTCAAGTACAAGTTAAGTTCAACAACGTTTACGATTACCTTTATTTAAACTTTACTCTAAACATATAATCAACTTAACGTAATCGTCGCTCTTTTAATATTTTACTTAACTATCTGCCAAATGCCTGGGCTTCCGTTTCCTGTTCCTTTTTCCCTTTCTGGGTTCATTCACCTTATCACCCACCCTTTTATAAAACTCTATTTTCACTCTTTCCTTTATCAGTCATATCACACATTCTAATCATAACCATTCACTCATTTCTCTCCATATATTCCTCATCGGATCCTACGAACATCTCCATTCATCCACTAACACAATTTCTTCTTTTCTCTTGATCTTTTTACCTTCTCCCATCCTCTTCTAACCTATACGAATCCCACTTTGATAATCCCTTCTCTATCCTCGTTCACCAGCCATTCCACTCCATCCACCCAAACACTTTCTCTACCCTTCCGTTTTTTCTTTCCACCCTCGCTTTTTGTTCCAGCAGCCATTTTATCCTTCTCTCTCTCCCTAGGTTCAATCAATATCTATTTTCTCCACACTTCCCTTTAAACTACTTTTTAATCTCATTACTTATATCCTAGCATTCTCATCTTCTAATTCCACAATCCACAATTTCGGGTTTTCCACATCCTCTCCTCTCACTCCCTTAACGTTCTTGATCTTAACTTCTGCCCCAATTCTTGAAAACAGTTTTTTTACCTCCTCTTTGCCTTTTCTCCACCCTACCTTCATACCTTCTATCACAATATTTATTTTTCTTTTCTCCTACTCCATAGCTTCTACTCTCATCGATAATTCCCCCATTTTGATTTTTAGATTGTCATCTACTTTTCCTCTACTCCCCTCCCTTTCTACAAATTCTCTCGTCCTACTCTCCTCACTCTCTCTTATTATTACTTTCCCTAACTCCTCCATTCTCTTCCATATATTTTCCGTCCCCTTTTCGCAACTTGCCTCCCACTGTTTAATCTTCTCTAAAACTGTTTTCATTGCCTTTTGTAATCCCTCAATCTGTTTAAACCTTTTTTTTCTCTATTCTCCTAATTTCCTCCATTTCATCCCAGGCTTCATCAAATTGCTCATCGTTCTCCTTCACTGTTCTTTTGATTAGACTTAGTAAAACATGCCAATCCTTACGTTCAAAACTTTTCCTGTCAAATCCCTTTTCAAATTTTCGCGCCCTCGACTCATTCTCGCTTTTACCGTTTGCGTCATTGCTTTCCGCCTTATGGCACATTCACACCTCGACTGTCTGGCTGGACATCCTGCCGACTTGAGATAGAAGAAGACAGAAATAGACATTTGAATTTTTTGACTCCCTTTATCTCACATCGGCTGGCTGTCGAGGTAAGAAAGTACCTTTATTCGACATTGTCAAGTTCTACCTTATCTACCCAGAAGCACTACCATTTATCTTTAACACACACACTCTCTCTCTCTCTCTCTCTCTCTCTCTCTCTCTCTCTCTCTCTCTCACTCTCACTCAATACGCTTTCATCATAACCTCACAATTTTGCCACCTTTCTTACGTCTTTTTACCATTCACCCCACACCCCCTTTACTCTATACTCGTCGGTACCAGAAACAGAAGCCAATATTAAAAATAATAATTTATAATTTACTAATGTTTAATATAATTATTTATTAAAACAAACAAAAATACAAACTTTATTTTATTTGACAAAACAAAAAAATAATTTTTAGAAATTAGAATCCTTCCGTATTAAAGGAAAAGTAAACAAAAAATATTAAATTAATACAATTAATTCGGGTGTACTTCCGATTAGATGTTTCAAATAAAAGTTGCAGGTCCTCTAAAAATGCATATTTTAATGTATTATACATTTTTTGCTAAAAGTCAATATTTCTGGAAAATAATGCAAAAAAACAAACTAAGGGTGCATTCCCATGATTGCGTTTTAACGCACATTTTGTAACTAGACCATGAATGCAAAAGGGATGCAGATATACTATTGTCACTTTCGCACTCATGGTCTAGTTACAAAACGGACGTTAAAACGCAATCATGGGACTTCACTCTAAGATAATAATCTACTATGTTTTGCTATTATCTCACAAAAGTTTTAAAATTTCAAAAAAAGTTTTTGATACAAGTTGTATTTCATATCAAAATAGACATTTTATGTGTATGAATTTTTTGCCAAAAGTCAATATTTGACGAGAAAAATGCAAAAAACTGTTGATCACCATAAATAGATAATTAATATTGCAGAATCGTTACTTTTCGGAATTTTGAAGTTTTTTAATCTGAACCAATCATAAGTGGTACATTTTATGAGGAAACAAAGAATCCAGCGAGGGAGGTTGGAAAAGCTTAAGAGAATAAAGGTAGTTTTTAAAAAAAATTCATTTTTTAACTGTAGGAATAAATTTGAGAAACGTAAATTCGATCAATGGGATCGATTCCCATTGATTGAATTTACGTTTCTCAAACATATACTTGGAAGGGAATTTACTTTTCTTAAATGTAGGAATAAATCTTCTTTCTTTCCTTTTTTTTAAGGAAATCACTTATTATAACCGCAAACTTAATTTTTTTTAAAAGCACGTTTTACTTTTTATGCCCCCCCCCCCCCCCCAGTATCTGTTTTAAAAAATACTTTCCAACCATGCCAGGTTGACCGGAAACGTTACGTCGTGGCTCTTCTTCATCATCGTCTTTGTCACCTATCGTACCCCTGCAGAGCTGTGCTTTGGGATCTTTCGAATAATTAACCTCGAATACATGGAGTTCACAATTTTAGGTTACGGAGTAACCTCAAAATAATACAATATTCTATGTGGATTTTTTATTGTGGTGGAGTGTGTGTCGAAAGCCGGATTTTTCAAGAATCGCGAATTTAGTACCGTTTCGGTTTGACTTCGTTGATGCCCAGGTAGGCCGTTTACATTACGGTTGGTTTACCCAAATTCCCGTTACAATATATATAATATATTATCTAATAATTTTAACCCGCTTCACTTAAAATTCTAAAAGAACCCCCCGGTACTTCAAAGAATTTAACAATGCAGGAATATATTTTATGTAAAATTAATAGTAATATCAATAATAATATTACTATATGTTTAATCTAATAATTTTAACCCGCTTCGTCCTAAAATCTAAAAGAACGCCCCGGTAGTTTGTAGAATGTAACAATGTGTTACAGTTACCGACCTTTCCAATTTTTCAATAACTCACAACTTTGCCAAAAAGCAAATTATTTTTATGAAAATTGCATTCTAAAGGTTTTGCGGGGCGCTGATAATAAATTATAATGTCACATTGACATTTTGTGACTTGACAGCTGTCAATGCAACTATCAACTTTGCCAAAAAGCAATTTATTTTTATAAAAATGAAAGGATAAGGGTTTTCAGGGTCGCTGATAACAAATATAATGTCAAACTGACATTTTGACACATGACAGCTGTCAATTCAATTGTCAACTTTTTCAAAATGCAACTCATTTTTATGAAAACGACGGTCCAAGGGTTTTCGGAGACGCTGATAATGAATTTATTGTCAAATTGACATTTTGACACTTAACAGCTGTCAAATCAACTATCAACTTTGCCAAAAAGCAATTTATTTTTATGAAAATGACAGTCTCAAGGATTTCGTCTTCGATACTAACAGCTTCAGAGAACAATGAAGGAAAATTAAACTTGATGTCGATCCAGAATGTGAGTTTCTTCTTTTAAGCAAAGATAATTAATACATTTCATTAAAAGATTTTACAAGAGATAACATCAATAATGACCTTTTGATGTTAAACTCAAGTTCTTTAATTGGAAATTTAAAGACCCCGAAAACCCGTAGACCGTCATTTTCATAAATATAAATTGCTTTTTGGCAAAGTTGACAGTTGAATTGACAGCTGTCAACTGTCTAAATTTCAATTAAACAATATATTCTTTATCAGCGATAAACCTTATCCTGTCATTTTTATAAAAATAAATTACTTTTTGGGAAAAGTTGATTGTTGAATTGACAGCTGTCAAGTTTCAAAATGTCAATTTGACATATTTATTGTCAGCACCCCAAAACCTTTAGAATGCCATTTTCATAAAAATAATTTGCGTTTTGGCAAAAGTTGTCAGTTTTGAGCTCAAAGAAAGGCCTCGAGTTCAGAAAGAAAAATAGTTTTATTGCAAAAGTTCGATTTTACAACTTTGTTAAAAAAAAAAGTTCTAAAAATTAAAAAAGTAGCTCCCTAAGTCCCTTAAGAATTTAATTATCTTTCAATTAAAAAAAAAATGAAAATCCGTTAAAAATTGCAAGCTGTAGATAGTTTTGAACAGTAAATTCCACGCTTGCCCCACTGTGCAGCGGCGCTAGTTTAAGAATTTTTTTTTAAAAAAAACAGTCATATTGGATAGGATATTTTGAATATCTGACTTCAGATTCGTAATCAGCGACCCTGAACTTTCGCCTAACAAGTTTCAAGCTAATTTGAGAAATTTTGAAAAAATTTCTGCCATTCTTTATCCACTATATTGAATTTTGAAATTTTGACATCGTATTCGTAATCAGCGACCCCGGAAACCTCCGAGTAACAAGTTTCATGCGAATTTGAGAAATTTTGAAAAAATGTCAGCCATATTTTATCCACTGTTTTGAATTTTGAAAATCTGACTTCAGTTTCGTAATCAGATACCCCGAAAACCCTCGAATAACAATCTTCAATCAAATTTGAACAATTTCGTAAAAATTGTCCGCCATATTGGATTTACCATTTTAAATTTAGATAATCTGACTTCAGATTCGTAATCAGGGACCTCAATGACCCCCGAGTAACAAGTTTCAACTAAATTCAACCGCTGGGTTTCCCGGAGGTACGAAAGGGTTAACAAAAAGAATCGTTTGTTATTGGGAACGGCTAAACTGCGATACGCCACATGGTAGCAAAGCTTTGAATGAGAGGAAATATAGGTCGTTGACAATCAAATACATGTCACAAATGTGAATATTTAATTAAAATATTTCTTATTTGTATGTTTAAAGCAAAATTTTTCCTCAGTTTTTTATTGTAATATGTATAGCCAAGGCCGTAGCCAGGGGGGGTGATAGGGGTGTTTGAACCCCCCCCCCCGAAATTTTTTTGACAGCTGTTTAAGTTTTCAAAAAAAAATAAGGTCATCACTTTGATGTTATTGAATAAATTGACAGGATATTATTGTTAGAAAGGCTATTAATAATGGATAAAAACGTTTACATGTTATAGTTTGTTTGGTTCTATAACAAAAAATTTTAAGTTATGTTTGTGATTTGTGGAATGAAAATTCACAAAGTTAATCAACTCTCAATACAAACCATTAATGTTTCAGTCTTCATTCTGTCCAAAATATCAAATAAAACTGATTTTTATTTATTTATATAATTAAAAAGAAACTTTTAATGAAGATTAAACTATCACTGAACATAACCTAATATTTTTCCCACAAAAAGTAACATGTTCGGCATTTAAAAGCTTCTCTCTTTCAATGAAATATCTACTGAAAGGTGTCGAATTCGTAAGGAAACATATTTCAGGTAAAGAAAAACGCATTTCTTAATATTAAATCTAAAAACTTGCACTTTTTTTTAACTATTTGCAGGCAAAATTCGTCAAAACGACCTATTTCCTCCGGCCATCTTGGCATTGTGAATTGTGACGTCACAACCACAGTTCCCAATAGGGATTGTAAATTTACCCTTTTTTTCAATTACCGGTATGCGGTAAAAATCTTCAATATTTAGTATGATGTTTCAAATAATAATAATATCCATTTAAAGTATTGCAAAAATCAAAAACGTTTATTTCAATGAAATTGAATCATATTTTTAACATAGTGGGGACATAAGAACAAAATATTTTTTAGTAAACAGTGACAATATTCTTTGCTGCGTATTTTTTTTAGAAAATATAGACGTAAAAACATAGGCTATCTAAACTTTCATCTCCTGAAAGCAATTTAGTATGACATTTTGTGTAGATTGACTGGCATATTTGCGTTGTTTTTGTAACTACACCATGACTGCAATAGTGAGAAAAGTATCTGCTTCTCTATGTAACTCATGGTCTAGTTACAAAACGCAACAAAAAACGATGCCATTAAACTGACTCTTCAAGCTGCGTGTATATGATTGCGTTGAACAATGAATGTCACAAAGATGAAAATATATAGCAGTCTTGCTCTCTCACTCCTTGTTTAACACAAAACGCACCATTCTAACGCAATCATGTAGACGCAGCTTTACCAAATTACCGGTAAAACTTTATGGAAATTTTTGCACATTTACCGGTAAACCGGTTTACCGGCATTACAATCCCTGGTTTTTTTTATTGAACATTAGTTTCTGCTTAAAAAAATGTAATATGAAACACTTATTAGTAAAATTTTATTTTCACCCACATTATGGACCTATAGGCTCAATTCAGAGTACATTAGTAACTATGAGTAGACTGAAAGTTTGATAGCTGGAATTTGGAACAGTCCGGTCTGACTGTATTTATTATGTATAAAGGCTCATTAGTAATTTTAATTACCAATATAAAATTAACAAAACAATGTTAATAAAAGAATAATTTAAATTCCAAACAAAATGTACTTTTCGAATTACTATATATTTGAACTCACTTGTGCATAAGTCACTGGTGTTGTAGTAGATGTAAAATACTGGTTTGAAGATGGAGTATACATTGTTCCTGTTTCGCCTACAGCATAAACAGGATATGTCCTGTAATAATAATTTCTTATGAATTAGTTAATTGCTCTTACGCGATGTGAAAGGAGAAAGACAGCATAAAATCGTTCTCAACTGCTATGAAAGAGAGGGTGACTGATGGGTCATAGAAATTATATTATACGGAACTACGAATCTAAGAATGTACTTTTTATTTTCAAAATATTATATTCTTAAAATAAGAATAAATCTTAAAATCACTAGAATATTTTATTCTCAGATAGGATCCAAAAATTATTCTTAAACGAAGAATACCATTTTTTCAGTATACATGTAACAGAGATTAGATTAATTATAAAATAATGTCCTGCTGAAATATTTTTTACATATGCGACACCAAATGCTACAACGATTTTACCTGTGTTTATTAAATTACCAGTAAATTTCTTGATATTTAATTTTAGTAAATTATAAATGTAAACATTGGAAATTTTTGCTTGTCAATAAGTCAACATGGTTGCGCGCGCATGTTCATCTGAGAGGAATGAGGTCATGGTTATACGAAGTCGCAGTGATGCCAATGATGATCATCAAACGCATCTGCGCACATCTGTGGAAAATCGTGTCATTTATCGAAATGCGCAGATGCGTTTGATGACTGTCGTTTGCATCACTGTGACTTCGTAGAATCATGACTTTATTCCTCTCAGATGAATATGCGCGCGCAGCCATGGTGATTAGCAGAAATTTCCAATGTTTACATTTATAATTTATTAAAATTAAATATAAAAAAAATTACTGTTAACTTCTAAATTTACCATGGGAAATTGGGTTGGCCCAGAGAACTTGTCCTCGCCCTGTCATTTGCGGTTGGACTCATGGTGGCAGTGGTTATATGGCAGAGCCGTCAGAGATTAAAAAGTGCCCGACCCACACAAAATGTCTGCCGGGTTCTTGACAACCTCAGCTCTACGCCCAATGGCGGGCTGTGTGGAGTAGACCCGTACGAAGACGTAAGTCTTCACCCCATTGCTTGAAGTCGGTCTCGTGGTGGCAGTGGTTAATAGCTTTGCTTGAGCTAGGCTTTAAGGGACTCTTGTGCCTGAAGGAATGAAACGTAAAAGAAATTTGGTGCCTAAAGTGCCGATGTGTGTCGCATGTCTCGACTCGGTAAGTGGTTATGCGCAAACCGCGAGGGTTAGGAAAGGCTTCTTCCCCGCCAAGGGACCGGATTGAGGGCGATCCATCTCAGTGCGGATTTGGTAGACGTGTAGAGTCAGTGCGGCAGCCCTTGCACAAAACCTAGTAGCTCGCTTTGCTACTCTTAGCTTTAACCGAATAGAATACAGAGGGTTGTTTTGCGAATGTTTGCGTCGGGAAATGAGCAGTGAAGAGTTATTAATATGGAGTGGTTGTCGGCTGCAAGTTCCTGCACTGTATGTTGCGTGTGGTTAAACCCCGTATTGATCCGTAGGCGGTCCGTATAGTATAGCCCTGTACGGGAAGGCACCGCACGTTAAATGACGGACGCTCCTGTTAATTTATATATATATATATATCTCGAATTTGAGACTTCAATGGGAGTCAGCAATTAATGTTTGCGGCCCTGAGGAAATTTGAATACCGGAAGAGTCCTGCACGCCAGTCCAAGCCGTGTAGTGGGCCCAGATGGCGAGAACGACACGCGCAGCAGCGCCAGCGTGGCAAGGAGGACGCTGGACGGGTCGGCGACGTCAATCACTGTAATGTGGCTTCTAGTGGCTTCCAAGACTGAGCACATATTCTCGTCAGAAACCTGGTTTTTTCCGTTTTTCGAGTGCGTCGTGTAAGCAGAACAGTGTGATATACCAAGCATAGTGTATTCAGAGTATATTTGGTGTGAACTGTATTGCACGATTGGACTATTTGAACATTATTTTCTGAAAACTTTTTTCTGACAACTTTCAACCACGAGTGGGAATCGCCAGGAGGTGCTACGTAAAGGTTTGTGAAGTTGTTGATTGGGGTGCTGAGTCGTTCGGGGTCGTGTCCCCCATAATTATTGTCTTCCGCCGATTCGCTCGTCGGTGTCCTTCAACGGAATTCCCCTTTGTTTTTGTTTCAGCTTCGAGTTTATTTTACATTTAACCCGGTTAAGCAAAATAATTATAAAGAAATTATACTTTATTTCTTTTGGAATCTTAAAAAAAACACAGGTAAGATCGTTTTAGCATTAAGTTTATTAAGAGTTTTCTGAATAATTAAAAGTTATAGGGGAGACTGGGGTTAAAAGTTCAATTTTTGGGAAATATATTTTTTTTTGCGCACTAAATTCCCAAATCCATACATGTAAACACATGTACATTGTAGATAAATCTGTCCTTAACAACTTTTCATAATATATTTTGCTATTTTTTTTTCGAAAAATTCATTCTTTATCTGTTTTCCCAAACTTAAATTTTTTTTAACTTTTAGCTCCAGGGCGGGACTAAAAGTTAAAACGTCTTTCTAGCTTACTGAAAATATTTTTTTAGCCTTCTTAAGAAAAAGATAAGTTAAAGAATATATTAACGATAAATTTAATAAAGAAAACTCCTGTCTTTCTTGAAAAGTACACATGATAGAAAAAGAAAAGTGAACAGCTATCAGTTTGTTTTATTTTCTTGTGGTTTTTTGCTGCAGAATTTCCTTTCTCTTGTTACTTCTTTTTTATTTGTTAATTGCATAAATATTCGAATTGTATAATAAAAGTAATTTGTTGAATACAAAAACTGACGGAAACACACAAAAGAAAGTTAAAAAAATGGGGAAAACCCCATTTAACATTTAGCCCCACCACGTTCTTTACTTTTAGCACCACGGTATGTTTTTGGATTCCACATCAGCCGCACAAAATATGACTACAGATATTCAAAATATTGCAAATGTTATCATTTGAAAGATAATGCAATTTGAAGCTTCTGACAATTTAACTTTTACTCCCCTGTAATTAAAAATAGTTAAAAACAAATTTAAATAGTTAACTGATTTTTTTTTTAAACAGCTTGTATGATTCAAATCCGATGAAAAAGAAATACTTACATTTGACCATTTGTCGGAATATACGCGGAACCATCTTCCTCGACATATTGGACGTAAGTTGGATGAGAAACCGAATCAGAACCTACTGCTTCAGCACCGCCTGCCACTAAAACAAATTTTATAATTTTCTTTATTTTTTTCTGTATGCAAAAAGGGTGGAAAAGAAAATATAAACATTCTAATAATATGTTCTTAATTTTTAATTAATGGTGATAATTTAATTATCTCATTCCCAATATTAGCGTACGTAAAATAGCAAAATCTGAAAAAAATAATTCTGCCTTCACAAAGGTTTACTACTTGATGCTTCCTAAAAAGTTAAAGGAAATATGCAAAGTCGAAATCGACCTATTCATGACATGTGCCTAACCACAAATTTTGTTATTATCATTTAATTTTTAGGGTTCCGTACACAAAGTGTACAAACGGAACCCTTATGACGAGATTCGTGCGTCCGTAAACAAAAATCGTATATATAGAGAACGTGATTGGAAGGATTGGTCATAGTGTTGTCAAGGAAATAACAAGATTTTTGAGCGTTTTTAAAGTACTTGTGCTGAAAGCTCTTGCTATATACTTAATACCGCTATGGCCACTACCTTCCCTATAATTTTCCTGTAAGCTACACATAACAAGACATTTGTGTACCAAATTTGAGCCCTCTAAGTCAAATAGTTTGGAAGAACAGGGGGGGGGGGGGGGGGAATGGTCCATTTTTTATAAAAAATGCAATAAAAGCTAATGTTTCTTCCACTCTATCTGACAAACTATTGTATTTAGGGTGTTGAAAGTTGGTACACACATGTAGTTTGACGTGTAGATTACAGAATGACTAAAGAAAACTTTGTTACAGGCTGTTATCATAGTGGTTTTAGCAAAAAATCACGACTTTTTTTTAAAAAATGATGAAAATGACCATAACCCCACCCACTTAACTTCCAACCTATTTGTCTTAGAAAGTTCAAATTTGGTATACAAATGTGTTTTCACGTGTAGATTATAGAAAAATTATAGAGAACATGATTATAGGGCTTGGTCATAGCGTTGTCAAGGAAGTAAAAAGATTTCTGGGCATTTCTTATGCATATTGGCCTAAATTTATCGTTATTACTTTGACAGCACTATGACATCACCTTCTCTATAATTTTTATATAATCTGCACCTGAAAAAACATGTGCGTACCAAATTTTAGCTCTCTAATGGCCAGTTGATCCACCTTGGTATAAAGTGTCAGGTAGTTATCTGTCAGATAAAATTTATACGAAGCCTATTCTGTCCGATAGTAGTTTTGGATTGATCCACGAAAACATATCTGTTGGATGACTATCTAGCAGATAGATAGGGAGAAATAGGGAATTCTAGTATTGTTCATATTAGAATCGCCGCGTTGTCAGCTCTGAAGTAACTAATTGATATACGGAGCTTTGTAAACAAACAAATGTGTACACAACTTATGCATTTGCACAAGTTGCAATATGATACAGAACAAATAAAATAAAGATAATAGTCAATAATTAGAATTAAAAATAAAGTTTGCATGCTTAGCAATAATGCGTAGGGGAGACCGGGGCTATTCGGCTCACTTTTGGTCAGACAGGAAAAAAGTTAGGAAATTATTTTTTAAATCCAAACATGGATATATCATTTAGTAGCCTATCATTTGCACTTTCAAATTTGCAAGGACTTTTTGATTTATCTTTTATAGTTTTAGCTCTAGATAATTTTGAATTCAGATATACCAAATTCTCAACCTGCAAATTTGGCAGGTAAATCGGCTCACCTTGTGGGGCAATTCGGCGACTTTTATTTTTTACGAAAAATAAAAAAGTTCAATAACCTTTATTTTGTAAATATGAAAAGTACCTATATTCTTATTATAATTATGCAGTGATGGATCAAGGTCAAAATTTTGGGGGGGGGGACTGGGCCCCTAAAATTAAAGAAAATTCATTAGACCTTACTTTTTTTAATTTTTTTATAAAAAATAAAAAAGTTAGTACACTCATTATTGGTAATTATTAAAAGTAGTCATATTCTTATCATAATTAAGCAGGGGCGGATCAAGACAAAGTATTTTTGGATAAGATGATTAACCGTCGCGTGAGCCCATTTACCCCACCCTGACTTTTGGCACTTTAAAACAAATACAAGTCACATTTGATACATATAAATAAAATAGCATAGGTGTATCGAAAGAGCACACCTGAGAGCATAAAAAAAACTTACCCAAAAAAATTAGGCTCGTAAATTAATGTACTAAAAACGTAAAAGTTTGTAAGTAAAAAGTGTACGCGCGACGCATAAAAACATAATACTCTACCTGACACGAGGCTGAATCAATAGAATTACACTAAATTTCGTTTACCTAACTAAAATGTTGAGACCTATATTCTATAGCGACCTTTCCCTCCTAGATTCTAATTAAGGCGTGAAATCGCTAATGAGCCGAATTACCCGCCGGTTCGGATTGCCCCGCTCTCCCCTACTGAAGTAATTTTCCTATAAATAATTATCTTTTCTATCATTGACATGTGATTGTTTGAGGTTAAGTTGTAATGCGTTGACTTTATAAGTAAAGTAAATTGATTAAAATTAATAATTTTATTACATAATTCGCAACGATAGATACAATAAGAATCTACAAGTTTATATTCATTTATACAGTAAGGTGAGTAACATATCAGTCCTAGATTTATCATTTTATTTTATCATCTCTACAAGTACAGTTCTTTCAGTATCCAATTTGACAATGCATTTTAAGGAAATGATTTTTATTTAATCACATTAAATGATGATTAGGATGTATTTGTAGAAATTTTCAATAATATAATATTTAAATGACTTACATGGCATTTTACACCATACTGTATACATTTTTGGAATTATCCGAATTATCCTTTAGTCAATTACCTATAAAAGATTTTTCTTTATAGATACTTAGAGATTCAAAAGTTAATTAAAATTGCTTTTTAAAAATAAAGTTAAAAACTATAAATTTATAACATATTTTTGCATTAATTAAAGCTTATAGAAGAGGTATATTATTGAAAATAATGATTCCTATAAAATAATCTATATTTTTACCCTAATTTTTTTTAAATATCTATACGTATTATAAATTATTTACATATTTATCAAATTAACTTAAAATTAATTTATGAATTTAAACTTCTAAGTTTTCTTGGCGAATTATTTTTACTGTATATTAAAATAGAACCTTGCTGATTTCAAACATTTTAAAATTGTCAGGCGCAAAGAGTATTGTCAGGCGCTAAAAAGTGGCATCCTAACCTCACTTTAGAATTTGTCTGTAGGTTAAACTCGCTATTGGCCACTTCATCTGGCCGATAGTTAACTGACAGATAAGTCTCGATTTATCTGTCGGTTAACGCTATCCAGACGTGGATCAAGACAAAAATATTTCATCTAACAGATAAATTTATCCGTAACTCTTATCCGGAGGTGGATCAACTGGCCATAAGTCAAATAGTTAGGCAGATAAGGGGAAAGATACGGTCATTTTTTAGTTAAAATGCATTTAAAATGCCATTCCTTGGCGCTTATCAACAAAATTATTTGACATAGAGTGTTATAATTTGGTATGAACATGTAGTTTTATTTGTAGATTACAGAACAAAGGTTGATAACTTTGTTGCAGGCTGTTATCATATTGTTTTCGAGCAAATAACCACGACTTAAAAAAAATGGTTAAAAATGATCATATCTCCCATCCGCCTTATCTGTCAAAATATTAGAATTAGAGAATTTAGATTTGCAAAAATGCATAAATAAAATCGTGCAAGTACGAGTTAGACCCGTACTAAAACCAAGGGTTCCGTACAATTATTGTTAAATATTGTTAAATAATGTTGAAACAAAAAGTGTATACAATTTTTTAAATTACTAATTGTAATTTTAAATTATTTCAAAAAGAAATTTTCTAATTTTTACCATTTTTTGGAATAAAATATGTATTTGTTTACGCTGCACAAAAATGTGTTACTAATATAAATAATAGTTCAAATATAATAAGTAAATATTCTTATTTACCTTTTATCCCACTTTCCAAATTTTGTACAGAGTTTTTCTAATTTTGTCCAATAAGGTGGTTAAATTGATATTTATTAATTAAACAATTGTATTTTGATAAACTACGAACTAGTCAGATTAATTTATGTAATATTATATTCGGCAGCTTACACAAATACATATTTTTTCCACAAAATGGTAAAAATTATAAAATTTCTTTTTGAAATAATTTAAAATTACAATTAGTATTTTAAAAAATTTTATACACTTTTTGTTTCAACAATATTTAACAATAATTGTACGGAACCCTTGGTTTTAGTACGGGTGTAACTCGTACTTGCCCGATTTTTTTTTAATCGACTTGTGTCGATTGTATAATAATAGAAACATTGAAATATTTTAAGAATACAACTGCATTCGCACTGGTTCGTCTGCTGTCTCGCACGTAAGAGTCACTGTAGTCACTTTTGATGTTCAGTTAATGAAAATTTTAAAAGAGCGACAGCTGTCTTTAAGGTTTCTTGTTCGTTTTGTTTCTTCTTCTTCCTCTTCTTCTTCTTCTTCTTCTTCTTCTTAAAGTTGCCCCCATAGCACCTAAACTTGCCTCAACTTTGCCAACCTTTCCTCAAGTTTCTAAACTTGCAGCAAATTTTCTGAAAACTTATGACACTTCAGGAAAGGTTGGCAAAGTTAAGGCAAGTTTAGGTGCTGTGGGGGTGAAAATTTATGTGTAAGATTATTATTATTATTAGGGGAGACCGGGGCTAGTTGGGTCAGGGGTAAGTTGGGTCATTGCAGTTTACTCAAATGCTATTAGTCGAATTAATTCCTCTCTACACAAAAATTATTTCACATAGAGAGATGCAAATTTGTGCCAAGTTTTATCATTATATCATCATTAATGTAGAGTAAATGTAAGAAAAACTAATTTTGATACTCCAAAGTAAATTTTTACCCACTCACTATAAAACATTTTAATATATTTTATTTGGTTTGGATTCTACAACAATAAATCAAAAGGGTGTCCAACTTGGGACCCACTCCCCTAATAAATTTGTTAATTTGATTTTTTAACTTAACTCGTCTTGTAATTTCTTTGCATTAAAATTGTCACAAGATAAATAAAAGTACATAAAATTCTCTGTAAAACTAAGAAAAATAGACTGTTCAAATCATGCAGGACGACTAACTTCAAATTTCAATTTAACTATCGCTAAAATATGTTGTTCTATATGAAAAATAAAAGGACACGTATCTTTTTTATTTTTGTTAAAAGTTATTCTTAACCATTTCGGCGGTATTACGCCAAAATTGGCGTCACGCTTGACCTGGTCCAGAGTGCTAAAATGAGCAAAATAGCGTCACAACTATTTCTTGATTATTAATGTCTGTTGTCATTTTTTATGTATGTAAACCTAAACATAGTAGTCATATATTTTAGGATTCGGTGATCACTAATATAATACTAAAAATTAAATTTTTTAAGGTTTTCTTTGTTTTTTAGCACGTTGAATATCAACGATTTTCAATATTTTTCGTGAATGGCGTCATACGTTTATTCAGTTATTATCCTTGTTTTTCGGTTTATTTTTTTTAAAAAAATTTATATTTATAGACTCTTATGTTTACATAAGTAATTATTGTATGATATCAGAAGTAGTTAATTTTTAATAAATAATAAAAAAAATCAAATTATATTAATATTCAAAGTCGGCCTAACATTCAGGCCGAGTTTATACAACACAAATAATGCTGCTACCTAGGCCGGGACTTTTCGGGAAGTTGACCTTGCTTTTTGCTACTGAAGATCAAAATGTTATGAAACATTTGTGGTTAAAATAACAAAACTGCCTTCCTGATGATTTGTTAGTATTCATCAAAATCTTCATCAAAATTAGTAGACCGCCTTAATCATTTTTGTGGTGTGAGAGTACAATTTTTAAATAAATAGTGGTAGTATTACAATTTTGTACATTTTTCAAGGGATCAATTTCGCGCGATATTTTCTTCAAATTGCTCTTCTCAATGTTTACTCAATTTTAAGCATTTTTTAGCTTTTTAACATGTACTTTTTCCAATTATTCAATTCTTCGATTGTGCGGTAACTTCGACAAAGAAAACTGCCTGTGAAAAATCAAAGGATTTTGAATAAACTACCTTTTTTGTGTATTTAAGTGTTCTCAATCATTTATCAAAACCTTACATTACAGTTCGCTAAAAATTTGTGTACAACATGCATTCTGCTCAAACTTTTTCTTTATTCTGAAGTGTTAAAGAATTGTGAAAATTGACTTTTCAAAGGTTAGACAAATTTTTGTTGTTAGTTTACACATAGAAATTTATCGACAAAAATTATTATCTAGGGGAGTGGGCCCCAAGATGGACAGGGCCCCAAGATGGACATTTCGTATAAAATTTTTGTTTATGGTGGCAGCGCCTTATGCTTTTTGTCATTTTTGTTGTTTGTCTAGACGAAGATTTTGATGCACATTTGAAGAAAAAAAACCAGTTGGTTTTTCATCTATACATGCCACGTAATTTTGGGTCTAAAAAAGTTTTGTAACAGTTTTTTCTTAAGTTGGTAAAGTTACTTAAATTTATGATTTAGAATGAGTACTTAATATAATAATATCCTAAAATAATTTTACTAATTCAGTGTTCGTATATATATTTTTACTGAGGGTTAAAAAATGGTGTCATGTACCCTAAAATGGACAGGCCTCGAATCTCAATGTATTTATTTGCATATTTTCGATTTTACACTTTTTTTAATAATTTTTTGAGACAATTAATTAAAATTTTTTATTTTCTACCATAAAATGTGACGTTATCGTTAGAGAATTTGATATATCTATATTTTTCGATATTTTATTACTTTTTACTGTTAAGCTATTAGATTGAAGTTTTAGAAAATGTTATTTCCTGATAAATTCCGTAAAATGATTAAAAATTAGTTTAAGAATTGTTACAGGATGTTAATTTTTTATTTACTACAATTTTCAGAGACTTTTAAGAAGGTGTCCATCTTGGGGACACTTTTTTTTAGACCGAAAATTTTAACAATTAGAAAAAACGCTTTAAAAAAGGTTTATGTTCAAAATAAAATTTTATCCCTGTGGCCATAAGTTACCTTATAAATTGTACTTGTGTCCAACTTCGGGCCCTCTCCCCTATTAATTGTTACGTTGGAAAAACTTCTGGTAATTCGCTGAAAGTGTTGCATGTTACCTTGAGTGGACCACCATTAGTAATCTGGAGTAAACCGCCTAATTTTTTTATTTTTAAGGCTAATGTACCATCTTCTTGTAAAAATTATCTGTTTTATTTTCGTTTTAGGTTTTCCCAGAAAAGACAAAATCGATTTTAGTTCGCTGCATGTGATACAAGTAATTTATATTAAATAACCGCTGATGTTTGAATTGTCATAACTTGAGATATATTCAATAAAACCATTTTAAAGAATTGTGAAATATTTTCTTTTTTACTTAAAATCCTTCTAATATCGTACAAAAACAAAATTGGTTATAAATTTTGTTCAAATTGAATTAAAATTTAAATTAAAATGTCCCTACAGGGACATTTTAAAACAAAACTAGGATACTATATTTATGTTTTGAGTAAATTTAGAACCTTAAAGTCAAGATTTGACGAAATATAATTTTCCGAATTTGGTAGCAATTATAGTTTGAAAATGGTTATTAACAATCATACTATCCTAGGGCAGGAGGAAAATTGTTCTAAAATAATTATCAAGTAATTGAAACTGAAGCCAAAAGTTTGGTTGAACGGATGAACCGCCAGAAAAAGGTGGCAGCCCTAAACACAAACTTAGCTACGTATATGTATATTAGGGTGGGCCAAAAAAATCAAAAATTGGAATTTTCAAAATGTTTTTTCAGTTCCATATTCAGAAAGGATAAAAACTCGAACCCTTATTTTTAAAAATAAATTAATATAATAATTGCAAAATTGACGCTGCGAATTGCTTATTTCTCTCTTATGGGATTATCATGAATTTAACACGTAAAATGAACATGTCATTTTCAACATATGTTTCCACTTCTTTAATATAATCATAATTCAAGATCCTTTTAGAATATTATTAAGTACAAACAAAACTTTATTTTACAAAAAAAATGATAATTTCAATTGTTATCGAGCTGCAAAAAACTCTATTTTTATATTATTCAGTGACAGTTTTCTGTATGTAAATTTTAATTCTTTTTAATAAAATTTTCACCAAATGGAGTTTTATCTTTTATACAAGAGGTACTTAAGAATCTGAAAATCATAAAGGAACATTAAGAGGTTAAAATATGAGGTTAAAGTTAAGACTTTTTTGGTTTTGGTTGTAAAAAAATGGTAACCGATACCATTCTTCCTACTGGAGAAGGCTTGACCGCACAGGATGGTCCCTCCGCTTTCAAGAAAGAGAAATTCTTAAAAATAAGAGGTTAGTTTATTTGTAACAGTATTAATCAGGCCATAAATATCTAAGCTTCCGTTAACCAAAAACCTTTACAGAGAGTATAGTAGCAATTTTCACAGTGACCTGAACTATAGGAAAAAAAAGTTCCCTTATGAAAAATAAGTATTGGGAGTAAGTATTGGACTAAGTACTGGAATATGTATTGGTTTAAGTATTGGAAACTCCAATACTTTTTTCGCCAAACATTTTTAAAAATTTTACTGGTTGCGCACTAAGTTTCTATTCTCCCAGGTCTGCGCAGTAGTTTTTTTTTACATTTAATGCATAGAAATACATGGAATGCAAAATTACAGTTCCACAGAAAATGAAAAAAAAAAATTTTTAAAAAATATATTACGCGGAAAAAGTATTGAAGTTTCCAATACTTAAACCAATACTTATTTCAGTACTTAATGCAATACTTACTTCCAATATTTATTTTTCATAAGGGTTTCAGTTCTAGAGAAAACTTCAAAAGCAATTCGCAGCCTAATGTATACCGATTCACACATATCGATTATATGTGTGAATCGATATGTATATGCCTTCTCGCGTCAATGCTTGCCTTACGCATATGTTCACGTGCCAAGTTGACGCGAGAAGGCATATATGCAATCTACTGTACATATACGCAGCTAATTTTGTGTTGTATAAACTCGACCTGAATATTAGGCCAACTTTGAGCAATTTTTCTATGGAAAATATGTTACTTTTATTACACATAAACTTCTTGCGCTTATAATATGAGGTCATGCACTGAAAAAAGCGTGGCATGTCAGACGCACAGACTGTAATGCATGGTTTGTCCCATATAAGAACGGGACAAGCGATACACTATCACTTTTGAGAGCTCTGGTGCACCAATTGAATGAGCTGTGACTTATTTGTAATACATCTAACACTTTGTTACTTTAAATATATGATTTTTTATTAAACTTATTCCAATCTTTATGCTAAAATATTGATTTTGTTTCTTTTTATCGGGAAATAATAACAACAACAAAAATAACAATTACTTTTAAATAATGAAGAATATTCTTTATTCAATTAAAATGATAATTATATACTGATATTATTTTTATTTTATTTATTTAATTATGATAAAGTTCCTAGGGCTAATTAGCCCTCAATGGAACATAAATATAAAAATAGCTTGCAAAAATATGTACAAGGCCTAAATTGACTAGGTTACATATTTACCTATTTGCGTACAGAAAAATGATTGCATATCTACACACATACACACATCCACGCTCATATACACATATATCAACAAAAATTACAAGACCAGGTTACCAATAGGTGATCTCAAAGATCGTGCTTTCGTAATTGAATAAAAAGTTGAAAAAAAGAATCTTAAATAAATGGTGGGTAGAAGCATCTCTAATACTAGAGGGTATTTTGTTCCAAAGCCGAGTACCTCTAACAATAAATGAACGCTGGAATTTACATGTGCGATGGGATCAAATACATAAATATTTATGTATTTGTTTATAACAATAAATTGTTTAAAGAATTATAATGTTGTTATTAAAATAAAAATCACATTATTATGTGTTCACACATAGAAAAAATACTTTAATTATTGCTTTCAATTTTAATTTATTAATAATTTGTTTATATCAATCAAGGAAATTGTAAAATTTTATGTATTAAATAAGATTTTACTTTTTTGAAAGTAAAGTTATTAATTTTATAAGATTTTGATAAAATATCACTAAGTGACGTAGATTAAACGTATGAAATATTGTTAACTGTCCTTTTTATTAAATTTAAACATTAATAAAAAAGTAAACAATTTTTTTTTTCAAAAATCGGCCCCGGCAATGTTTATAAGAATTCATTAAAAGCTATAATTTAAAAAAAATTTTCAATTTGGAAATAAAGGTTGAAGGCCCTAGACATTTTTCAATGGTAATTCCAGATTCATCTCACTGTATGCGCGCTACAGTGGGCTAAAGTGATTCTTTTTGTGCCGAAATCGTAGAACTCGCGAACGACTTGATGTATTTAAACAAACCAAACAAAAAATAAAAGCTAACATTCTACAGAATACAGGAAAAATATAGAGAAAGGGATTAAAAAATTCCTAACCTATTAAAAATGTTCCAAAACTTGAAGTTTTATAAGAAATATTTAATTTTTTGCCTATAGAGACCGGAGAAATGTCATTATCGCTGTTGTAACGAATTAACTCACTTGTTTTTATCTCTCCAATCACAAATCACATGTATAGTAACTAAAAAAAAATAGCGGAAGGAATATGGCGGTCAAAATTTCAAAATTACTTTTCAATTAAATTGACAACTCCTTTTCATAGTTTTTGAGGTCGCTGATTACAAACTTAAAGTCAAAAATTCATTATTCAAAATGGCTGCTCCAATATGGCCGACTCGAAATGCAAAATATCATTCAATTTGCACAAGAATCCCTCTTTAACGGTTTTTGGGGTCGCTAATTACAAATTTGACGACAAAAATTAATTATTCAAAATAGCAGATCCAATATGGCCAACCCGAAATTCAAAATTGCTTTTGAGCTACACAGTAATCTCTTTTTAACGGTTTTTGGGGTTACTGATTACAAGTTTGACGTCAAAAATTATTATTTATTATTCGTTCGGGAGGTAAGTATTTTTTTTTGAAGCAAGAAAGTGAGAATATGAGAGAAAAATACTTACTTTCCGATAGAATAAAGCGCTAGTATTTAACCCTCTGCCTACTGAAATGACCGTTAACGACAAAAATCGACAATTCGGACGCCTGGTGGGGACTATAGGAAACTCGTAGGATAGTTTGAGAGTGGGGAGAAGTAACCGTAGGCAGAGGGTTAACTCTCATAATCATAATTCTCTGATGGTGTAAACCGGCTCAATTTCAAAATTTTGTTTCTGATAATTTTTGAAATAGAGAAATACTGAAAAAAAAACATTTTTTACATTGCTTGAAATCGAGTAATAATTATATTACACGTATCTTATAGGTTTTTGTCCAAGGAACTTTCAATAAAAAATTGGTTGATTGGTTAGCTCAAAAATATCTGCCATTTTCATTCTTTGACGATAAAGAAACCCAAGATCTTTTTCACTATCTAAATCCAAAAGCTGATCTTCCTTTGAGAAATGAATTTCATTCCTTGACTGAAAAAAAGGTATTTAGAAATGGAGTCAGCTGTCCTTCAAATTTTGCAAAATAATAGCTCGAAAATATCATTTACTCTCGACGGCTGGACATCAATCTCTAATCGCTCTTACTTTGGGGTAACTGGTCACTTCATAGATAAATCTTGGAAAATGCATTCGATAACTCTCTTCTTCATTCCGTCAAATGGAAAACATTCAGGCCGAGATATTGCTCAAATTTTTACTAAAGCAATTAATGACTACAAGTTACAAGACAAAGTTCAAGGCATGACATTGAACAATGCTTCAGCTAACACAACATTTATGAATGAAACATCAAAACTAATGAAGTTTGATGCAAAGGATCAACACTTTCAGTGCTATGCGCATATTATCAATTTGAGAGTGCAAGATTTGCTTAAAGTTTTAAAAATTGATAAATTGCATCGTGCAGATAATGAATATGATTATGATGGTCTTATTGAAGATGAAGAAAGTGCAATTGATGTCGATGGAAAGATAAGAAATTTATTAAATTCAAATGTTGACGATTCGCAATCAAAAGAAAAATTTCCTCTTGATAAATTGAGAAAGCTCTTTAAAATTTTAAAACTTTCCGAGCAGTGTCGACTAAAATTAAAAAGTTGCAGTGACATCACAGAGGACAAAATGTATCTACCAAATATTGATGTTTCGACAAGGTGGAATTCCACTTTTGCAATGATTAATACTGCTCTTAAAATGATACGTGCGCTAACTCTATTATGCGAAACAAACGATAAAATACGAAATTACTTCATTTTGGAAAACGAGTGGATAATATTGACGACTGTTTTAAAATTTCAAAAATATTTTCATGAACTGACAGAACTTTTAAGCGGGGACAAATATGTCACTCTTTCTTTAGTTATCATTGGCTTCAACTTGCTTCTTGATAAAATCACTGAAGAAATTGATAATTTAAGAGAAAAGTCTGATTTTGATATGAATTGGGTGGATCACATCATGTTACAAGGACTCGAAGCATGTTTTCGTAAACTCATGAAGCACTATGGCAAAAGTAATTGGGTTTACTGTGCTGTGCTTATTTTGGATCCCAGATTTAAAGTCGAATCGTTTCACAGAACGTCCTGGGGTAGGGAAATGGTTGAGGCTTCATTATCAAAATTTGAGTCAATATACAAGACAACTTATTGTAAAACAAAGGTAAACATATTTTTTAATACTGTATTTTGTCGTATTATTCTTCTCTTTCCAGATACAAAGAGTCCAGTTACCTTAAAAACTTTGAAATCACCTTGAAGTTTTAAATAAAACCTTTAATTTAATCAAAAAGAAAAATTTAAGTATCCAAAGGAGGAGGGCCCTAAATGTATAAAATTAGCCCCCCTCAAATATCAATTTAAATGATCAAACCCACCCTGCGATTTGTGGGATTGTTTGAGAAAAAAGATGAAAAATAATTTTCAGTTATTTATTTAAATTGTCATGTAACTCGCATGAAGCTCGTTACTCGGGGGCTTTTGGGGTCGCTAATAAAATATCTATGACGTTAGATTTTAATTATGCAGAAGGAAGACGCTGAAGTGCGCAACGTTTCTGAGAAACGAATAAAAAGAATAAATTAAAAAATATATATTTTTTAAACTTTTCCAGTCAAATAAACTTTTAAAATTATTTTAGTTCTATTTAATGGCTAACTCAATGAATAATTAATCATATTTATCCATAGAATTTTAAGTATAATATACCAAATTTTGTTCGTCTCTTAGAAACATTTACTTCAGCATAATGCAAAAGGGCGGATCAAATATGGCCATTTATAATTTTTGAAATCTAACGTCAGATTCGTAATCAGCGACCCCAAAAACCTGCGAGTAATGAGTTTCAAGCAAATTACGTGAGTACAAAATTCAAATTTTTTTCATTTTTTTTTATCAAAGAACCTCAAAAATCACAGAACTAATTTGCCTCAAACAACCCCGTTTAACTTAAAATCGTTGTAAAATTATTTTTTGTTTGTTAATAAGTAGATTTTGATCATTTAAATTGAAATTTGAGTACAGCCAATTTTGTACATTTAGGGGGCCTTCTCCTTTTTAAATTTTTAAATTTACATTTTTTCTGGTGCACTGCTTAAAAGAGCAGTTCTTAAACTATATTCAACAAAAACTAAAAAAAAGAGTTAAAAGTTTTTTGTGTTGTTTTATTGTAAAAAAATGTTATGTAATAAATTTTTTTTTTACTCTAAAAAAAAATCTTTGAAAAAACCTTAAAATCAGTGTAATCTCCCCTTAATCTAAATTCCATTCTATTCTATCTAAAATTTAGTAGGTTCTTCAAATTATAAAAATTTTATTATATTAAACTTTTAATCAATTTAAATTTAAATTTATTAATAATTTAAAGTAACATTTTAATTGATTCAAATTTCCAATGATTTGAATTGAATTAATTTTTACTTTATCTAAATATTAATAAGTTCACTGTAAAAATTGCTGGGACAAAATGTCTCAGAATGAGACACTTTGAGACGCATGTGTCTCAGAGTGAGACACAATATGTGTTGTATGTCCCCATATTTGAGACATTTGTTTGCATTTGTCTTTGCAGTGTTTAAACATTAATTTATTGAGCAAAATTTGAACCAAACCAAAATCAATGTATTTAATTCTCATTCTGTTAAAATTTTCGATTCAAAATTCAATTAACGTAAATTTTATTAATTCTAAACTTTAATTTATCTAAATTTCAAGTAATCAAATTTTAAGCAATCTAAATTTAAATTTATTAAGTAATTTATTTCAAATCGTAATTTAGCAATTTCCCTTGGATACCTTCTGTCAGATTTTATTTAAGAAACATTTTCAGAAAAAAAAACAAAATATTCTTTTCATTTTTAGAAACACTTAATTAAAATATTAATTTTGATTCTGATAATCATGTGTTTTGAAAAAAAGTGAATATCTTGTGTTATTTCTAAAAATTTCATTTTTAATCAAAACAGACAGAAAGAATCTCGTGAAGCTTTCGCAAAGTTTGCCAAAATTTCTAGAAAGTTTAATTTTTTAAAAATACAATTTAATTATTTAATACCTTATCTTAGGAGATTTCGAGTAATATCAAAGAAAATGTCGCAGCAACCTCCTCAAACTCAGAAAATTTAGATGAAGAAGAGACATTAAACTTGCGTGGTTTTTTTCAAACTAAATCGAAAAAAGCGAATAGTCGTCAAAGTTCCAAAAAATGGCGAAAAGAAATTGACCTTTACTTATCTCAACCCTGTGCAGACGGAGATCAAGACGTTTTAGATTGGTGGAGGAATAACGAAAACTTATATCCTACACTCTCCTTGATGGCTCGCGATTTATTAAGCTTCCAAGCAACTTCAGTTGCTGCTGAAAGACTTTTCTCACGTGGCTCATTAACAATTAGGAAGCATAGGAATAGGCTGAACAATGATAGTATCAAATATCTCATGTGCATTAATTCCTGGGTCACTTGCTCGTTAAAAGACGAAATTCAATCTTTCTTAGTTTAAGGCTTTTTGTTTATTCCTTGTTTTTGCGATTATAAACATATTATTTTTATTAAAAAAAACATTTAATGATTAACACCGAAAAGTTTTTTTTTCTATTACATGCAGCGCATAATAATGTAAGAATTGAAAAATAATAAATATGATTTTTAAAATGTATTGTTTTCTATTGTATTTATTAATCTAAGAATATTAAAAATTAAGCTCTTGACCAATTGACGAAATTAATTATAAATCTTACTAATTATTTTAATTAAAAATAAATAAAAATTATTGATTAAAATTATTTTATTTTATTATTGAAAGTTAAAAATATAAGACCAATGTCCAACATTTATTTGAAAAATTTGATATTGTTTAATTTCTTAAAATTACAAATAAATTACAAAATATACACTTTATTCAAACTTAACCAATTTTCATTAGCTAAAAACGAATAATGTGGTTTTAAATATTGTATATATTATTAAAGATTGGAAGATAAAATAGAAATAAAATTAACATAATGGATCAAACATTCCAATAATGATATGTACGGTAGTTTTTCATATGTTTCAAAAATTTGCACTGTCAAATCAAAATCGATCGATCGATCGCCTTAACGAGATGATCGTTCGTCATGGGACGAACCGAGCTGAATTTAGTTCAAAACAGACGATCATCTGATACGTGTTCGTTGTTTTCTCGTTCTCTCGTTCGACGTGCAACACTAGTTTGTACTAAATTTCTCAGCTTACGATATTGAATTTGAACATTTGAATTTTTTGATCTTTTATACAATCGATACAGACGGTTCCGATCCCTTATAAGAGCCCTAATCTCATCAATGAACCAAACAGGAGACTTCTTGCGACCATTAGGGATATGCAAAGGAGCAAAAATATCGAATGCAGATAACAAGATTTCTGTTAGTTTATTAACTTTACTGTCCAAATCTGTGTCAGTATACAAGCTCACCCAATTTCTCTCAGATAGGTATTGTAAGAGTCCCGATTCATCAATGTTTTTAAGGTTTCGAAAAGATTTACAGGGGGGGCTAGGTTCTGGGCACCATGAAATATAAAATTGATATCGATAAGGTCATGGGTAGATAGGAAGGGCACAGAGCGCTGAGAGGGGTGAGATACCTTCTCCAAATCATCTACTATAAATAAATCTATTCTAGAACTAGAAGTAAGAGTATGGTGAGTAGAGCCATGAGAAACTATAGTAAGACCAGTAGAATAAAGCAGTGAAGTAAGATAGTTTGTTAGACTATTAGCAATATTAATGTTAGTGTTAAAATCTCCAGTAATAATGATATTGGTGTAGTTTGAGGCAAGAGAATGGATTTGCGCTTCAAAAACGTTTCCAAAAGAAGCATTTGGGGGTTTGTAAATAACTCCGATTTGAGCTTTGTTAACTTGAGACTTAATTTCAATAAAAAGAAATTCTGGTGAAGAGTAAGGGCTTATGCAACTGTGGGCGACAATAGAGGTCTTTAAATCAGAATGTACATAGAGGCAGACTTCACTCCCCCCCTTCTCCCCACCCTGTCATTGCGAAGGAGCATGAAATTATCCAGCTTAAAAGAATCGGAATCCTTATCGTCGGAGAGCCAAGTCTCAGACACCGCAATGATGTGGTAGAAACAGGAACTAAAAAATTTTTTAAATTCACAAAAATGTGCTGATAATGATTGGGCATTAACATGACAAATTCTTAAGGTCTCCATTTTAATATTTGGGGAAAAAGATTAATCAGAACAAAGCTCCCAGAGAATAGGAATTTGGAGTTTAAGTTCAATAACAGGTACTGTGTATCTAAATAATAGTTTAGGTGACGATAATATAATGTGCAAAGGAACAAAATAATATTTGCATTATGTAGAGAAATGTAGCATTTGTAAGATGACTGAACTAAAAAATTTAAACATATAATAAAATTTAAAGAATATGTAACATAAATAAAAATGTAAATTGCGTTGAAAAAAGAGAAAGAATATAAATTAAAATGGGAAGAGCAAACCAAAGATTTAAAAAAAGCAAGCAGTGTAGAGGATCCCAGAGAAGGTGATTGCTATTTAAGCTTGTCCACATCCTGAAGGCTGACGAGTGGTAGTCTTAGAGCTCCATCCTCACGCCGACAAAAAATCCTTCCGCCAGATATCCAAAGATATTTTATTTTTTGGTCTCTTCTAACACTGAGCGCTGCTGAGTAGATCCTCCGGTTGAGGGGAGAGAGAGGTTCACGTATGTAGATGGAACGCTTTTCACTATCGGGCCAACCAAGACAAGTTGTAGAGAGAGTAGAAGCCAGTTTACGCTTCTCAAAGATAGTATCTCTCAGATTTTCTCTAAGAAGTTTTACCCTAATAGAAGGAGGGTGGGGAGAATTACTGTCACCTTTTCCCACACGATAGATGTTGGAGATATCTTCAGGACCAATAGAAACATTAAGGGCCTTGATGGTGTCACAAAATAACTTATTTAAATTCTCATTAGGTTTCAGAGGCACTCCCTGTATCTCCAAAGTAGTTCGAAGAGATGATTGTTCTTGGAAGTTAAGATTTCGCTCGAGAAGTGACACTTTGTCTTCGAGAACCTTAGCATTCTTTTTGGCTTGTTCGAGAGAATTCTTCTGTGCATCAACGAGAGTCAGAAGCGACATGATTTTTGTGGAATTCTCAACAATATCGGCCCTCAAGGAAGTGACAGCGCTATTGAGCTCGGCATTAAATTCCTTTTGTTTATTTTCAAAATCAGAAAACATTTTCTTAATGTCATTTCTAAAGCATTCGAAACCATCACTTTGCGCCTGTTTAACTGCAGCCCGTATAGCCTCTAAGGTTCCAGGTGATAGGACAGTAGGGTCAGGCGCGAGAGTGGATAGAGAAGACGACTTTGACAATGTATCGACAGAAAAGCATGCCTGCCTATTAGTTGAGTTTTGTTCACCAGAGGTGTCACTACAATTAGAACAATAATATTGTTCTAAACCTTTTTTAATTTTTTCAAATTTTGTTTTAGAAATGTTAACATTGGCACACGCCAAATGCACCAACACCTTGCATTTCTTGCAGGTAACAGTAGTGGTCTCACCTCGCGAAATTGTTAACGCACACACCGGGCAAACAGCCATACCTCAAAAGTCACCGTGTTGAAACACAACAAACACAAAAACGCTGTTAAATATCCAGTCAGTCAGCACAGAAAGAAAATAGATTATGTCAAACACACCCGGATGTATAGTGGTTCACAGCACTAACAAAATGAGTGTGAAATTCCGCAAATTGTATATGTAAACTTGTAAAAATGACCGGCGAGCAAGAAAGCACAACAAATCAATCGGCCATGACAGATCATATAATATTATGTAATAATATTAAAAATAAATAAGTGGGGTGTGTTACACAGCACCTAAACTTTCTGTAACTTTTTAACTATTTCTAAAGTTACAAAACTTTCATCAAGTTTGCTGCAAGTTTGTAAACTTCCGGACAGGTTGCGGCAAAGTTTTAGCAAATTTAAGTGCTGTGTGCGTTTTATTGGAGTAATATTTAAAATCCCTAAATAATAATTATTTCTTCTTATTGGATAATTATAATTTATCGATTTGTTTTATTTTAATTTCTAAAATGTAAGAAATTCATTCATTTTCATTCAATTTTGAAAATATTTTAAGTTGTCTCGGGATCAAAATTTTGGTCACTTTTTTTTAAACACATTTTACTTTTTTTTGTTATGGTCCAATTGGGATCAATTGTGTTTTAAATTACTCAGAATAAGATAACATTTTTAAAAAAAGTCCCAATTATGGAACATTTTACAAATTATTACCTATTATGAGACAGAGTTGAAAAAAGTTATGTTATAATTTGTTTGATAATAAAAGTGAACTGGAAACTATTTCGTTAGCTAAATACTTATATTAATTTATAAAAATATATGTAGGTATATAACTGAGTTGTAAATTAATTAAAACTTTTAAAAAATACATTTATTGCACTGGGTGACAACAATGTAAAATGTTGTTTGAGATTCTCGCCAAACAGTCTGAAAATTGCGACTTACTGTTAGGTATTATAACTAATAAAAATTTTATTGTAGTATATATGCACTGAGAAAATAAGTTGACTAAATATAACCAGTTTTTGATTAAATTTAGCAGAGAGACGTTGGTAATATAGCACCTGCAAAGCTCTTTGTTTGTTATTAGCAGATTAAATGCTACTGTTAACCTTGAAGTTTGGTTGTGATCGCCGGTATCTTGTGTGTTTTGTTCAGAGTCCCTTAACCTAGAAATTGGCTAGAGGCTTATTTTCTCAGTGTGTGTGATCAAACAATCAATTTTTAGTCTAGATTTTGTTTAAAAAATTATAGTTTATAAATCCATTAAATTGTTTTAAATAAATATGTGTCTTATAATAGGTTCAACAATTCCTGAGTTTCCCAATTTATGGGACAGCATATTGCTTTGTCCCATAATAAAGTTCACTTTTCAAAACTAGTACCAATTTATGAGACACGTCCTTTATGAGTTATTAGTATCATATTAACTTAAAAATACATACAAATCATTATTGTACAGGATTTATATTTACAAATTTAAATCAAGATTCACTAAGCAAGTCATAAAAACTAGTAATAATTGAAATTAAGCAGCTTAAGGGGGGGGGGGGGAACTCGTGTAAAGTTCTTTTTAATAATCTAGTCTGACATAGCCTACAAATTTTAAGTCAAACGTTACTTTAATACTGACTTACGTCTGTTGATTGCTGCTGGGCATAAATATTTTTTAAATTCGTTTTAATTTGTTAAACTATATGTATAAACATAAAAAAAAATCTAATAAATTCAAAAGCAGCTCTAAATAGTTTTAAACATGTTCTAAATAATTATAAACAAGTTTTAAACAGTTTTCAAATTTCCTCAGTAATCTTCGGTTTCAAACTACGAATTTTAACAAAAATATTTCTTTGAATGTTTTTGACATCATTATAACATCTTTCGTTATATTTACATAAACGTATCTCCACATAAATGCTTTAAAAAAAGAATTTAAAATGGACGGTAACTGGGACATGTCGACTGCTTAGGTGGACGGATACTGGAACAACCACGGTATACATAAATATATATATTATAACTTCTATTATATTGCACTATAACTGCTGAAATTTTAGCTCCGTGGCGTGTCCCTTTTTTATAATGTTAACTTTAATTTAATAATTTTCTGTGAAAATATCATAATTATAACTCAGCATTTTTCAAGCACAAAGTGTCTATATTAAAGGAACAATTTAGGTTTATATTGCACTTCACAATACCATTTTCATACTTAGAATCTGTAAAAATATTTTGTCTCTCAATTTTTCCAATTTTTGAACGCAATCCGTAGATTTATAATTAAGGTGTGATGTGTTTAGTTATTACACCTTCTAATAATTTTAATCTCAAGTTTGATCCATTAGCACTAAATCACACTTGGAAAAAGTTTTAAAAAAGAAAAATTTTTACTTAAAAAAAAAAATTATTTTTGTGAAAATCGCATGGGTACACAAAAAGCGTTCAGTTCCATGTCATTACTATTATATTACTGTAATAACTATTTGATAGTATTGTTACCATTTTCTTAAAGTTTTCATGTGAAACAAGCGATCTGCAGAAGGAATAAATTATTTTTGCACTATTGTAGAAGTGAGGTTAGAATAAATGTCAAATTTCAGCTGCATGGTATCACGTATAATTTCAGCTCCATGGCCTATATGAAGTGTTCAGTGTGCTTCATGCAGAAAAACTTCTTTATCTGTAGCGGTTGTTTTAAAATATTACTCTATAAGGTAGTTTAGCTATGCCTGATTACTCTGATCGATCTCGATTTCCGATTATCCAAAAAATGATACAAAATATTCATTATTAAATATTGTATTTGCTGTTGTTTTATAAAATTTTATATATGTTAACTAATATCTAAAATACTGTTATAATATTAAATAATTTATCAATTTATTATTTATTTTCGTTTTAGCAAAATATCAAGAAGACATTTTTATTTTGTACAATATATTTGGAATAAAAGGATGCGGCTCAGCTCCACATGGCAGCCAATTTTCAAAAATTTGCTATTATTTCCGAATAAAAACAGTTGTAGTAAAATCGTTTAAAATATAATTATATTATACCCTAATAAAAAAAAATAAGTGCAGAGAAACATTAATTTTTTTTTCTACCAAAACTTATCTTGAAATAGGACAGTTACGCGAGAATCGACCATATGTGCCTAGTTTTTGTTGTGCGTGTGTTCCATGTGTATGAAATCATTTCGGAGAGAGGGAGGCTTGCCACCCCCTGGCTACGTGCATGAAAGTTACTCTTATGTGTCAGATATGACACAATTTATCATTACCAGTGTAGAAATTTCCCGATCGGGTCTAGAGTCTGTTAAAATACATGCGATCTAGCCGAAACCCGACAAGGCCTTTCCGACAATATCGTTACATCTCTAGTCTAGAGATTCAGGCAAGATCATACTTTAAACCTTGACAAAATTTCTACACAGATATGTATAACTAAATTGATTTTAAACTTAATTAACTGATTAAAAATACCAATAAATAATTATTATTTATTATTACAGTAATCTCTCGGTAGTCGTGACACTCGATGGTCGTGACCCTCGATAATCGTACGCTTTGTAGACGGGCCCCAACCGCAATGTCGTACACTTTCCAGCATGCGCGCGTCACTAGTCAGTGCAGGAGAATAATGTACATTTGTGAAAATTAAATGCAATGAAGATTTGATTTTAAAACAATTAATTATCTGTTTACACAAATTAAAAGGTACATTAAGGTATTTATAACTCAGAAAATGAAATGAAATAAATTTAAGTGAACTTTAAAGGACCTTTACGATTTACAACCCTGCTTAAAACTACGGACTAATTTCAGACTAATTGATCCGGCTTTGCCCGAAACAAGTCCAAAATTTGTCTGAAATTGGTCCGGTAAAGTCCGAAATCAATCCGAATAAATTCGAAATTTATCCGAAATCAGTCCGAAATAAAAATTTCAGATCAAAGGCAAAACGGAAATCTGTCCGGTAAAATCCGAAAACAGTCCGGCGAATTTTTAAAATCCGAAACTTGTACGAAAAAATCCGAAATCAGTCCGAAATAATAATTTCAGATCAAAGATAAAACGGAAATCTGTCCGGTGGAATCCGAAAACAGTCTGAAAAATATTAAAAATCCGAATTGTGTCCGAAAAAAATCCGAAATTAGTCCAAAATAATAATTTTAGATCAAACACAAAACGGAAATTTATCCGGTGGAATCCGAAAACAGTCCGGCTAATTTTTGAAATCCGAAATTTGTCAGAAGTAATACGAAATCAGTCCGAAATAAAAATTTTAGATCAAAGACAAAACGGGAATTTGTCCGGTGGAATCCGAATAGAGTACGGCGAATTATGAAATGCAAAATTTTTCCGAGGATATCCGAAATTAGTCCGAAAACAAATTTCGAATCAAAGACAAAACGAAAATTTGTCCGTTGTAATCCGAAATCAATCTAAAGTAAAAATTATATCTAAGAAACAGAAATTTGTCCGGTGGAATCAGAACTCTTTTCGAATTCCACTGGACTAATTTCCGTTTTGTATTTGATCTGAAAATTTTAATTCGGACTGATTTCAGATTCCAAAATTCGCCGGACTCTTTTCAGATTTCACCGAACAAATTTTAGTTTTGCCTTTGATCTGAAATTCTTATTTCATACTGATTTTGGATTATTTTGGATAAATTCCGGATTCTTATAAACGACCGGACTATTTTCGGATTCCACCCAACAAATTTTCTAATTTACTTAGATGTAATTTTTATTTCAGATCGATTTCAGATTATTTCGGACAAATTCTTATTTACTGCGGGACTGTTTTCGGATTCCACTGGACGGATTTCCTTTCTGCTCAAGTATTGGAGTTTGCAGATTAATTACCAAGCGTATCGTGTATGGGGGGTTAAAGCGTCTAAGTTGCGTCCGAAGAGACCCGGGATCGAATCCCAAGGTTATACGATTTTTAATTCGTTAGATAGTTTTGATTGTTTAGGTGTAGCGAATCTTAGGTCAATATAAATATATAAGTCAAGAATAAAATAATAAAAATTGTTATAAACAAATTTCCGTTGCTAACGGATTAATGTCGGACAAAACCAGATTAATTTTGGATGACGAATACCGGACAGTGTTCCGGACTTTTTCGGACATTTTTTGGATAAAATTGGGACTGTTTTCGGACAAAACCGGATAAATTTCGGATTTTATTAACGTTTCTTCGAACAGGAAAAATTTCTGATTCTACCGGATTAATTTCGGACAAAATTCGAAAAAAAACTGGACTAATTTCGTACAAAATTCGAACAAAACTGGACTAATTTCGGATGACAAATACCGGACAGTGTTCCTGACTTTTTCGGACAATTTTCGGAATTCGAAATTTGTCCGTAATTTTAAGCAGGGAAGTTTAATATCCTCAAACGTCAAATAAGAAACATAATTACAATAATATTTAAGAACTTAATATACTCGTTAGTAAAATTAATTTATAAAAATGAAGAGTTTAAATTATATTTTCTAAAAGAGCGACAGTTAACCAAAACACAATATTTAAGATATTTACTCTAAACAACCAGAAATTATTATTTATTGAATTCAGATATTTAGTAACATGTTTGAATTTTAAGAACAAATTTTATTTAATTAAATCAGATTTCAAACTATTCGAATTTAAATTGATCCACACTTTTCATTAAATCTAAATGTTTAAAATTTTCTTTATTTAAATTGCATTCAAATTTCATACGCAGAAGCTCTAATTTACTCAAATGTTTATACACTACCGTCGGAAATTGTTGGTCCGATCGATTGGAGCTGATCAAAAAAATACAGCTCAAATAAGACCACGATATCTTGGTTAAAAATTAAGATAGAAACTTGACATTTAAAAATTTGGAAAGCTTATGAAATTCTGCCTTAGAATACCTATTAGTTACAATTTTTTAAAATTCCAAAGTGATTATATTAGTTGATGTGTTAGAAAAAAAAATTCTCGATTTTTCAATTATCGTTCCATATGTTCAGTTCGTTGCCTGATTTAGAAAAATTGAATAAAAAAATTGAAATTTATATTGTTCTCTTCGTTGAATTGACAGCTTTAATTTGAGCTAAGGGAACTTGAAAAATATTGAATGGTTCACGAGATATGACTAAATATGTCCGAGCATGTTTTTCTCGAAAATCAATCAAAAACGTGGTTTTTGCCTAAAAATGAAGGTTTTTGAGAAAAATATGCTCGGACGTTTTTAGTCATATCTCGTGAACCATTTAATATTTTTCAAGTTCCCTTAGCTCAAATTAAAGCTAGCAATTCAATGAAGAGAACAATATAAAATTCAATTTTTTTATTCAATTTTTCTACATCAGGCAACGAACTGAACATATGGAACGATAATTGAAAAATTTGAGAATTTTTTTTCTAACACATCAAGTAATATAATCACTTTGGATTTTTAAAATATTTAAACTAATAGGTATTCTAACGCAGAATTTAATAATCTTTTCAAATTTTTAAACGTTAAGTTTCTATCTTAATTTTTAACCAAGATATCGTGGTCTTATTTGAGCTGTATTTTTTTGATCCGCTCCAATCGATCGGACCAACAATTTCCGACGGTAGTGTATCTATTTAATAATTATATTAATTATTATTATTATTATTAATACTGTAATATCAATTCTTAAATAATATTTCTATAATTGTGAACTAAATAATGTATATCGTCTGTCTCCGGGAGAAATTTATGAAGCTTACGTTCCTGAAATCGCCCAAGAGGCGTGACTTCTGCGGCGTACGACTATCGAGTTTGAAAGGTGGGAAAATTTCATAGGTTGTCACGATTATCGAGGGCTCACTGTATTTTACTTTTCACCGAATATTAGGGTTATAGAAAGTGGGAGAAGAGACAGGAGAGGTTATCAAAGTATGATTGTGTATAAGTATGGAGTGCATGGGTATGTCAATGAATTGAGGAAAGTATGGGGTTAATAACTAAAGAAGAATAAATGGAGAAGTGAAAAGAAAAGATGATAGTGAGTGATAGTGTAAAGAGTGGACGGAAAAGAGGAAATAGTAAAATGTAAGAGGGTGGTCGATAGCAGGGATGATGCCAGAATTGTCAAAAATAACGGAAAATGAAAGCCCAGGCATTTATACATATTATTTATATATTTATAAGAAAGCTATTGTAATAAAAATGTAAAGGGAGCGGAACCCTCGAACCCATTAAAGGCAGAGCAAATAAAGTAAAAAATTGGGCAAGTACGAGTTACACCCATACCAAAACCTAGGGTTCCGTACATTTACAAAACAAAGATATTTGGTATATTAACAAACAGAGAGCTTCAATTTGGTACACATATGTATTTTTACGTGTAGATTACATGAAAACTATAGAGAACATAATTGAAATTGGGTAATTAAGAAATTGTTGGTCACAACGTTGTCAAGGAAATAACAATTTTTTTTAGCAAAAAATACATCAAAAAGGGACTAAATACCCCTTAGCGGCCAAACTATTTAATCTAGAGTATTGAAAATTAGTGTATTGATGTATTAATACAAGAAGATTACTGAAAGATTATAGCGAACAAGATCTAAATTAATAGTAATAATGTTGTAAAAAAAACTGCAAATTTTCGAAAAAAATTGCAGTATTTTTTTTTAAATAATGACATCTTATTCTTGGTAATTAAACAAAATTGATCCCAATTAGACAATAATTTTGATCTGACCCTTTATCATCAATACGCTTACCTTTTTCAATTTAATTCTTTCCAACTAGAATCATTTTTTTAATTTTCGATATTGAAATTTTTTTAATTTTACCAATTTTATAAAAAAATATATTTTTATTTATTTTAATTTTACTCATTTTAATTTATGGACTTTATTATGAATGAATTGAAGGATCATTAAATTGATTAAAATAAATTTACTGAATAATAGTTAAAATCCTAATAACATTCAAATTGCATTTAAAAATTATTTTTATATGTGTTTAAAAAAAAGTGACAAAAATTTTTATCTCGGGACAACTCAAAATATTTTCAAAATTTTATAAAAACGGTATAGAGCTTTTTATTCTACGTATATAAAATAACATATTCAGGAAATTTCATTAAAATTGCTAAGATGATCTAAAATGCCTATGATCAGTTTACGTGGAATTGATCTATAATAATAATTAATTTTTAAAAAATGCATTTGACGGAAAAAATCATACTTTAAAAAAACAAATTTTTTTTCGATTTGACAAAATTTAAATAATAATTGTGTAACATTAAACTATCAGTTACATTTTTTTAATATAATAATAAATTAGTTAATCTTAAGAAGTTAATATTAGATTAGTTTTTACATTTAAATTAGCAGGAAATGGAAAACGTCTATTTTGCTAGTATTATATAACAGTAAATAAAAAATCCAATTTACCAGTAACAGTTATGTAATGCGGTGAGCCACTGACTATTGTACCAGCTGAAGTAGAAGTAACATCAGGATCTACAAGAGTATGTTGACCAGTATGAGTAGTATTAACAACTACTTGTGCTGTTACATGCGCTGGTGTACCTGAAGAACCATCTGAAGAATCTGCGGTTGATTCAAGAGGATCTTGCACGAGCAACTGTGTAAACATTATCTTATGAATACAATTATCAATAAAACTACACAGCAGGAAAAACACATGCAAATAACAATTACAGAATAATATTCAACGTAAGACATTTGCATACAACAATAAACGGAAGTCTTGGTCCAACTCAAACGTGTCAATCAAATTCCATTGATTTTTTAAAAAGTCCAAACTTTCATGAAAATCTGTAGTTCATATCAAAACAAAATAACATTTTAACTATTTTCTGATATTTTATATCTTTGTTAATTTTTTTGCAATAACAAAATTTAGCAACATTTTAAAGAAAAATTAATAACCCAGCAGTCGTTTGCAAAAAATTAATGAAACTTGATTTGATTATCCAAAAAATGCATTAAAATTACTTTTCACCCCTCCCCCCTTCTGCCAACCAAACTATTTGAGATAGAGAGTTGAAATTTGGTACACATACGTATTTTTGCGTGTAGATTACAAGAAAAAAAATAGCGAACGTTGCTGGACTTTGTTCTCAAGTTATTAATGAGAAATTACAAAATACCCATATGTTAGAGCTCTGCCTGTTTGTCTTAGAAGGTTGGTAATTGTCAGAAAAATGTATAATTTTATGCAGAGATTTTTATAAAAATTGTGGTTTAAATCTACCATCATGGTATTTTTTTTAGAAAAATTGAAATTTTAACGAAAAAAATTTTTTTTCTTAAGGGGGGGTAAGGTTTGACAACTTTTTTTTCCATTTTTTTTTTTTACTGAAAGTACAATATCTGAAAAATATTGTATTACATTTTTAGACCATTCAGAGCAAAACTAACGAAGTTGCAGTAGATGACCGTACCTCTAACTTAGTTTTGCGCGCCTTTTAGCTACCTGCGCTGAGTGGCGAGCAGTCTTGCCAGATACCCTCACTCATCGTAATTGCGCATGCTCTTCGCCTCAACACTCATTGGTCAGAAACGTCGGAAAGTCTGATTTCCGATGGTAACTTTGATTCTGATCAATGACTGTTGAGGATTTAGAGCATGCGCAATTACGATGAGTGAGGGTATCTGGCAACACTGGTGGGGATCTATTTTCCCAAAAGTGTCATTTTTAAAGTCGGTGACCAACCTACCGGAAAAACTACTGAACCGATCTTTTTGAAATTTTGTACACTTATTCTACATATAAATAGCTCTCAAGTGACGTCGAGTTTTTAAATTTTTTAAAATTATTAACAATTTTACAATAACAAATAGATCGATTTTTTCGTCAAAAATCGTCATTTTGGCTTCAAAATGGTGTCAAAAATTGAAAAATTTAAAAAAACTCTTTGTCACTTGAGAGATAAAGTAATAAACTAAACAAAACATTTTCACTTTTGGTTTTAGTTGATCCAGTGATGCTGTAGGCTGGTCACCGCACAAACACTTTTTTTCTAGGCACCTGCGCAGATTTGCAATAACTTCGTTATTTCTATATTTTTTTTGACAAATTTTTTTTTTAATATTCTTCAAATGTTACACTATCATATAATAATATGTAAAATAAATCGACAGCAATAATTTCTTCTAAAAAAATTCATGAAAAAAGGTCTTTTTTAGACGAAACAAACCTTACCCCCCCCCCCCCTTAACAGCTAAATATTTTATATTTTCAGATTATTCTTTTGTACAAAATGTTTACTTTTATGTTTAAATTACTTAAGAAGTTGAAAAAAAAATACAATAATTTTTCTTTTTATTAAAATTAAGAATTATATAAAAAAGCTGAGTCTATTTGCTTGTAAGTCTTTGACCTTATAAAAATGATTAATTTTTAATAAAAGTAAAAAAATTATGTATAAAATTTATTATTATAAATTTTTTTTTTTTTTGAAAAATTGAAAATTTGCCCAAAAGAAAGTATCTGCTTTAATGCGCTTATAAGTTTGTGTACGGAACTCTCGCTTTACGAGTCCGACTCGAACCAGTCCGGTTTTTTAAAGAATACAGTTGCAAAAATTTAATTTAAAAAATTCCATATTTTTAAGAACAATCTTATAAACAATTTAAATTATTTATATGTTCTGCCCCTCTGACTGCAATGCAACTCATATGAAATATACACAGAAGCCTTATCTTTACACTAAGAAACTTTTAATTACAGTATTTGCTTTTTCGAATTTCTATATTTGTAATAAATAGTTCTTTTTAAAAAAAAGAGATTGTGTTGCCTTGTTTTATATTATTGTAATTTCGCGAGACAAAAAATTAATACACGCATTTTGAATTAGTATTAGAGGCCATCCATAAATTACGTGGTCTGTTGGGGGGAGGGGGGGGCCAGGCTATGCTAGAGTACATGGGGGAGGGAGGGGTTCAGATCCGCGCTACTTAGCTTTATATTTTAATTTCACAGATATTTGTTTTAAAATAGCGCGGGAAACTCGAAAGTCAATTTGAAAAAATTGAATTGAATCGAGTCTATGGTCACCAAAAAACCTTGAAGTATTGTTAAAAATAAGAATTGAGGGGTGACTATGACGACATTTTCAGCAATGTGAAAGAATTAACTTTACTAATCGTCATTATAATTTTGATAATAATTTTTAACGAGGAATTCAACGGTCATAAAAAAGATTGCACACTGTGCCTGAACCAAACAAATATCTGACAAAAATGGATCCAAAATCTGGTTGTTTGTGAGAATCCTTGAGCAACCAACCTGGCTTTTCGGCGACTCAGGGATCCGTCAGGGTTATATTTGTTTCTCAATTATTCTTTCCTATTATTCTTGCGTCATTTGGTTTTTCGACTAGAGTCCAAGTATCGTTCTCGATCACACTTCGAATTTCGTTGCAGATGGCGTCAAACCACTCATCTCTATCAGGACCTGAAGTGGCATCTTTCAATGATATCTCCGAAGCACTCGCTGCTATGTTCGCGTCGTAGAATTCGTCCTGTTCATATCCTGACACGTCGTTCAAACTTTCTATCGCTCTGGAGTTGTCGAAACCACGAAAATCTGGCTCATCGTTAATGGATAATTCAGCGTTGGACTGTCTCGGGAAACCGAGAAATGGAAGATCGTCGTCAGCAGGTGTTGAGTTCAATGGGCCCAGAACGATGTCTAAGTGTTGACGATCTATTTTAGGATTGGAGGTAAATCTCCTGATGTTCCTGTCAAGTTCAATATCTGGTTCGAAATCTTCATAAATCGATTCGGATTTAGAGAAATCCGTAAATTTGATGTCGCGAGATAAAATAATTTTTCTGTCTTTCGGAGACCAGACGCGGTAAGCTTTTGAACGGTCGGAGTATCCGACAAATGTCCCCTCTATACCTCGTACATCAAATTTTCCTTTGTTAGGATTTTTATCCAGAAAAAAGACTTTGTTACCGAAAATGCGTAGGTGAGAAACATCAGGACGTCTTCCAAACCACCTCTCGTACGGAGTTCCTTCAGGGATTCCTTTTGTTGTGCAACTGTTTTTGACGTGATTCGCAGTGGCGATAGCTTCGGCCCAGAAAGCGGATGGTAGTCCGGATTCGATCAACATGCATCTCGCGGATTCTACCAAGGTCCTGTTTTTGCGCTCGGCGACACCATTTTGTTCCGGCGTGTACGGAACTGTCAATCGGTGATGAATTCCCTGATCCTTTAGGAAAATTCCCATTTTCTGGTTTTCGAATTCTCGACCGTTGTCGGATTGTATAGATTTGATTCATTTACATGTTTGATTTTCCACTAAATTTTTAAACTCGATAAATTTATCCACGGCCTCACTTTTGTTTTTGAAGAATTAGACACTGCACATTCGACTATGACGGTCGATAAAAGTAATAAAGTAACGCGCACCTCCGATCGAGTTTATTCTCATCGGTCCACAGACATCCATGTAGATCAACTCCAATAATTCCGATGACGAATTTTCTCTATCGGTGAAAGGTATGCTACACATTTTTCCGGCTAAGCAGATTTCGCACTTGTCAAGATGCACTGATTCATTCAAATTCAAGCCGTTCACACACTGGTTTTTAACAATCCGAGACATGTAATCGAAATTTAAGTGTCCGAGTCGAGAGTGCCAACTTTTAGCGTCGCTTTTATGCTTGTTTCTTTCTGATATGGCGTAAGAAACGTTTGCAC
Source organism: Ganaspis brasiliensis (assembly GCA_037103525.1). Classification (NCBI taxonomy): domain Eukaryota; kingdom Metazoa; phylum Arthropoda; class Insecta; order Hymenoptera; family Figitidae; genus Ganaspis; species Ganaspis brasiliensis. The sequence goes on along the minus strand of JAZKLR010000342.1, from coordinate 71,964 downwards.
TTCCCCGCAAGTAAAACAAATCACCGAGTCGATCAGCTGTGATCAGAGTTTGACCATTACTGTCACTTATTATAGCGCACTTATTATTTAATGTCACTTCGTAACCGTGATTTACAACTTTAGCTACCGAAATTAAGTTCGTTCTTAAGTCCGGAACGAATAGCGGGTCCTTTAATAAAACCTTTTTGTTGCTGTTATTTGCAATTTCAAGCTGGATATCACCTTTCGCTTCTACTGCTGTGGTGCTATTGTTAGCTAGTTTTAAGTCACTCACTTTATCTGTCCCATTTAATAAGGCACTTTTATCATTGCAGAGGTGAGCGGTGCAACCACTGTCAATGCACCAAATATCATCGGAATGGTTCACTTTCTTGTCTACGAAAAAACAATGAGTTGTTTCACAATTGTCGGCATGTTGTTTTTGCTGATTCTTTTTAAAACGACACTCAGCTTCCTTGTGTCCTTTTATGTTACAAAAACCACACTTATATTTCGGTTTCGGTTTAAACGGTTTACCTGTGTTGACGTTATCTCGATTTCCTGTCTCATTTCCGCGGTTGTCGACTTTACCTTTATTCCAGGGTTTTTGGTTAGGTTTCGCAAACATAGCGGCACCACTGTCGCGCGTTTCACTCTTTGTTAATCTTGCGTTGTATTCTTCAACGATTTTTATTTTCAGCGTATCAGGATCAGGTACAGTGTCCCGCGATTCAATCGCGCAACGAAAGTTTTCGAACGCGCTTGGAAGGCTGTATAAGAGCATTATGGACAAGAGATCGTCGTGGATGTCAACATCCATGGATTGCAACTTGTCGACGGCATCAAAGAATTCCGCTAAGTGCTGTTTTATGTCGTCGCCATCTTGCATTTTATGTTGAGTTAGACGTTTTAGCAAGGCGGCTTTTCTCGCGGGTCCTTTCGAAGCATAGATAGTTTCCAGCTTGTTCCAGACATGATGTGAGGTTATGCATCCTTTTATCTATTTCAGTTCGGATGGGCTTATGCATAGGATTAAATCTGCCTTCGCTTTTCGATCTGCCTTCAGCCATTCTTTGTGTCGAGCCTGGGCTTGTTGCAATTCTGCGCCTTCGCCTTCCACTACGGGCTCTTCGGTTTCGCCCGATACGTACGTCCAGGTATCGTTTCTGATGAAAAGCGCTTCTGCCTGGATTTTCCACGTGTCGTAATTTTCGCGTGAAAGCATTTCGAGTCGCGTCACACTTGAGCAATGCGCCATTTTCTCGGCTATGCTCTTTTCGGCTTTTTCGAATAGTTTCACTCACGAGGGAAAATTTTTATAATCGTTTACGCGTTAAAGTGTATTTAGCGTCCGCTGTGGCCCATGACCTGTGGGACTTTTAATAAAATTAGGCGAAATAGTTTTAATAACTTTTAATGAGAAAAGGCAAGAAACTGTATCAATCAAGGTTACAAGATTACTAAATTATCAAAGTGGTGAAGAGGAAGGGATAGGGCCCTCTATCGTAGTATAACAATTAAGCGCGTAATTCAAAAGTGAAATTTATTATTAGATAACCAACAATAATAATAACAAAATAATATGTAATATTGGTTTGAATGGGCTAGTGACTTGGTCCATTGTGAATTTTTGAAACTTTAGAGCACTACGAAATTAATTCAACCAAATGTGGAAAATATAAATTCCAACTCATGTGAGCAGTTGTCGAATTTTTTTTTGTCATTTTCAAGTGAGTTGTATTGTACTGATTATAGTTAATGTATATTTAAATATTATTTCGTTTCACAGTTTTAAACTATTGTTCTGTTCAACAATGATTTAACTTGTTTTTTGCGTATGCTAAGTTGTGAATATTATTCTTACCAACTGCAATAAAAAAATCTTATTGTATCGTAGTTTTTCAATAAAATAAATGAATTTTTGTGCAAAAAAAGTATTACAATATGACAAACATATTTATAAGAAATACAAACGTTTTGGAAATATTACTTGAAATATCAAAAAAGTTAAAAACCAACTCTTAATTGAGCTCGGTATACAAAAAACCCCATATCTTTGACAAATATTAAACAATTTTCTTCATTTAGGTCTTTTTTTAAAGTTATTAACATATAGTTACATATAAAAAAATATTTAAGATAATTTTTGTATAATTAGTTTACCTACATGTCGTTATAAAGTTTCAAACTTAATGTTTTTCAAAAATTCGCAAAATTTATTAAACGGAAATACTGATATCTGTAAAAAAGGAGCAGCTAGGATTTTGTTCTCAATGTATTTTTACTTCTGATATGATGCAGAAACATCCCCAACAACCAGATTTTGGATCCATTTTTATCAGATTTTTTTTTGGTTCAGGCACAGTGTGATTGGTTAAAAAATTTGTTAACCATCTTTGAATTTTGTAACGAATAAATAACATTAAGACTAATTTTCAGATTAAATTTCTATCATTACTTTTATTCAAACTATTCAGCAACAAAAATTAACTCAAAGGGAGATTCCGCCGAATAGAGACCAACGTAGACAGGAGAAACAAGACCCTTTTGAAAGTCTAAGACTTACCGGTACCCACGTTGACCATCTCTAAGGAAATTGGAATTATTCACTCGTTGCACGGGACTCTAGGACCACTCTACAATAAATAAATGCCAAAACTAACCAACAGAATAAACACTTTATGGTCCCATCGGAAAAAGTAAAGAACTGAATTTACAAAATCTCTACTCACAACACAAAATAATTAATTCCACAAAATTTGGTTCGCAGACCTAACCGCAACGTGTGAATATTCGCGACACCGGCAAAACAAAAACTATATCAAAAACCACGGTTTTTCTCGGGGATCACGGATCGATTAAATGGTCGGCGGTCTCGTCGATTCCACTTTCCCTCAGGTTCCGGCGCAACAAGGAATAACTCCGCCCACTTTCTTCTCGGCGTCTCCTTTTCACGGACAGTCCTCTTACTCGCTCTGAAAACGAATACCTGAAAAAGAAAAGAGGTCGCCACCGGAAAAAAGTGGGAAACGTCGGGAAATTCCGCGCACACTCCTCTAAAGCTCCGTGATTTGCCAAAGGCTTATCACGCGGTTCAAGAATACGAATATCGGGGGACTGCGACGAAGCAGAAGTCGGGCGCAATTTAGGGCCGTAACCAAAAAGGGCACTTGTGCTGCAACGACCATTTATTTAAAAATTATCAATACTCAACACTTAGGACTAAATAAATAAGATATCTCTTAACCACCAAATAAATTCGTCATTGACGAAATGCTTGGACACAATTTTTATTTTTTCGTCAAAATTAAAAGATTTTAAAACCTATGCGTTAATTTGTAGAAAATAAGTTTCTTTAATAGAAAAAAATTAGAGACCCAAAAAATTAAATTTTACAATTTTTAAAGCATTTTTTCCGTAAAAAATTAAATTTTTCAGCAGAAAAGGGTTATTTTTAACAATCCTAATGTAAAATAAGGCCGAAAAAAAATTAACCAACTTTTGAAGCTGTTTAGGGGCCATCCATAAATTACGAGACTCCAATTTTCGAACTTTTCGACCCCTCCCTCCTCCCATGTAGCTTAACGTAGCATTTAACAGGCCTAAATATATAATTTCTTGCGTAAAAATAATTGCTGTAATATTCAATTGCGAATTAGGTTTATTATTGTTTCTTTTATTGAATCATTGGTTTCAATAAAATTCTACCGATTACATTAGAAAGCACTCTACCCTTAAAATATAAGGTCATTAATAAATACGTTATATAATAAACATTTTATTATTTTTTTATCGCTTGACAAGGGACATCTTTGTTATAATCCCTACTAAAAAATCCGGACTAATTCCGTAGAGATGCAAGACAAAACAGTCCGGTTTCATCTGGAATTTAAAAATCCGTTTTTAGTACGGACACGTCCCGAAACTGTCCAGCACAAAATTCACAATCCTTTTTAAATCTGCTTTTAATTGAAATTAGTCCGGCAGTCCAATTAGAAATTATTTTTAGTAAATCTAAAGTCCGTTTTTAGACAAGTCAAGTCCGGCAACTATCAGAAACAAAATTCACAATCCGCTTTGAGTCTGGTTTTAACTGGAATTAGTCCAGCAGTCGATTTAAAAATTATTTTTAGTTAAAGTGAAGTCCGTTTATCGTCCGTTCACATCCGGAAGTTGTCCGGCATAAATTTAAAATCCGTTTTAAGTCTGGTTTAGTTTGGAATTTGTCCGGCAGTCAATTCCGAAATTATTTATAGTCTAAGCGAAATCCGGTTTTCATCATTTCACATCCGGCAGTTTTTTTTTTTTTTTTTAGTTATTATACACTCGTTTTAACGACCTTACTGGCCCAATGAGTGTCCCCCGTAGGGCGTTCCTAGAATTATACTTTTGTATATATTCTTTAAGTGTTTTTGCGTCTACAGAACGGCTTGAAATTAGGAGTACTCGCATTTGCCTGGAGCACCCGGTATATTGGGTTTTCTCGCCAGTGGAGTAGCCATACTTAAATTACGTAAAGCTCTAGAGGGGGGGGGGGGGGTCTAAAAAGTTGTTACACCTGTGTAAACTGTCAAATGTTTACATTATAAAAATTGTTACAGGGGGGTGGGGGGGTCTAAAAATTCCTGAAAAAAGCGTTACGTAATTTAAGTATGGCCCCAGAGGGAAAACTGTAGAAAAACATCACCTGAATACAACCGGTTTATCGACAGTCGAGTTCTAGTGATCTGCACAGGTCGATTACCGACAGTGCATATCATTATACCTCGACGTCTTTACCTTCCACTGAAGTTATCTCACAGCCGGAAAAAATCCCAGGCTCCCCGGGGCGGGAACCAAGCAAGCTTGACGCTTGATTTGGGGCGACCGTAGAGTCCAGGACCTTAACCAACCGAGCTAACACCGTGGTCACATTCGGCAGTTATCCGGCATAAATTTTAAATCCGTTTTAAATCTGGTTTTATCTGGAATTAGTCCGGCAGTCAATTCCGAAATTATTTAATGTCTAAGTGAAATCCGTTTGACATCCGTTCACATCCGGCAGTTGTCCAGCATAATATTTAAATCCGTTTTAAGTCTGGTTTAGTCTGGAATTTGTCTGACAGTCATATATGGAATTATTTATAGTCTGAGTGAAATCTGTCTTGTGTCCGTACATCCGAAAGTTGATGTCCGGTAGTCAATTCAGAAATTATTCAAGCTGGCTCTAGATGCAAAGCTAACTTTGATCCGACACGACATGTCGGACCCGACTTGCACGAGATAGAAAAGGACAGAGACTCTCTCCGTCCATTTCTATCTCATGCACGACGTGCGTGCGGAGCAGTGTTAGGTTCACATGTAGAGCCAGCTTTATAGTCATCGTGATGTCCGTTCTCCGTCCGTTCCCCGTCCGTTTACCTCCGGATTCCGGTGATTTTGGAGATTCATTGATTTGGAAATTTTCTTAGAACATCTCCATCTTTTTAACTATTTTCCATTTCACCCTTTTTACCGGAATACTGAAAAAATCTGGCATATCTTTTACAATTCAGAAAGAGTCAAGTGAATGGCAAGGAGTCCGGTGAAGTTTGGGAATAATCCAGTACTCGTTTTTAAATCCGGAAAGACTCCTGTTTAGTGCAAAAATATTCCTGCATTTTTTTACGATCTGGAAAGAATCCAGATAAATACTGTTTTTATCCTTCAGGGGCCATTCAAGTATTACTTAAGCATCAAAGAGGGGGGGAGGGGGTCCTAAAATGCTTAACCTCTATACAAAAAATTTTTTTTATCCATTGAAAAATGCTTACATGGGAGAGGGGGGTCCAAAATCTCTAAAAATATGCTTACGTAATACTTGAATGGCCCCTCACATGTTTTTAAATCTAGATTGTAGTACGATTTAGTAAGAAAATGGGAAACACATTTTTTAAATTAATTTTTTCTTCAGGTTGTTTGGCCATGTCGTGATGTGTCGTTTTAATGAAAATGATAATAAATAAACGTAACGTTTCGACAAAAAATACGGATTTTTGACAATTAAATCAAATTTATTTACTTCAAGTATACCTACAATTTTTAATTCCTTAAATAAATGTTACTTAAATTGGCACGCTGATTTAAAAATCACATTATATTTAATTTTATTTCAAAGAAATATATTAAATATTTGTTTACAAAAAACGGATTTTAGTTTGACTATAAATAATTTCGAAATTGACTGCCGGACAAATTTCGGATGTGAACGGACAAAAAACGGATTTTACCGTTTATATACTATAAGTAAATTTGGAATTAACTACCGGATAAATTCCAGACTAAACCAAACTTAAAGCAGATTGTGAAATTTGTACCTGACAGTTTCCGGACGTGACCGGACTAAAAACGGACTTCACTTTAACTAAAAATAATATCTAAATGGACTGCCGGACTAATTCCAGAGAAAACCAGACTTAAAACGCATTGTGAAGTTTGTGCTGGGCAGTTGGCGGATTTGACCGGTCTAAAAACGGACTTCGCTTTAACTAAAAATAATTTCTAAATGGATTGTCGGACTAATTCCAAATAAAACCAAACTTAAAATGGATTGTAAAGTTTGTGCCGGACAGTTGCCGAACTTGACCGGTCTCAAAACGGATTTCACTTAGACTATAAATAATTTCCGAATCAATTTTTAATTACAGTAAAACCCTCATATATCGTATTCTAAGGGTGTGGGAATTTTTTCTGATATAAACTGGAATTCGATTTATACGGGTAAAAATACATTATATTTAAATTCAAGGGACCGGCAAAAATATCTGATATAAGCGGGAATCCGATATATGGGGTCCGATATACGTGGGTCCTACTGTATATTATATATCTCCATTGTTACCGTGTAATAAACTGAACTCTATCCGGATTTAAAAACGAGTGCCAGATTAGATCCGTACTTTGCCCTAATCTTTTAGAATTGTAAATAAAATGCTAGATTATTTTCATACAAAACCAGACTCTTTCCAGATTTGAGACGTGTGACGGATTATATCCGTACTGTACCGGATTCTTTCTGGATTGTAAAACTAATGTTGGACTATTTTCGTACATACTCAGAGTCCTATTTGGAATTAAGAATTAGTGACGGATTATATCCGTACTTTACCGGACTCTTTCCGGATTTAATCCACAGATTACATGTATGTTTGATTTAACAAGTTGAACGTCAGAGTTCGTATAGCTCAGTCGGTTTAGGTTCTGCGACCAATCAGTCTGCTTCCGAACTTAGGTAAATTATTTGAGGTAATCATTAATCAAAGATTGAGCAGATTTGTGGATTTAAATAAAATTATCCCGCCGGAGCAGTTTGGGTTTAGAGCAAAAAATTCTACTATTCACGCAGTTACGAGGGTCGTCTCAGATGTGGGCGTGGCGCTCAGCTACAGAAAATTTGTGGCAGCGTGCCTCGTAGACATCGAGAAGGCCTTCGATTCAGTTTGGATTAACGGACTTTTGTTTTAGTTGTTAAATGAAATATGCCATTATGGCCACTAAAAATAATCAGAGTAATGCTGATTGACTAAAGATGATCGTTGCCACCTCGAATGGTCCAGATAGCGAATTATTTAAGTTGAATAATGGGCATGCAGCAGGGCGCCGTAAACTCCCCGATACTGTTCAACGTTTATACTAGCGATCTATTGAAGGCTTATGGTATTAATACAGCGGAAGGTGATGTGTGATGGTGTGAGAGGAAAAAATTGTATAAACACTTGCAAGAGTGTAGTGTGAAAAGTACGTGCAAAGATAGTATAATAAAGAAGAGCTGAAATGGCAAAAACTGTTACTCGACGAGTGGTCTGCTTAGACCCGTATTCGACCTCGTATCTCTGTGAATTATTTTTTCTGTTGCGTAAATTTTTATATTTTTGTTACGCCTGTATGTATATTTATCCTGTTGTTAGCATTGAATATAAATGAAAAAAAAAAGTTTAGGTTCTGCGTTGCGTGCGTAACATCCCGTGTTCGATTCCCTTCATGCGTGCGATTTTTCTTCTTTAAAATAAATGTTGTATATAACACAGCCCCACAAAAAAAAAAGTGTCATGTACTTTTGACCGGAATACCTTAGCCCTATGTATTTTGACGCGCTGAACACGAATCCGAAGTCCATTTTGCTCCATCACGTCAGGATTTTTTTCTAACCTCAAAATCAATAAAATGACACTTTTTGTTCATTAGCATGTGAACCCGACTTAACATTAATACATGCCTTGGGCGAATAGAAAGCTTGGATTGTGACCTTTAAATCGCTTTTTTAAAAATTGTTCTACGATGATTTTTAACGAAGTTATGATGTTTTATTTAAAATATAAATTTTTTCCAAATGTAAATAACACTTCAATTATTGATGTGGTATGGCGTAATGGAAAAAAATGATTTTAAATAAAACATCATAACTTCGTTAAAAATCATCGTAGAACAATTTTTAAAAAAGCGTTTTAAAGGTCACAATCCAAGCTTTCTATTCGCCCTAGGCATGTATTAATGTTAAGTCGGGTTTACATGCTAATGAACAAAAAGTGTCATTTTATTGATTTTGAGGTTAGGAAAAAATCCTGACGTGATGGAGCAAAACTGACTTCGGATTCGTGTTCAGCGCGTCAAAATACATAGGGCTAGGGTATTCCGGTCAAAAGTACATGACACTTTTTTTTTTTTGTGGGGCTGTGTAATCGTTTTAATAAATGTATAACTATTTGCGTAATGTTAAGTTTCAAACTTTGTTTAAAAATGATCTAAACAATTTAAAAAATTTTTTTTTTTTGCTTTTTCGATTAATTCCGGATAAAGCCGGACTAAATCCGGATTACAAAAAAAGTTTGACCAGATTAGTTCCGGACTCTACCGGACTACATCCGGATTTAACTAACGATTAGGACCGTATTTGTTCCAGATTATATCTGGATTTAAATAACGCTTAGAACCGGATTTGTTCCGGACTGTACCAGATGACATTCGGATTTAAACAGCGCTTCGGTCCAGATTTGTTCCAGACAGTACCGGACTACATTCGGATTTAAACAACGCTTCGGACCAGATTTGTTCCGGACCGTACCGCACTACATTCGGATTGTATACGGCCGGATTTATTTCGGATAAGACCGGACAAAATTCGGTGCCAAAAACCTACATTAATTCTAACACTTTCGGACTAATTTCAGATCTAGAATTAATCCGGACTTGTCCGGAATTTTGTCTGGAATTCGTCCGGATGTTTTAGTAAAGCTGGTTTTGAGGGGAGACTGCGTCAACATTTTCAGCTATGTGAAAGAATTAACTTAACTAATTGTCGCTACAATTTTTATAGAAATTCTTAATTTTAATCATCCAAAATTTTTTTTGACAATGTTTGAATTTTTGTGTTTTGTCAAAATGATAAGATTTTAAAATACATGTTTAATTTATTTTAGATAAACATATGTTTCTTAAATAAAAAAAAATTTGTGACCCAAAATTTTAAATTTTACTATTTTTTAACCTTTTTTCGATTTTTTTTTTTTTTTTTTTTGTACAAAAGGGTTATTTTTAACAATCTTAATGAAAAATAAGATCGAAAAAAATGTATAAACTTCTGAAGATGTTTAGTAAATTAAAAAATCATTCAAGAATTTTCTTTTCATATTCATTATTGTATTAATTATATTTCTACTAATCATTTAACAAAAAATAACTAATAATAATTGGTTAAATTCACTTTTAGGTTATGTCAAAATAACAAATATTTTAGTTAAATTCTGTTTACTAATTTAATTAGTCAAATTTTATTTATTATTAAGTTAATTTTTTACTAATAATTAGTTATTTTTAAGTAATTCAGATTTAACCCTAGAAGGACTAACTGGCGTCCTTGGTTCCCCCAGATTTTAAACGTGTATATAATATTTGCATTTAACCGAAAACAGCTTTTATATAGTGATTTTTTCTCGTTTTTTATTAATGAAAAAGAAAGTGTAATTTATTTTTTAATAGAATAAAAATAAATCTAAAAATATTGTAAAAACAAAAAAAAAGTATCAAATTTTCTCAAACTTGACATTTTTTACAAAAAATATTGTAGTTTTTCAACAAAGTGACCAATTTAGAAAAACCCTGTGGATTTTAAAAGCTGAATAGACATACTTGAAGAAATTTTTTTGGACCTTTAAATTATTTTAAAAAAGTATAATTATTTGAATAGAGGAAATTTCAATTATTAATAAAAAAAAATTATGCACGTGAAATTTACCAAAATCAACTATAAAAAAATGGTATTTTTAGTCAAAATATTTCTTAAAAAAAAAAAAAAAAAAAATTTTTACAAGTATAGTCATTACATTTTTGCTTTGTAGGTTCCGTTAAACCGTTTTAATAAAAAAAAAAGAAATTTATTATTCTGACTTTTGAAACGTAAATGACTAACTGGGGTATTTTAGGAACCCAGACTTACTTTAACTGCATAATGAAGCGAGACTTGCGGACGCAACTCACGCCTACCTACTAAAATCAACTGTCAGGTTACTAAATTAAATTATGGTTAGGGTCCAACCAAAATTGCCACTGTATGGGTCAGGAGCCTACTTTAAATTTTGCTTCGGGTAAAAACGACCCCATTAGTCCTTCTAGGGTTAATGTCTATTATTTGATTTTTATATGTTAAATGTTTATGTAGATCTTATATCCCAAAGTTTTTTTTATGTGTTTTGAAAATTTAGAAATTTTTAGGAGTTCAAAATATGAAAATTTCAAGACAATAAAAAAATTTGAACAATAATTTTTTAACACGATATAAAATAGAGGGGGGGGGGAGGTCGAAAAAAGTAAAAAAAGATGTCACGTTATTTGTGGACGTCCTCTAATTTGTATTGACTTCCAAATATTTATTTTCATTAATATAATTTTTTGTAAAATGAAAAATAATAGTAATAAAACTAACTTAAAGTTGATAAAAAATCTGTCAATTTTTGTCACTTTTAAAAGTCTATTTTTTATAAATCTATTTAACAAATATTAATGAAAATTACAATAATTATTTATTTGTACACTTTCATCATGTTTTTACTAGAAAGACGAATATTTATTTTGTTGAATAATTTCATTTTGAAATTTCAAATTTAACCACAAAACATACATTTTTGAACTTACACAACTTTTTTCTGGATGTATTTAAAAAATTAACACTTTCTACATATTTAAGTTTTTGTAAAATCTACAACATATTACATTTTTGCAAAGGTAAGTTGTCGAGTTTATGAATTATTTAAGTTTAAAATTTAATGAAAAAAAGGTTATTTTCTATATTTTAAAATACACTCTGAAGTTTGACAATCGATTACTGATTTTAAATTCAAAATTTTTATTTATATTTCGTCAGTTAATAACCCTTTAATTTATCCTATTTATTAAAACATTAATTAACTTAGTTTTAAATTTATAATTTGTAAATATGCGTTGTTCTGTCGGTATTTTGTGCAATGAGAATTGCGAGAAAATAAAACAAACTTTTTTCTACCTTTCGAGGAATTGTCGGAAAATAATGAAGTTCTTTTGAAATTATGGTTAAATTGTTCTAATTATTTATAATTTATATAATAATACATATAGTACATATTTAAAAATTTCTATTTTAATTATGATTTTATTTAAATTGATAATTATTTTCATTAATAATTGTTAAAGTTTATTAAATTATTAATCAACAGAGAAAAATATGAATAAAAAAAGAAATACAATTTTAAGAAAAGTAAATTCTCTTCCAAGTATATGTTTGAGAAACGTAAATTCTATCAATGGGAAGGTAAAAAAACATAAATACTTTTTATGTCATTTTTTCAAGTTGCGACGTTTGGATGGTGAAGTTTACCATCCTCTTCAGGCTAATTTTATTGAATAAATATATAAACACCAAATTAATATAATGAAAAACAATTGACACACACATTAAGGTATTAGTCGCGTAAATGCTCCCGCAAAACTCCCGCAAAATAAAAAGAACAAAAAATTAACTTTTATATCAACTCACTTGCTTCCTTGTGACCTCTTCTAATGTAATATATGTAATTTTAACGATTTTGAGTCAGGTACTATAAGTTATCGTGATGTATTCCTCACACGTTTTCGACATTTTTCAATGAAACCATGTGAAAATGAAAAATTATGAATTTTTAAATTATTGTATTTTTTATACGGCGTGGTCAATAAAGTTAATTTTTTTTTAAAGGATTTATTTTATATCAATGTGTAACTTAGTAGTTTTATTTGAAAAACTGACGACTTGTTTTTTTATAATTGAATATAAGAGACATTTTTTACATGCATTTTGTGCTATTGCATGTAAAAGGTATAAACTTTGAATTAATATTTTGAAGCTCAGAAGTGCTAAAAATTAATAGGATAGATCTCATTTCATAGATAAATACCTCATGAATACAGATACAAAGTTTTAAAAAAATCTGACGAAAATCATTTTACGCGACTAATACCTTAAACTTTAAATAACAATTTAAATAATAATACCTGGGTATTCGTGTCAAATTAAATACATTGCAACTAGTCATATTTAAAATTTTTGTCAAGATTAAAATACAATAAATAACAAGTAATAATAAAGAACAGAGAGAGGACCGACGTTACAATTTCCGTCATTTCGATACAAGTATTAAGTCAAAACTAAATTTAAAATTAAAATAAGTTTGCAAGAACACCACGTATACTGGAAATATAAGAGGTCAATGAAATCAAAAGTAAACAAGTTCAGAGGGAGACACCTGAAAATAGTTAGGAATATAGTTTTCTAATTAGAGCGGAATAACTCTTACTCAGAAAACAGATGTCTTCTTTTTTATTAATAGTAGAGTCATTATTTAAAATATGTATCATTTCGGAAATTAAACGTTTTTTCCGGTCAGGTTCGAGATCCAGTATAGTAGTGTCGTTCCAGACGAAGTCATGTTTGAACTCAAGTTGATGAATACGCACGGCAAGTTTAACATTCTTTCTTTTTTATGTTCGTTGACACGTTCAATCAAAACATTCGTTTCTTGCCATTTTTCAGATACATCTTTTCCCAATTTAACAAATTTTGGGAAATTTTTATTAACAATAGGGATTGTATGAATATTATATGATTGTAGAATTTTTGATAGTTTTGGAAAAGAATTATTAAACGGTAAACAAATTTTAGGAATTTGTTCATACAGAAGTGATCTGGGAATTTTGGGATCCGAATCATTCTTGTCAAATCTAATTTTGTTTACACGGATCTTAATGTATTTGTTGAAAAAATAAGATGGAAAATCATTGTTAATAAGGATTTGTTTAACTTTATTTAAATTTTCTTTGTGAAACGAATGGCGTGAAAGAAGAATTGCCCTGTCTACCAGATTGTATACAATATTTATTTTTTGTTGGTTGGGATGGTTAGAAAAATAATTAATAAGTCTACCAGAAGAGGATGACTTCTGATACCAATTACTAATTATTTTGTTATTTTGGATATTTGAAGTAACATCTAAGAAGTTTATTTGATTATCAATCTGGAGTTCATGAGTAAATTGTAAATTATCGTTATATGAATTAAAAATATTTAGGATCAAATCAATATGGTCTTTATAAATACAAACAATCGTGTCATCAACGTATCTATAATAAAACAATGGAATACAATTGTACTGAGTTTTTAAAATATTGAGACACTTACATTCAAAATCACACATAACAATATCTGCGAAAAGTGGTGAAATGGGAGAACCCATCGGTGTACCATCAATTTGTTTATAGTATTTGTTGTTGAAAATAAAAAACGTATTGTAAAAGAGAAACTTTGTACATTTTACAATCTCAGAAAATGATATTTCACAATTTGTTAATGATGTTATTCTTCGTTCTAGTCCTTCAATAACTAAATTTAAAGGAATTTTAGTACATAATGAGTCAACATCAAGGGACATTAACACATAGTCATAGTTAAATTCTCAAGTTTCTTCATAAGATCAAAACTGTTATTAATATGAGATTTTGGAGCTTGAATGTTAGTTTTTAAATCATTATATAAAACTTTTGCCAAAAAATGTGTTGGACTGTTGACGAGTGATACTATTGCACGAAAAGGAACATCTTTTTTATGAGTTTTCGGAAGACCGTAAAGTTTTGGTAAGATAGTATCAGTTAAATTTAATTGATTATGATGATATTTATATTGAAGACAATGATTTTCCATCTTATTTTTTTAACAAATACATTAAGATCCGTGTAAACAAAATCAGATTTGACAAGAATGATTCGGATCTCAAAAATGCCAGATCACTTCTGTATTAACAAATTCCTAAAACTTGTTTACCGTTTAATAATTCAAATTTTCCAAAACTATTACGAATCCTAAAATCATATAATAATCATATAATGTAAAAGCATAGAAAAACCCCTCTTACCGCCTGCCCCTCAAAGACAGTCACCATCCTCCTTAACTACAATTTACGGCTGAAAAATAAAAAATTTAGCTAAAATTCCAACTCGTCAGCTTGACTGTTCAGAGTGTGAGAGAAATTATGAACCAAAACACATGAAATATTAAACATTAATATTACGGTAGTCTGTTCATGTCAAAACACATGAGTCATGTTTATAAAAGAAAAAATATAATAGAGTATAAGTGCTATTATATGCAATGTCTGATTAATAAAATAACTTTTTAACCATAAAAATTTAACACTCCAGTTTTCTCAGTGAAGGAAACCACTCCAATATCAAAAATAAAAACTCGAATTTTGCAGGCCTGTGTAATTTATACCTACTGTTAACAACATTTATTGTAAACAAATTTACGCATCTAGGCTTTAATCGTAGTCATGATTCAAGTTTTTCTATGAATTTTACATTTTCGGGGTCAAAACCAGAAAGGAAATAAATAAAAATTGATTTTGATCCCAAAATTGTAAAATTAATAGAAAAATTCAAATCTTGACAAGTAGATTAAACTCCAGCATAAAGATATAGCTACAAACAATTTGTTAAATTTGTTCATAATTAATGTGGTTTACAGTATAAATGACTTAATGTACATCAACTATCTATATTTTTTTGTACACCCTGCACTAATTTTGCAAAATTTGTTTATATAAAAATTAATAACAATAGTTATTATTAACTTAAAATAGCATTTTAAAATTACGTAGGGACACATAAAACAACGTCATGACCCAGAGGAAAGTCCCATACATTCCTAGGTTTTTGTTGTCGCTAAAACCGAATATGACCATAAAAACATCGGGTCTTTGCCCATTTCCCCCCTAGCCCCACCATCCTTACACCTCACGGGGTTAGTGTTTAAATTTTTTTAAAAAAGTCGAATGGCGTATCTATTCCTATGTTTTTAGGGGCCTGAAACCGAAAAAGACCACCAAAAACAAATTCTCTCACTTCTTCGCCCCTAACTCCCCTGAGAGGAGGTCGGAAATTTTGAATTTTACAAGACGTCGAGTTCGGTGTCTAATCTTATGTTTTTTGAGGCGCTGAAACAAAAAATGACCACCAAAAACAAATTCCCTCCTCCTCCGACCCCTATCACCCTCTGGGAGGAGGTTGGAATTCCGAATTTCACAAAAAGTTGAGTTCGGTGTCTATTCCCATGTTCTTTGGGGCGGTGAAACCGCAAAAGGACACCACAAAAAAATTCGTCCACTCATCTCCACACCAGGCTCCTGAGGTGAATAGTGTCATTTTCGCGTTATACGCCTAAAAACTCCTCTTTGACGTCGGTTGTCTAAAACAACCATTGTTAAAATGAACGTAAAAAACCACACTTTGTTTTTCCAATTTTTCCAGGAATCTAATTTCTAAAGTTTCAGAAACTTAAAAAATTCAAAATCTCATTACAATATTGTATAGATTGGTGCATATTTAAGTTAGTCTATTACAAATGCTGTTTTGATTTTAATTGAAACATTTTGACATTTCAGAAGGTAATATTTGATCGCTCTCCATTGTTAATAATAAGACAAAGATTTATTGATCCATGGAAGCCAAATTGTGTAGGTAAAAAAAACTAGCAGATTGAATGAAAAGACATAAAGTCTTCCCTCATAACAAAAGGATATCCCTGGGATATCCCGCTGAAATTTGAGATATCCTAGGGACATCCCCAGTCTATCCAAATTTCCGCCTCATGAGATATACTCAAATGATTTAGAAAAAAAATTTGGAGGTATGAGGATTTGAACCCGCGCCCTTGCGCACAGCAAGCGCGGCCGTAACCAACTGAGCCACTGAAGGTTGTTATAGGCAGTGGAGAAAAACATCAGTACTTAATGTAAAGAATATTGGTTGAACTTAAAAAATTGTTATTTAAAAAAACCTAAATATATCTAGTAATTATCTTAAACAAATACAAATATTTGGTACTACTAATTATTTTATGATACATTTTGGTTACAAGTAATGAATATTATGGTTATAATAAACAATAAGTAATAGCCCGAGGTCCTCTCGATGGCATATTGCAAATACTATATCCCATGTAGGATATCCCTGGGATGTTCCTGAGATATCTCAACGGGATCTCCCTGGGTCATCCAAATTTCCGTCCCGTGAGATATCCCAGGGTTATCCCTGAGAGGTCCTGGGATCATAATGGGATATTCACGAGATATCCCATGCTGTGAGGGTTTATTGACAACGTTTCGTCAACATTTCGTTGACCTCTTCAGGCTAAAAACACAATATATAACATATTTAATAAGAGTTTTTTAACACGAACTAACACACATAAGTGTAAAAAAAGAAGATTTTTACCTCGAAAGGAAAAAGTTATAAAATTAATACATCACGAGCTGTGAAATTGTCACAAGATATGTTTACTTGTCCTAGGCCAGGGACAAACTGAATTAAATTAAAAGAGAGCGAAGATTACAAATTAAACGAACGTATACAAGACATTGTAGGATCAAAACAAATAAAAGTTAAATAGCCCAAAATCAAAGAGAATTTCACGAAATAGGAAAATTCTTTTGCAAAAGTTGCTTATAAGTTTTGTTTAAACCGTCGATATTATCTTTTTTATTAACGCTGTTCGGATCATGGTTAATAAAAATCATTTCTGACATTTCTTGATTTTGGGCTATTTAACTTTTATTTCTTTTAATTCTACAATGTCTTGTATACGTTCGTTTAATTTGTAATCTTCGCTCCCTTTCAATTTAATTCAGTTTGTCCCTGGCCTAGGACAAGTAAACATATCTTGTGACAATTTCACAGCTCGTGATGTATTAATTTTATAACTTTTTCCTTTCGAGGTAAAAATCTTCTCTTTTTACACTTATGTGTGTTAGTTCGTGTTAAAAAACTCTTATTAAATATGTTATATATTGTGTTTTTAGCCTGAAGAGGTCAACGAAATGTTGATGAAACGTTGTCAATAAAGACTTTGTGTCTTTTCATTCAATGCGTTAGTGTTTTTTACCTACCCAATTTGGCTTCCATGGATCAATAAATCTTTGTCTTATTATTTTGACATTTCATTTAACCAAAAAAACGCAGTGGTTGTTTTAGACGACCAACGTCAGAGAGGAGTTTTTAGCCGTATAACGCGAGATTACGAATCCAAAGTCAAAATTTAAAAATTCAATATGGTGGATCTAAAATGGCAAACCTAAGATGTCGGATATAAAATTTTGAAAATTTATGGATTTTACTGAAACTAGGTATTTGGCAGGTTTTGAGGTCTCTGATTACGAATCTGGGGTCAAAATTTAATAATTCATAAAAAAAGTCGTAAAATTAAGTACAAAATTTAATAAAAAAAATATACAAGGACAGCTTGTATTTTCAGTTAGACGTTTCTTTAGTACAGTATTTTATTGGAAGGCTTAACCTTACCATTTATTTAATCCCAATGTAAAATAATGATTCTGTTTAGTAGATTCCCACCTGCATCTTGTAGCATATATTACCCATGTGAAAAAGTGGCAAAATTTCTTGAACCCTATTCACGAAAAAGAAGAATGTTACAATTTTGTTCGTTTTTGGTTATTAGCAATTCTTTTTTATTTAACGGTTAATCAGTATTAATTCCCATGTGGAAAATTGAAAAATTAGTTTTTAAAAAACCTTTGCGTGATAAAAAAGAAAGTCACATGTTCTGTTGTTTTTTTGGGCGATTTTTTGTTTGTTTAACGATTCAGTATTAATTTTCATATGAAAGAAATGCAAAATTTCTTGAAAAAACCTATGCACGAAAAAAAGACAACTTGGTTTCGTAATCAGGAACGTTAAATACCGCCAAATACCAAGTTTCAATAAAATCCATAAATTTTCAAAATTGTATGTCCTCTATTTTGGATCCGCCATTTTGAATTTTTACATTTTGACCTTGGATTCTTAATCAGGGATCTCAAATTCCGCTAAATACCAAGTTTTAATAAAATATATAAACTTTTAAAATTTTATGTCCTTTATTTTGAATTTTTAAATTTTTATTTAACACATGCACAAAAAGTCTCACTTTCAAGCAATGAAAAAAGTTTCGAACAGGACGTTTTACAGGTACGGATGGTGTAAATACTTTACCGCACAGTTTCTCCCTTCAGTTGCCTCCAATAATGCTTGTCAAACACGCCTGCCAACCTAATTATTCGTTTCTCACGTTTCTCACTATGGATGTTTCTAGAATATCAGCTGTCGCGTGTATTTATTTTCACGTTTTGAAAAATTCCTTGCTTGGAATAATTTTGACTCTGAACAGGGCCTTTTAATAGAATAATTTAAAGTTAGCGGTGTCACTAGCTTTTAATTTGGTGTAACTCGAGATCACCTACCAGTAATCGACATTGTTGACATATGAAACAGCTAACCTAATCTCGAAATGTCAACTATTTAAAAGATTTAAAGTTATATAATAAATAGCTTTAGATTTCGTTCTTTTGTTGCGGGGGGATCCGACCCCGAACCCCCCGCCAGGGTTTCACCCATGGAATTCATTGGGGGGGGGGGGGGGGTTGAACCCCCCCGCGGAGCCAAAAGCTACTCCGTCGACTTGTCAGTGGTTTTTGTTTTGAAGTGAAATAACAGTGTGTGTTGCGGTTTTGTAACTAAGTAGAGACTTCTATCACCTCACGATCACTTTCTACACGTGATCGAAGTAGGGCTAAAACAGGCTTTTTTGAGAATTTAAGTCCATTTTTCTCAAAATCTCTACGTGACGGGCACTTTTCGAGGTCAAAGCCATGTTCAGCGATGAAAAAGCTATAAGAATATCATGGTCCGATCTTTAAATCAGAAAAAAAGAAATTTTTTGTCGACCAGTGTAATTTAAATTGTTTATAAATTTTTTATACAAAATATGGATTTTTTAAAATTAAATTTTTGCAATTGTATTCATTAAAAAGAGTGAACATTTTTAGATAATCAAAACAAGTTTCATTAATTTATTGCAAACGACTGTTAAGTTATTAATTTTTCTTTAAAATGTTGCTAAATTTTGTTACTAGGTGATTCTTCAGAAAGTGGTAACTTTGGACAACATTAAATTTTCAAATTAAAAATTTTTTTTATTGAATATTACTTATGTAGTACTTATTAACAATTACTCAAATAAATAATTTTATAAAAATTTGAGCTTAAACTCATGCCTTTAGTCTTACATCGAAAATTTAAAGTTTAAAATTGTAAAGGTTAAAAAAATTAATTTAAAATTTTTAATTTTTTACCTTAACCAAACATCCCAAGAATGTTCTGTTAGTTGGAGGATGCGTTAAGATATCCAAGGATCTTTTTGGGTTATTTAATTATAAATTGAAATAAACGTATTTAAATAAATAATTACATATAAAAAAATCAATATTTTAGTAATAATCCAAGTTAACGATATTTTGTATTCGCCTCGGACACGGAAGCACGGTAGCACGTCTATCGGTGCCGCAGCGCATTTTTCGTTGGATAAAAAATAACTAGTTACATTGAAAGTTTTCATAATTTGTTATAAAAATAAGAATATACGTGTTTTATTCAATTTAATTTTTTTCAAAATTAATGCATAATATTGCTATTGGTTTTTTGTTATTTAATAAGATTTACTGAACTTAAACTCGCAGCTTATTATTAAAAAATTTATCGTCAAAACATGCTTATGATTTTGGTTGATTCCCCGTTCGTAAATATAATTATTATTTTGCTTACTGAAAAAAATAATTTTAGACAGAACAAGAAATTGTCTCTCTAATATATTTTTACTCACATTAAATTTAAATTTTTAAATTATTATGTAAAAGCCTGCAGTCGAAATGGTAAATTTTTTTCTTTAATTTTATAGGTTATGTACCTTTATTTTTAAAAAAAAGTAACACGTTACCTTAGGTACTTAGATGAAAACAAAATTATATTTTTTCATTTTAATTTTTTAAGTCTTAAATACATACTTTCGTATCTTTAGAATCTTTTAAAAATAATCTTTCTAACGACAAGAAAATTTACTATTAAAGCAACCACAAAGAAACTAACGAACACGCTTACGAAAAATAATTTTATTTTAAAGTTTGATTAAAACTTCACCAAACATTAGTAATCATTTTACGAATTAAATAAGAACTTTTTTACAATATTTGAAATTTTGATCATACAAAACAAGTTAATAAATGATTTTAAAGAACTAATTTTCATTTTTTAAGAAGTGAGGCTATATAAAAAGAATTCTATTTATTTTAATTTAATCTGCTTTTATTATAATATGTATCACAACTAAGCTTTAATATTTGCTGTTGATTTCAACCAAAACAGAGTTACATGTTTGTTTTTAAGCAAACTCTTTTTTTATCGTCTTTATTATGATATTCATTGTGATCTGTCATTGTAGTTATCCTACGAAAAATGCCTATTTTTGCCACTTCGTGCGCTGACGGTCATTTCCGGTATCATTTTAAATCTATGCCCGGAGCGAATAGAAAACAAAACACTATTCCCATGCTTTTCGAATATAATGAACCGGAGTTTACAGAAACCGGAGTTTATAAATCAAAGAAAATAAATTATTTTAGCCGTAAAACTTAATAAAATAAGAAGACTTTTGCAGAATACTGCATAGATTTGTCTATTTTACATCACTGTTATTTGTATTTTATTTTAAATATAAACAATTTAGTCATTTTTGGCGAACCGGAGTTTACATGTCATTAAAATACGCAGTAAATTAATAATAATTTTTCAATTTTAAAACTAAATATCCCATTTCTTCATGTAAGTTTATCCATACAGCAAATTGTTCATCTTACTAACATAAATAGTTAATGAATATTCACTATAAAAATGATTAAAATTGCTGAAAAACATTGAAGATGTAAACTCCTGTTCCAAATAACGAAAAGGTGGAGAAAGTATTAAAAAATGATTTACGCAAAACTTATTAATAAAATCTGAAAGATGATACAACAAAAACATAGTTTTTCAGATAAACTGTCGATTAGAATAGATAATAGTATATTAAGCAACAAGGGGTTAAAGGCAGCCATTTGTTTACGCTGATGTTTGCGTACGAGTGACAGTCGAGGGCGAAGCCCGAGACAAAACCACAACTGCACTTCAAAAGGGCAGCAACTGTCTTTTAATTTTTTCAGTGTGTTTCTGAAAAAGTTCGTTAAGTGTCGAAATTGTACGCTGCCTGGAAAAGTATTTTTAAGGTTATATTAATTCTCTCCTTGTAACATCCTTAAGACAAAACACAGAAACCTTTTTTACTGTTCCAATAAAACGTATTTTTATAAAATAACACGTACTTTAAATATCTTTTACATTGAATATGTCAATATTAAAATCCAAGCAGATTTATAGAAAACTTCCAATTTCTTAATGAAAAAAATTTTTTATTCGTTTTTCAATGGCTTTTTTTTTTAAATATTTTTACGAAAAAGAAGACATTTTTTAAGGGAACAAAATTATTTGCAGTTATTATTTATTTTTAAAAAAATCATTTTGCATATAATGGTTAAAGTTTAATATTATGTATAACTTGTTATTATAGAACCTAATATAAACTGTGGAGTTTAAGATTACTACGAGGTTTGGAATTAAAATCGAGAATTCTGAAAGTTGATATGAGGATGTCAGTAAGGTAAAAGTCCCAGTTATTAGACATGTACCATAACGTAGCCACTAACGTAAATTTTATTCTTTATTGAGCTGTACAAGTGAGATCAAGCTAATATAATTATACATTTTAATAACTTTAGTAATAAACATCCAATATTAAATTTATTTCATGAATATGTTAAAGTTTTTAAAGTTAAAATAATGTTTGAGTCAGTGTCGTAAAATTCTCTTTGGGTCGGTAAGCATTTCTTAGCTTACAGGCAAGAAATTCCTATTCAGTGTTAAGATGATAACTGTCGAAATACTGGATCTTTAGGTATAAGTAAAGCAGCTTTATAATCCTTAGAATATTTTTAATGAATATAAAACGAAAAAATGCAATTTTTAATCATTTTTATATTCTAAATTTACGCGGCTACGTATTGGTACGTAAAATTTCCACTTGACCAAAAGCGAGCCTGTCAGCAGTTCATTTACATTTTATTATTATATTAGCAGGTTTTAATTGCAATTATCGTAAATAATTATTAAATATGTAATTTTAAGCTTATTTGATATATAGACTGTTCAATATTTTTCATAATTATTTAGGATGCTGTCAATATCTTTAGAAGTGCATTCATAACCTCAAACCATGGACGTAAGTCCATGCGGCATGCCTCAAACTAGTAATACTTGAAAAGTAATCAAACAAATCAAACAAAAAATTGGAGAGAAGTTAGTTGAAACGTAAAATAATGTTACAATCACGAGTTACAATTTTTTTTAACCTCGCATTTCAAAACTTGTATTTATTATTTAAAAAAGTTTAATTTACATTTTAAAAAATTATCTTTGAAATAAATTCAAACTTTAGATAAAAATACAGAATCTTCATAACCTCATTTATTCATTTGTTTCATATATTAATGTTTTCATTATGCACCTTCTTTTATATTAAAATGAACAATTTGATTTAATTTTATATTGCGACAATTTGAATATTCTATCACTTTAATAATAAATAAATGTTTTTAAGTACTTAAATACTTTTTATGATAATTTTAAAACCATTGCCAGTTATTGGGACTTTTAAAATTGGCCAAGCGGACAACTTTTTTTTTCATTGACAGCTATTGGTACATGCAATGGACTGATATTATTGTTAAATTAATCCTTAAAATTGCCAAAAATGTTAGTATTTTTTAATAAACAAGTAGAATATGAGTTTATCTTTCAGAATAAACAAACTTTCTTAATGAAAAACCTACTTGACATAATATATTTTAACAGTTAAATTCTTAAGACTGTGACCACCCTGGCGAGATTTTATTTTAATTATTTGAAATTATAGGAGTGAGATTCTACTAGGAAAGACGAGGGGTTCGACTCGCGGGGGGGAAACACAAATCTCGAAATTGACTCTCAGTACTTTAAAGAATGAAGCGACAAGCGACTGCAACCATCAGTCTCCAAAAGGCCAAAAGAGAGAAACCATAAGAGTGGAGTCAAGACAAAAGGCGACTTACCGATTCTGATGAAAATTAACAGTAGCGAAAGTCGCAGACTCTGGAACGAGGGTTGTAAAGCCGATTCACGGCTTCCAGTGAACACTGGGTGAAAGTACTCAACCAACGGATAATGTCAATTCAATAATAAATGTCACTTATCGTGAACAGTTAGACATTTATTAACAAGGATTAATTTCACCAATCGAATACAAAAAGTTACAAACAGTGTACGCGCGGTAGGATACCGGTCGTTCGCACGCTCGCTCGCATCAATCTGACGCGACCGGCAACAGGTGATACGTCGTCTGCTAAGTCAGACGCGCGCGCCACCTAGCGGCAATAATCAGGCGCGGTAAATTCCATTTGAATTTAAATTCAAATGTGTTAAATAATCGGAGGAGCGAAATCGGAGGGAGACGGCAATTTTAACCCTTAAAACGATAGGGATCGTTACAAGACCCTTAAGCGTCCCGTAACTGGGACATTTACCTTAATACGCTTGAAAATGTTAGAAAGGTTGAAAAGAGGGTTTTAAATATTTTTATAAAAAGTCAAGAATTATAGATTTCAAAAGGACGGTTTCTAATATATTTTAACATTATTAAGAGTGTGAAAAGAAGTTGTAGAAGATGCAAAAGAGATTTTATTAGATGCTAAAGAGAGTGATGAGATCAAGGAGACGTAATGGAGGTTCTCTTAAGCAGTACAGAGGTTTAAATGAAGGTCTATATTTCGACTCGGGAACATTACTAAATCTATCTGAATCGTCAAAATAGTGAAAAAAACGTTAATTTGTTATGTTTTTTTTAATAAAAACTTAATTACGTCTGTCTCAAACTTTGGAGAAAGAAAGTCAGTGATGAAGTTTTGATTTTTCAAAACTTTTTGATATACAATTGTTTATCAAAACATAATAGAGTGTCACTCAAATTTTCATTTAGTTTTCTTGTAAATTGTTGCTTTGGCAACAAATTGTTTAACGACACAACCCGTGCGCTGAGTTTTTTCCTTGAACCTATTCGAGAAAGCGACAGTTGCTATGGGTATTTTGGAAAACATAACCAAACATATACAATTTGTTTAACGAAATATTTAATGATATTAATTATAATTGCAATAAACAAAACAACATTTTATTGAACCATATTCAGATATATATTTTTTTAATACTGACAAACATTGAATTTTAAATATTTCTTGTTCGAATTTAGTTATTTATTTTATAGTCCAGTCAATACATCGGGAAAAAACGTATTATACGGTAATAACTCGGAAGGTCGATGTTTATCCGGGTAAATTTTTCAAAAAAGGTGCAAAAAATCGCGTTTTCTGAAACTGTCGGTTTTCTGTACATTTTACGTGAGAAATATGTTACATAAAAGAAAAAGTATATAAAATTTTGAGTTTTTTAAAAAAAAGATTAACTTAATTGGACAAATAGTTCCCGAGTTATGCCTTTTCAAAGTTTACTAATTTTTCATTATTTTTGCCCGAAAAAACCTTGTTTTCAAAAAATAACGCCAAACTTTTTTTTACTTAATCGGATAAAAAAATAATGTACATAAAGGTTGTAGTAGACTATATTAGCTTTAAATCATATTATTATCAATATTATTATCAGTCAAGTCTATTTTACTCTTAACATTACTCGGCACTCACGACGTGGCCATGGTAAACATTTAGTTCCTCTATTTTTTACCTTTTATTTTTAATTTTTACATTCTCATCCTAAATGAGAAGGTATTAAATTTGTGCGATTTTGAACTTTTGCTAAAACCTACATTTCTCGACGTTTTGAGACCTCCTAATTCCAAAAAAAATGGGTTTTACGAAAGTGTCTGACTGTATGTCTGTCTGTCTGTCTGTCTGTCTGTCTGTCTGTGTAAAAAATTTTGAAATCCATTAACTTGAGTAAAAATTCATCTATCAATTTGAAATTTGGTATGCGTTTTAAGTGACCAAAAATACAGATCGAGTTCGTTAGCCAGCTATTTTGGACGAAAAATGTCAAAAATAGAACATTTTCTAACTTCACAAAAAAAATTAAAAATTAAAAAAAAAAATTCTCTATTTTTTTTCTCAAAGTACAAGTAAAAACAAACAAATTTCGTTAATGAATGTTTTTGATATAATGCAAACCCAAAAAGATATGAATTTTTTAAGTTTTACAATTGTATAAAAGTATTGTTTGAGGAGAAGAGGGGGAGGGGGGAGGTGAAAATCGGTCAGAAGACTGTTGACGCATTATCATCTTTCTAAACTCAAGTAGAAATTAACAAGAAACTAACTATTTAACTGCTAAAAACCTTTAAAATCCTCAAAATACACGTTATATATGCAAAAAATAGAACATAATATGGGAAAATCATATACAGAAACACTATTATTTTGCAAAAAAATAAATAAACTCTCGGTTTTTTCTTCCTATTTACTTTTATTGATCACACCTAATAAAACTGCATCAAAAAATATTGACTTTTCTAAAAATTTTTGGAAATTTTGAAAAAATTTATTTTTACATTCTCATCCTAAATGAGAAGGTATTAAATTTGTGCGATTTTGAACTTTTGCTAAAACCTACATTTCTCGACGTTTTGAGACCTCCTGATTCCGAAAAGATAGTTTTTTAGTGCCACATTCGTCTTGGTTTAATGGAAAATTTGAAATTCGCCTCTCAGCCTTCAGAAACATTATTAATATTTTGAAATTTAAATCTTTGAGTAAATTGAAGTGTTTTTAAATTTAAAACATTTGTGAATAAGTAATATTATGTGGTTATTAGTAATATATTAAGAATAAATTTTAAGTAATAAATATTTGAAATTCACATTTTTGGCATAAAAGGAATAATGAGACAGGCACACAATAGAAATACACACTAGTGTATTTCTATCTGATTTTTGGTGCTGAATCCAAATCTGAAGTCAGAAGTTTTAGATTGACAAAATTTTTTGGGTTAAACTTAAAAACTGTTGATTAACACGAATTAGAGCAAATTTCAAAAAAAAATTCGCTTAGACACTACAATAGTGTATTTCTTTTTGATTTTGGGTGCTGAATTCGAATTTGAAGTCAGAAGTTTTAGATTCGCAAAATTTTTTGAAAATACCTCAAAAAAACGAATTTGATTCCATTAAATGGAAATAAACGAATTGAATTATTCCAATGTATTTTTCCTTCTGCATCTTAATTTAAAGTGAGAATTGTCTCCATTTTGGTATCAATAGATTCGTTGAATAGAACTGCATGTGCACTGCAAAAACATGGTATCTTAAGTTTTACAAAAATGTCTTAAATTAAGATATTTTTGGTGTCTAAGACACGAAAAATGTCTTATTTTAAGACATTTTTGAACAATTTAAGATACCTATTTTGCAGTGTGATAGTTATAGTTTAAATCATTTTTTAAAATTATTTACAAAAAAAAAATTCTAATAGTAACGGATTCCTCTCATTTTGATGCAATTTGACCTCTTCTATATAGTCACTAAATTATCCCTTTCTATTCGAGAGGATTTTCCTCTTCTATCTTCTTCTGTCAAATTTACAAATTTCACATATTATTGTAAAATTCATAATTTGTCACAAACTTGATATTTTTTTACATAAAAAATTTACCCGTTTTAAAATTAGAGTATGTAATTTCCCGAATATATCTCAAGTATCAGAATTTTTTATTATTTTTAATTCTTTATACTATTAAATTAGGTTGAAGTTAAACAAAAGAGTGGCTATGTGTCAAAAATCCTTTTGCTCTCGCAAAATTCTCTTACAAATTGAGTAATAATAGAAGAGGGATATTCCTCTGCTAACGAGATAATTTTTTTTTTCGTGTTTGTTGTAAAAAATTGTTATTAAAATCTTAGAAACTCCAGAAAATGAAAGAATACTTGATAAAAACTTAAGCAAAGTGCTTTGCGTAGTCCAAAAATCGTACAAGGCTTCGAGCTCGGGTATAAGAACAGAAGAAAAAACTTAGGCAAAGTCACTCGCGTGTTATTTGTATCAAAAACGTGGTCAAAGCTGAGCGCTGTATACGAAATAAAAACTACGCAAACGCCATGCTTGCATTTAGAAAAACTCGCATTTCCATTTTTTTCATATAATTTGTTTAAACAATGAACTTTTGATTTCATAATTAAATAGAACATTATCATTTTATACACAATGTGAATTTAAATTCAACAATTTTTTAATTTTTATCCGGGTACTTAATGTTAACAGTTTTTCTTGATTTTCTCAGCTCTACCAAAATGTCGTTTCCCTAAATTTTTCCTTAGTAAAGCAGTGTACTATCTCGGCGATTTCATTTTCCTATTTTTGCTTATATTCGTGTTCTTGAGCACTTGTTGGATCTAAACTCAACAAATCAAGCCAATCTGACAAATCTAACTCCACATTAGGTACACTGAAAAAAATGTTTAGTCATATCAACAAAAATTTTGTTGGCTTAACCAAATTTTTAGTCAAAGCAACAAAAATTTGGTTGGCTCAACCAAATTTTTGTTGATATGACTAAACATTTTTTTCAGTGTATTAGTGCGAAAAATTACATAGCAATACACTAGTGTAGTGTCTTGTCTATGACACTTTTTTTGGGTGCTTTTGTAATTTATTATACTGCACGCAAATAAAGTGTCTATATTATTTTAAAAATAAAAAAAATACATAGTAATAATTTGAGGAAAAAAAGCGTGTTTAAAGTATTAATACTTACTGACATATTGTGTTAACGTACAATTTCTGTTTGTTAGACATTGCTCTTAATTGTATTCTAAATTTGAGTTTAATACTATATTGATTTGAAGACTATAGTCTTACTCAATCATGGAATTGTATCGAGGCAGAAGTCAACTAATATCAATAAGTTTAAACAGAAATTGTAGTGTTTTTTAATGACATTTAGGTGCAACAACCCTTTGCTTTGAGGATTTAAGTAACTGAGATTTTTCTTTTCTCTCCAGTAAATCGCAAATATTCCGGAAAGTATTAGTATCGAGCGCGAAGCGCGAGTGCCGTGATGAGAATGTATTCCTTAAAGGCGTAGAACTTTAAGACAAAAAAAGTTTTACATTTTAAGTGAAAACCCAATTTAGAATAGCGCTAAACAGGCCAGATTAAACTGGCTCATGTCGTAGGGAGAGTATTTAATTTCGATAACGACAAGCATGCATTACATGGTCGAAGCGTGCAGCCTGACGAGAAGATTGAAAATGATCGGAGTGCGAAACACGACGTTCATTTCAAATACGGAGCGCGTAGCGCGACGACGACCCTCGCGCGCCCCGAGGCGCGCTGAAACTAGCGAGCGAAGCGCGCGATGAGAATGTGACGGAGCGCGATGTCAGATTTTTTGGGATGGAAAGGAGGCACTGATTGGCAGTAATTGAGAATCCGCCATTTTGAATTAATAAAATCTTTTTGCATATTCATAATCAGCGACACCTAAAACGCCTAGATAATAAGTCTCATGAAACTTAACCAATTTTATATAAGTTTAGTCCGCCATACTAGATCCATTATTTAAAATTTTTGAAAATTTGACTGCAATTCGTAACCAGTGACAAATAAACCGATACAGAGCTTCACAAAAAAAA
This sequence comes from Ganaspis brasiliensis, assembly GCA_037103525.1. Lineage (NCBI taxonomy): Eukaryota > Metazoa > Arthropoda > Insecta > Hymenoptera > Figitidae > Ganaspis > Ganaspis brasiliensis. Next base: position 42,827 of record JAZKLR010000342.1, on the reverse strand, counting down.
AAACAATCGTCTGCATTAATTGTTGAATCAGCAATTTAGAATTTGTAAAATCTGACTCCGAATTCGTAATCAGCGACCCCAAAAACTCCTAGATACCAAGTCTCACAAAATTAACGAAGGTTTAAAAAATTTCGCCCGCCATATTGAATTTTTAAAATCTAATTGCAAATTCGTAATCAACGACCCCAAAATCTCCTAGATACCAAGTTTCACGAAAATAACCAATTTTTAAGAATATGGTCCGCCATATTGAATCCACCATTTTGAATTTTTAAAATGTAACCATGGATTCGTAATCAGCGACCCTAGAAGCCCATAGATTCAATGTCTTATAAAAATCAACAAATTTTTTAAAAATATTGTCTGTCATATTGGATGCACCTTGAAAATTAACAAAATTTTAAATATCGTCCGCCATATTATATCCAATATTTTGAATTTTTGAAATCGAATTGAAAATTCGTAATCAACGACCCCAAAAACTCTAAGATACTAAGTGTCACGAAAATTAACCAATTTTTAAAAAATATCGTCTGCCATATTGGATCCGCCATTTTGCATTATTCAAATAATGCAAAAATTTATAGAAACAAACTTGTATTATGTACTTAACAATAATAAAATACAAAAGCAATGGATCCGAATTAAAAAATTTGCAAATATGTGAAAAAACGTAAAAACTGGTGTACTTTAGGAGGTCATAGCTCGGTAACTAGTGGGCCGAATTTAATTTTTTAAACGGGAATTTAAAGCTAATATAGTCTACTACAACTTTCATGTACTTTATTTTTTCATCCGATTAAGTAAAAAAAAGTTCGGCGTTATTTTTTGAAAACAAGGTTTTTTCGGGCAAAAATGATGAAAAATTAGTAAACTTTGAAAAGGCATAACTCGGGAACTATTTGTCCAATTAAGTTAATCTTTTTTTTAAAAAACTCAAAATTTTATATACTTTTTCTTTTATGTAACATATTTCTCACGTAAAATGCACAGAAAACCGACAATTTCAGAAAACGCGATTTTTTGCATCTTTTTTGAAAAATTTACCCGGGTTCCCGGTCGCCACGCCTGCCGAAAACTTAGGGTCTTTAATTGTATGCCAAAATAAAGGGTTTAAGCCAAAAACATCGACCTTCCGAGTTATTACCGTCTAAAAGTACCTGTTGACTGGACTATTATTTACCCTTTAATCCAAGATGGCGGCCAAATGGACCAAAATTTTTTTGTGCAACATGGGTTTCCTTATACTGGGGGGTGTCCCCTACATGAAACAATTCTCATTTTCCATTACTCATATTATGCACACTCAACTCCCTCCAGCTCCTGCACTACTAAATGCAAATTAAACGTTAATCCCTTGAAACCTCTTTCTTCGCAGGTAATATTTTATGGTTGCGCGATGAATAATAAAACTTTTATAAAACATTTTATTTATAAAACTATACTCTCTAAAAGTGAATTCGTGACAAATTCACTGATTTAACCACTATACAAAAATTTAACAACAATAAAAAAAAAGTCTAAAATAAATAATTTAATTCCAAACAGATAAACATATTTTAAGCTTCAATGTTTATCAGTATTAAAAAAATATATATCTGAATATGGTTCATTAAAATGTTCTTTTGTTTATTGCAATTGTAATTAATATCATTAAATAATATTTGATTAAAAAAATTATATATGTTTGGTTATTTTTTCGAAAATACCCATAGCAACTCTCGCTTTCTCGAATAGGGTCAAGGAACAAACTCAGCGCACGGGTTGTGTCGTTAAACAATTTGTTGTCAAAGCAACAATTTACAAGAAAACTAAATGAAAATTTGAGTGACGCTCTATTATGTTTGGATAATTTGACGATTCAGATAGATTTAGTAATGTTTTTACAAAGGTAAGTAAAATTTGAACCTTTTTAGTTTGAACGTTCACGAGATATCGTAGGTTGATCACTAAAATATAATTAATTTAATAGCGTTAAAAATTTTATTTTTTATTTTTATCTGATAAAATAAGAGTCTAAATAAAAAACTTATAAAAACTAAAAATGTTCACCTGTGCTACCTATATAAGTCCTAATATTTATTTATTTTTTTCGATTTTTGAAATTGAGATACTTCGCAGTCAGTTTATCTCGTCAAAAAAGAGACAGAAAATGCTTTCGAGCGCTAAGGCGGTTGTTGCATCCAGACCCTCAATTGGTAAATCATTAACAAATATAGAGTAAGTTGAGGAGAGATTGATCACTTCTCGTCATTTTGAGTTTTTATCTCCCACTGATCTAGTTATCTGTCAGTTAGTGTACCTGAATTACAAGTTCGAAATGTCTTGTCATTACTAAGTTTATTTAAAGGGGAGGAGGTAAGGTTTTACGAACAAAAAAATAGTATATTTTATGATTTTTTTGTAAGAGATGGTAAAAGTTTATATGGGTGATTCTTCAGAAAGTGGTTACTTTGGACAACATTAAATTTTCAAATTAAAAATCTTTCTTCTTGAATATTATTTATGTAGTACTTATTAACAATTACTAAAATAAATAATTTTATAAAAATTTGAGCTTAAACTCATGTCTTTAGTCTTACATAGAAAATTTAAAGTTTTAAATTTTAAAGGTTAAAAAAATTAATTTAAAATGTTTAATTTTTTACCTTAACCGAACATCCCAAAAATGTTCTGTTAGTTGGAGGATGCGCTAAGATATCCAAGGATTTTCTTGGATTATTTAATTATAAATTAAAATAAACGTATTTAGTTAAATAATTATACATACAAAAATCAATATTTTGTAAATAATTCAGGTTAACGATATTTTGAATAGAAAACAAAACACTATTCCCATGCTTTTTTAATATAACGAACCGGAGTTTACAGAAACTGGAGTTTACAAATCAAAGAAAATAAATTATTATATCCGTAAAACTTAATAAAATAAGAACACCTTTGCAGAATACTGCATAGATTTGCCTACTTTACATCACTATTATTTTAATTTTATTTTAAATATAAACAATTCAGTCATTTTTGGCGAACCGGAGTTTACATGTCATTAAAATACGCAGTAAATTAATAATAATTTTTCAATTTTAAAACTAAATATCCCATTTCTTCATGTAAGTATATCCATATGTCAAAGTGTTCATCTTACTAACATAAATAGTTAGTGAAAATTCACTATAAAAATGATTAAAATTGATGAAAAACAATGAAAATGTTAACTCCTGTTCCAAATAACGAAAAGGTGGAGAAAGTATTAAAAAATGATTTACGCAAAACTTATTAATAAAATCTGGAAGATAATACAACAAAAACAAAGTTTTTGAGGTAAACTGTCGATTAGAATAGATAAAAACATGTTAAAAGTATGTTTTAAGTGAAATAAAATGTATTAAATCCCACGAGTCCTATGTGGAGAACCTAGAAGAGTGCAGATTTTGAGTCATTTTTAACAATTCTATATCTTTTGATGTTAAAAAAAATATTTTTCAGTTGTGTTATTAATAAAAATGATAACAAAGAATAGATGTACAAAGTATTAAATATATTTTTAAATAATTTTTAAAGTTATTAAGTGGGGAAGTAAAAGTACCCAATCAGTGAAGAATTACCCGTATACTAAATTCTTTTGTTAATTAGTAATTCAAGAACATTTTATAAAATTTTTGTTTAAAAATAATGATTTATGTGCCAATAACGGAGAATTTTTTAAGGCGCCTTCCAAAAAAGATGACTTGCTATCTAAATAAGGCGAAATTCACAATTTTACGTGAATATTTCATTTAAATATTCCAACAGTTTGGGGTTGCATCTCGAGAAAAAAAAAACAACAAAAAATATCATTGGGGGGCGAGTATTTCATGTGCTAAAGAAATTAGCCAAGTTTTATTAGGATCGATACAATAGTTTTTGAGAGGGGATAAATACCGACTTTGAAAATGTCTATTAAGCTCTGCTAAGAGAGGCGGAGTCTTGAAACTCCAAAACATTGAAAAATTTACTCCTGGTGACTTAAAAATTTGATGGAATATTTCTGAGATATTCTACAGTAAGAAAATAAAGAGAAAACAAAAATTGGTTTTTTGTAATTCCTTAGACCTTACCCCCCCCCCCCCCCTTAAGGAGATTGACCCGTGTGATAGATTCGAAAAATCGAATATTTTTTTTCATATATCGCACCTATAACATATTCAGAATATGTGGGTAAACCGATTTTGACATATTCGTCGTTGTTAAAAAGTTTTTACAGTGAGAACGCATGATGTTCGAGCCCGCGGTCGAGCTTTCAACTAACATTGAAGCTTTGTTGCATTGGTTTTTTATCCGCAAATTTTATTATTCCACACACATTTATGTAAGTAAAAAATAAGTACATTTAGAAAAACTTTAGTTTCCTAAAATAAATTTTTGAATATAACAGTTGTTTTAGTAATGATTCCGAATTCACTGCCTTATTCGTACTTGAGCTTTCAAACGCGTTTTTCTCGAAACCACTTTTTTTCAACTGGTCGCCATGATATCTCAAAAACGACTTGACCGATCACTTTGAAATTTATAGGATATGTTCAGCACATGTGGGACAACAAGCTAAACTAGGATAATTAAAAAAGGACGAGTCGTTTTTTTTATATAACAAAACAGGCCCAAAATACAGTTTTTTTAGAAATAAAAATTCAAAGTCGCGTAAAAATGTTATTTTTAAATATTTTCAAGTAATCCTAGTTTATCTTGTACACTGAGAAAATTATATCTGTAACGATTACAGAACTGCTATGGTACTGCTCGGACGAAACGCCACATTCAGTAAATAGTAAATAAAATGATCTTATAAAAAAAACGAGATTGTCTCATACTATTTAATGTTACAGAAACACAGAAATTAACGTACGTAGTGATAAAATTACAGGACAAAATATACTTAACGAGTATTAAAGAGTCTAAGAAAGACTTATGTTATAACTTGGAAAAAGATATAAACTCACCGTGAAACGTTACAAAACAGTTCTGTAATTTAACCTGTTCACATATAAAAAATTTGTCTTCCAGTTTTTCAGTTGTTCTCTTTCAGTCAATTTATGTACGCAACTCGCACGTAACCTACACTTATTTACTGATACACCCTCCCTCCTGTTGCTTTCAAATATATTTTTTTTAACTATTTGAAAACAAATTCGCATGGTGAAAGATTCGAACTCGCGAGACCGGACCCTATAACGAAAGCCTTAACGACCACAGCTATCACAGCACATGTCAGTTAGTTTTGACCCGTCTATATGAACTACAACGTCGTGTATAGCGTCGTCTGTTGCCGAGTGAAGCCGTAAGATGCCGAAAGTTGCCGAATGTTACCTTCTTTAATGTTGCGTACGTAATGCTTACAAAGCAGTTCTGTAAAATTATCTTGCCTATACTGCACTCTGTGCCTAAAGGAACCTTACAGCTTTATATAATGAGTTTTGTAATAATTTAACTTTCTTTTATGACAGACCACTGTATTTAAAGGTAATTTTTTTCCTCCTAATCCTGTAATAATAACAGAACAAAAATTTTATGGCGAAGGATAGTACAGCTTATGACAGATAACAGAACGTTTTGTAAAATTAGCAGACATATTCTTAAGAACAACAAGGTTAATAGGTAAATAAAACAGAAATGGCCATTTCGTCCGAGCAGTACAGGTTAGTTCTGTAATCATCACAGATAGAATTTTCTCAGTGTAGCTACAGTGACACAGATTAAAATGCTTTTTCACTTTTTGATTTCAGATCACTCAGTTGGTTGGAATCGTGGCGACCAATGCTGTACTTTTTTTATATGAATTACTTCCCCGAGCTGTATCACGGAAACTTTTTATTATTTTGACTTCAAATTATTTCTAAATGTACTTCAATAGTTACTAAATATATGGTAGAAAATTCAAAGTTTTAAGCTTTAATCGCCCTTTAAAAAAAATTCCTGAAAAGCAGTCAAAAAACGTCCGTCACACGGGTCAACCCCCTTAACCCATTAACGCCCAAGAGGACAGATTTTATCAAAATTTGAAGGCTTTTTCTTGTCAATAAAAAAATTTTCTAAAAATTTAAAACAAACCATTTTCAACGTAAAATTTATCGCTCTTTCAGGTTCTAATTTCAAAATTTGTTTATAACAAACTTGTTCAAAGTTATAAACAATTATTTAACAAAAAACACGATTTTTTTTTCTCAAAAAAGATGTTTTAATCAATATTTTCATGGAGAACACGAAAAGAGATTAAGGTAAAGTATCAAAATATCGTGTCTTTAAGTTCTCAGCTGTAAATATTCGCAAAAACTTATACGAAAATACAAGATGGCGGCTCCAATATGGCGACTGAAGTGACTTTTTTTTGTAAAATATTAGCCTAGTGTACCAAATCTTTAAAAATAGGCTGAACTTGATAAAACTTGGTACCTATGGGTTTTTGGGGTCCCTCAGTACGAATCTGAAGTCATTTTTCAAAAATCAAATATGGCGGATCCAATATGGCGGAAGAAAATACAATTTTTTTTTTAATTTTCACGAAATTTAGTACACAGGGGTTTCCGGCATCTCATTTTTCAAAAATTCAAGATGGCGGTCAAAAAATTTTTTTTTAATTTAATTCTATGAAACTTGGTATATAGGGGTTTTTGAGGTCTCCGATTGCGAATCTGAAATCAATTTTTAAAAATCATAATGGCGGATCCAATATGGCGGTCAAAAAGGAAAAATTAACATTTAATTTTATGAAACTTGGTACATAAAACGTGTTCTTGGTCAACCGGACTTAATTTCACTTACTTTCTTGACCTTAAAATTTTTTTACTGTTTGAGTAACAGGTGGAAATTATTTTTTGGATACCTAAATATAATCAGATGTAATAACCAAACATAATGATAATTTAAATGATTAAAAAATGACTTCAGATTAGCAATCGGAGTTCCCAAAAACCTCTATATAACAAGTTTCATGAAATTAAATGTAAATTTTTCATTTCTGACCGCCATTATGAATTTTTAAAAATTGACTTCAGATTCGCAATCGGAGACCCCAAAAACTCCTATATACCAAGTTTCATGAAATTAAATTGAAATTTTGTATTTCTGACCGCCATATTGGATCTGCCATTTTGAATTTTTAAAATTTGACTTTAGATTCGCAATCGGAGGCTTGAAAAACCCGTATACAGTAAGGTCAATTAGCAAGCAGTCAGCCCACGAGTGCGACAAGGACACTCTTATGCGTAAAGCTATTTGCGTCTCACTCGCACTCACGCTGCCCTATGACCGGTTGCCAATTGACCATACTCTGTACCAAGTTTCATGGAATTAAATTAAATTTTTTTTTATCGCTATTTTGAATCCGCCATCTTGAATTTTTGAAAAATGACTTCAGATTCGTTTTTTGAGATGCCGGGAACCCCTGTGTACTAAATTTCGTGAAAATATAATAAAAAATTGTATTTTCTTCCGCCATATTGGATCCGCCATATTTGATTTTTGAAAAATGACTTCAGATTCGTACAGAGGGACCCCAAAAACCCATGGGTACCAAGTTTTATCAAGTTCAGCCTATTTTTAAAGATTTGATACACTAGCCTAATATTTTACAAAAAAAGTCACTTCAGTCGCCATATTGGAGCCGCCATCTTGTATCTCTTTTCGTGTTCTACATGAAAATATTGATTAAAACATCTTTTTTGAGAAAAAAAATCGTGTTTTTTTTAAATAATTGTTTATAACTTTGAACAAGTTTGTTATAAACAAATTTTGAAATTAGAACCTGAAAGAGCGATAAATTTTACGTTGAAAATGGTTTGTTTTAAATTTTTAGAAAATTTTTTTATTGACAAGAAAAAGCCTTCAAATTTTGATAAAATTTGTGTCCTTTTGGGCCTTAATGGGTTAAGAAGCAATAAAACAACCATTTTTTTGTTCGCTCAATAAACACTTCGAAATTTTTGTCGTGTGTCAAAAATAATAATAATATTTCTCATTGTAACTTATTAAATGCATTAATATACTCAGTTTTAAAAAATTAAATTGAATATCATTCTTAGAGTGTCAAGAATTTTACAGCTGTTCTAAAGAAAATTTTAAGAAAACTAGAATTTTAAAACTCAATTTACTATTATTATAAGCTACTAAATTCAATTCTTCCTTTGGGAATATGAAATAGGAATATTTAAATATTCATAATATAAAACGTCACACACTAGGCTCCTAAGGTGAATACGTTTTACAAAAATGAATGCAAAATCGGCAACTGGGGTTTGATTTGTACTCATTTACACTCTCAAAATATGTTTAGAACGAAATCCTAGCTGCTCGATTTCGCCAGAAATACACGTTTAACTAAATCAGCGAAACAGCATTAGTTGATTTGATATATTTAATAAGTTTATTCGGGGAATTTATATAAACTAACAACATTAAACAAATAAATAACACCATTTTTGCTTTATGCGTTATGTAATTACATAAATTACATAAATCCATGAATTAATTACCTCATATTTAAATATGTTGCTAGGAGAATTCGACAATTGCCTTTTTTAAATTAGACAAGTATCTCTTGTCTTTAACCAGGTTGATTTTAAATCGGTTTCAAAATTTTTTCATAAAAACGTTATAAATTGCTTCACCAGCTTGTTCCGACTATATTCCAAGACCGATTTTATCCAAGAAAATATTACACTGGGACAAGTGCTTTAAAATCACATGGATTTATCTTGCTAACTCCTGTTTAATAAATACAAATAAAATCAAAATAATGCTAATAAATAATAATAGTAATAATAGTAAAATAATAACCCTACTACTAATAAATAAAAACTGCCTGTACTTTTCAAATATATTTCCAATTCCCTTACAAGTTCTTCACAATTGATATGTACTTTTTTAGTATGCAGAAAACTATTAAAACATCCCTTGTGTAAGGGAATTGAAAATATCTTTGAAAAGTAACAGTAGCTTTTATTTATTAGTACTATCGTTATTATTTTACTATCGCTATTTTAATATTGTTACTATTAATAATTATTAGCATTATTTTTATTTTATTTTTATTTATTAAACAGGAGTTAGCAAGATAAATCCATGTGATTTTAAAGCACTTGTCCCAGTGTCCTATTTCCTTGGATAAAATTGATCTTGGAATATGGTCGGAACAAGCTGGCGAAGCAATTTATAACGTATTTATAAAAAAATTTTAAAACTGATTTAAAATCAACCTGGTTGAAGATAAGAGATACTTGTCTAATTTAAAAAAGGCAATATACGAATTCTCCTCGCAACATATTTAAATATGAAGTAATTAATTCATGCATTTATGTAATTACATAACACATATAGTAAAAATTTTGTTATTTACATATTAAATGTTTTTAGTTTATAAAAATTTTCCGAATAAACTTATTAAATATCTCAACTTATGCTGTTTCGCTGATTTAGTTAAACGTGTATTTCTGGCGAAACCGAGCTGCTAAGATTTCATTCTAAACGGACTTTAAGAGTGTAAATGAGTACAAATCAGACCCCTGTGGCCGATTTTGCATTCATTTTTGTAAAATCTATTCACCTCAGGAGCCTGGTGTGGTAAAGTCATGCAAATTATTTATTTATTTATTTTAGGAGGGGGGTGGGGCACGGTGCTCTTGAAGCTAAGATAGGTCTTACAAAAATGATGATGAAAACGGCTTCATTACCAAGTTTTGTACTTATTTGTAGGTTAAGAATCCGTTTTGACCGAAATCGTACCTGTTCCCGTTTTCGAGAAATTTGAAATTTCGTATTATTTTATAGATTTTTAAGATTTCATAGATTTTTTGTTTTATTTTTACTTATTTTTTTTTTATTATTTTGAATAAAATATAATTTTAAATTGCATCTAACATTAAAAATTAATGTTATTATTACTTAAAAATCTGCTCTTAAATGAAATCTTATCTATTCTAGTTTTTTAAAAATCCTTAGAGAACTTTGTTTCATGAACAGTATTTTATTTTATGAAATTGTTAGTGATGCATGTCGAGCAAACGATCTGATCGACTTCACATATCTGATCGTCTGCTGTTTCCTCGATTATGATTGAATTGAACAAAATTATTTTTATTAATCTTTTAATAATTAGCATAATTTTTGAAAATATCTTTAAGTAAGAATCATTTCTTTTTGTTGACATTTTTTATCTGTCACGTGGGTAATTTTATTGACTTTCGTCTAAGGGATGTTGCTGCCATAAGTGTTTCAAACATAAATTTGTTTTATAAGTCATTATTAAACGCCATAAAATTCATTTCTAATAAAGATTTTGATAATATTTTCTTTTTTACCCAAACAGCAACGGATTTTGTTGCTGAAACATCCGGTGCTGTTCGGGCATTTACAAAATGTTAATTAAAGACGTGAAAGTATAGCGTTTTGAGTTTATATTTCAAACTTATTTAAATTACTAAATATAGGTTTAAATAAAATTCTGCTAAAAAAGAATGTCAATATATATTTTAAACATTTGTGTGTGGTAATTTATTTTTTATATAAAGCATAATTATAATAAGAAAAATGGATTTAAGATTGATCTATAAAGACTGTCAATTTTTGTGATATTTAGAAGCATATTTTTTATAAAATTATTTAATAAAAAATTTGGATACTTACGAGGTTTGAAATTAATACATTAACTTTTCTTATTTAGAACAATAATTAAAAAAAAAATTTGTTTATTATAAAATTAAATTTCAAATTCATGAAATGACATCTTTCAACACATCGTATCTTTCTTCTGTAAGCTTTTAAAAAATTCAAACTTAACACATATTTAAGTTCGTACAAAAAATGTAAAAAATTGTCAAATAAATTCTATATTCAAATTTTACGAGGTTACTTTACTTAATTTGTAAAATTTTTAAGTTTGCAATTAATCATAAAAGAGGTTACTTTTTTAAAATTTCGGTATGTCAGTATATATCAACAAACAGAAAGGATTCTTACGTAACGATATTCTCAAAAGTTATGCTAATTATTAAAAGGTAAATAAAAAGTAATTTGTTCAATTCAATCATAATCGAGCAAACAGCAGACAATCAGATGTGAAGTCGATCAGATCGTTTGCTCGACATGCATCACTAGAAATTGTAGGGCCTCGTATGTTAAACTTTTTTTTTAGATAAATAGTTACTATTGCAATATTTTTTATGTAACCGTTATCTTAATAACAATGAAAAAACTGTGAAAAGTTTGTTAAATGTATGTTGTGTTTAAATTTTTTTATATTAAAAGATATATGACTTTTAGCAGGCTTAAAACAAAGGTAAGAAACTGTTAGCAGTATTTAATACAAACATGGTTGGACAAACCATGCTGAATTGGCTACCAAACCCTGAAATCTTGAAAACCGGGAAAAAGACGTGAATTTTGTCAAACGTTGAAAAAACCGTAAATCAGCCTTGATATTTTTCTAAAACCTTGAATTTATAAAAAACTTCATTCTTTTCTCGAACATGGTTTGTCCAACCATGTTTGTATTATATACTGTTAACAGTTTCTTACCTTTGGTTTAAGTCTGCCAAAAGTTATAAAGTTAAAGTTAGGGCGAGGTTGAGGGTCTTTTGACTTTGCCATTTTCGGGTTCAAGTCGGGGGTGAAACACACATAGCCTTCTCCTTTTTTAGCCTTTCTCCCTACTGTACCCTTTGCTGATGTATTTTTCTACGCCCAAGAGGTACCACCTTTTTCAAGCCTCGTTCCACAACCTCAACTTGCATCCACAGAACGACTTTTATTAGGAGTACTCGCATTTGCTTGGACCGCCTATAATAGGCTTGCTCGCCAGTGGGGCTGGAAAACTGTGGCAAAACCACCCCAGAGTACAACCGGTTACCGACAGTCCGGTTTCAACTGTGTGTGCCGGATAAATTATCGACAGCACACATCGTTGACCCTCGACGTCAAACCTTCCACTCGGATTACCTCATAGGTCGGAAAAAAAACACAGGCTAACGAAGCGCGAATCAGCTATGTTTGGCTCGACGCGGCCGCAGAGCCAGCGCTTTATCCAACTTAGCTACCTCCCTTGGTTGCCAAAAGTTATATATCTTTTAATATAAAACAATTTAAAATACAACATACATTTAACCAACAAACTTTTCACACTTTTTTCATTGTTATTAAGATAATATTTACATAAAAATGTTCCCATGAAAATTATTTATCTAACATAAAGGTTTAACATACGAGACAATTTACTTACAATTTCATGAAAAAAATTAAAGATATTATTATTTTATAGACATAAATCTAAGTCTGATACCAATAAAATTTACTGTTTTAAACAAAAAAAAAAAAAAATAGCGAACTCATAAAGAAAATTTTGAAACCCGTCTTATTATTATTTAAATTATTTGAATAATAATAAATTAAAATAATAATTTTATTACTTTTATTAAAATTTAAGTGTAAACTTAACCATTTTTATAAGATTAAAAACTTCTAATTAAATAGACTGAGTTTTTTTTATCATTTTGAATCTCAAAGACAAAAAAAAAAATTTTAATTTTTTTTTATTTAAAATGTTTTTATTTTCAAATTTTTAAAGTAATTTAAACATAAGAATAAACATCTTGTACAAAAAAATAATCTGAAACTGTGGAATATTGTAGCTGTTTAGAAAGAAAAATTTTTTTTCGGTAAAATTTCACTTTTTCGAAGAAAATGCTATGATAATAAATTTAAACCACAATTTTTATGGTTTTATAAAAAATTCTACATAAAATTACACATTTTTGACAATTCCCAACCTTTCAGGATAAATAAGCTAAGCTCTAGCATAGGGCTATTTTGTCATTTTTTAACTTTTCATTAATAACTTTTGAAAACTAAATCCATTAATGTTCGCTATATTTTTCCTGTAATCTACACGTTAAAATACATAAGTGTACCAAATTTCAACTCTCTATGTCAAATAGTTTGGCCGCTAGGGGGGAGGGGGATAATGGTTTTGGGCGACGGACAAACGAGTGAAAACATAAGGGTTCCGGATTTGACAGTTTGTGTCCGGAACCTTAAAAATTAAATGTTTTATTGTTATCAGACCTTTATAAATGTGTCAAGATTGGCGGATTAAATTTTTATCTCAATCGATTAAATAGTTTTTGCTGGGGAGTTTACAAAATTTCGAAAATGTATTTTCAAAAAAATCGCGTTTAAGGTAGAAGTCCAGTGTGACGCTCGAAATTTTGATGCTTCCTCACTAATTTTTTCAAGCGGGTAAATAAAAAGCGATCGTTACGAAATTTTGATGTTTTAATTGACATCTTAAACTATAAAAAAAAAATTAAAAATAATGTACGTTAATTTGTTAATAAGCTGTCAGCGCGTCAAAACTCGTCTATACACGCCACAGCGCGCTCTCTTCTTTTCACGACATATTTTATTGATGTTTGTTTTTCTTTAAAAAAATGTAATAAAAAAAGAATCGATTTTTTTACTCCCACACACTGGACAGTTACCTTAACTAATACTTACATTAATTTTTAATGTTAGATGCAGTTTAAGATTATATTTAATTCAAAATAAAAATAAGTAAATAAAAATAAACAAAATATCTTTAAAATCTTAAAAACCTAATAAATAATACGAAATTTCAAATTTCTCTAAAACGGGAACAGGTACGATTTCAGTCAAAACGGATTTTTAACCTACAAATAAGTACAAAACTTGGTAAAGAAGTCGTTTTTATCATCATTTTTATAAGACCTATCTAAGCTTCAAGAACACCGTGGGGGGGGGGGAGTGCCAATGAAGTTCTACACAAAATACTATCTCTCTTGTTTCAATAAAATACGCTTTGTGCACAGTTACGCAGCGTGGAGTTTTTACGCCATGTAAACATGAATATTTCCGATAATTTGAAATTCTCATTTTCCTTATGTAATTTGGTTGAGGGACATTGAATACTATCGTATGACCGGCACAGTTTTTATAAATTAAAATAATTTTTCTCAGAAAAAGTGTCGTGAACGTGTCATTTGTCCTTTTTGAGAGAATGACTCACACCGAAAAAAATTTGAATGTCCTTATTAACTAGGAACCTTTAGTCAATCATAATGTAGTAAAGTTAATAAGGATTTCTGGTTAATTTAATTACGTACTTATGGTTAATTTCACAAATCAGAACCTAGAAGCAAAAACCCTGAATTTCCTAGTCAAATCTGCCAGGAAACTTGATTAAGAAGACCATTCAGCACTTTGTTGAAATTTTATCAGTTTGACACGTGTAAATAATTATGAATATAAACGTTTTAAAATAAGTGTTTACTTACACACACAGGTAAGAGGTGGACTCTAACTCTAAAAACTAGGAGAGATGGCTTTGTTCTGGATTATGGTTATTTTGTACATCTCTTCCCAAGTTAAAATCTATTAGGGAACGTTCACAAATTATGTAAAGTTTTTTTCGGATAATTCTGACCCCCTTCTCTCCCCCATGTAACTCTCCGTTACATACATTAGCGCCATTTTTTCTGCTGGTCCACAGTGGGCCAGATTGCAAAAAACCTGGCCAAAACCCCCCAAAAATTTTTTTTCATTTAAAGGTTTGAACTATTGAATAAAGTAACTGACATATTTCTGCATACTGTAGTGAAATATTAGGAAGCACAGGGTCCATTAAGAGTAAGGTACGCCAATTCAATGTTGACCTACGCATTCAATTAGTTCGCTACCTAACAGTGCTGAAAAACGTGTAGTTACTTTCAGGAGGAATATATTTTAATTGTGTGCGTCAATCTTCATGGGACAAAATGGAAAATATTTCTAAAGGTATGTATTTTAATATCCTGCAATCCAATTAAATATTATTACAATTGTATTTCAGAAATTTTACATATTTTAAGGTTATATTTTCTTAAATTACTTTTCTTGGAAATTAGAAAAAAGTATTAAAAAAGTAGACAACCCAGAAGATCCCATGAAACTGTCAATTGAAATATTTAGATTAACATACTAGAAAAAGAAATACACAAAAAAATTAACCAACTCTTTTCAGATGTAGGAGATGTAACCTAAAAAAAGTGCAAAATGTCATGTATCACGAAAATGGCTCTATGTATACAATACAATAGAAGAGCACCCCAGGTGCTTAGAAACCATTTATATACCCTGTAACCACTTTCTCTTTTGTATATATTAATAAAGAAATATATACAGGGTGTTCAGAAATTATGTAGACAATTACTTGTAATCATTATACTTTTGTTAGGTTAAGGGCATGTGATGGAGAATGACGTCACTGGTATAAGCAAAATTTGTCCGTTATGTTTATCTTAAAAAACTAAATATTTTGACTCAGTGAATTATTTGACTCAGTGAAATCGATAATATCTTTTCAATAAATATTTTGACACCAAACCTTTTAGAATTACTGAAAATATCATTAAGAAGGTCTCTCTGACCCAAGTTTCTTTAACTTTTGCCTTAAAGTTAGTTTTTAAAAAAAATTCTGCTTTCGGAAAATTAAAACAATTAATTTTAATGTAAAATTTAAACAAACTTTGATCAGAGAGAGCCCTTCCATCACACGCCCTTAAGGTAAAAAGAAAAGCTTAAAGATTTTTAAAATTAGGGACTGTTAGTTGCTTAATATTAAAAATGTTAAACAACAAAAATTTATATTAATTTTTTATTATGTTACAGATAAGGATAAATATACTCGGATTTTTAAGAGAAAAGACAAATCGACGAATTAACAGACATAGAGGACGAGTTTGATTAAATTTAAATAAAAGAAGCTTGAATTTGAATTCTTCAATTTCTAGTATTAAGTTTTATATATTTTAAAATTTGAACTGTTATAATAAATTTACTATTTGGAAAATCTGACTTACATTTCTTAATCAGTGACTGTAAAAAACCTTTAAAGTCTAATTTATGTTAAAGTTTGAGAATTTTTTAAAAATTTGTCCGCTATTTTGGGTAAGTCATATTTAATTTTAAAAAGCTAAGTTTAGATTTGTAACCAGCGACCCGAAAAACCCCTAGATATCAATTTATATCAAAATCCGTTAATTTTTTTGTATTTCCGTCATTTTGGATCCGCCATTTTGAATTTTGAAAAAATAACATCGGATTTGCAATCAGTGACCCTAAAAACCCCTAACTAAGAAATATTAGCCAGTTTTAAGCACATCTAGGGGTTTTGGCCAGGCTTTTTGCAATCTGGCCCACTGTGTAGTCGTAACAAACTGCTTGACCCCCCCTCCCCAAATGTTACGTAATTTGTGAACGCTCCATTATTCCGGTGCACAGAATGACAGCTGCCAGGGCTCCTCAACAACTAGTCACTTCAATGGTTTTTTGATTCTGCTGACGTATGATCACGTGACTGAAGCAGAAATTACATGATTGGCTGGAAGGATCTAAATCAATAAATCTAGGGTGCCCACCACTTTATCGCATTGAAATTCCCTGACTTTCCCTGACCAAAAAAATTATTTTCCCTGACTTTTTATAAGTGTTATTTTGCAATAAAGTACAAAAATTAAATTTAATAAATAAAATAAAATCGGGTTATAATATTTTGGATTTGTTCTTCTACAACTGTCTTTTGGGATTTTTCAATTTTTCGATATCCTCACTTTTCTTTCAATATGTCTATTTTACAATTGCAGTCATTTCCAGGTAAGAAGCTGTGGATTAAAAGACATTGCTTGGCATTAAAAAAACACAGGTCTGACTGCATTTAAATGCCAATGAATTTCTGTTTGTCTTTAATCAAATTTAATACCATCAGTAGATCATAACTCAACTTGTTTTAATGGCTTTCAATCCTCCGAAAAAACATTCTAAAAAACTGGAATGCTATTCAATGCCATAATGCAGATTAAGTGTCGAGTGAAGTCAATGTCATTCAATAAGAGGCCATCCATATATTACGTGGCTCCAATTCTCGAACTTTTCGACCCTCCCTCACTGAAAAAAAAACTATTTAAGATTTACTTGGGTTAAAAGTAATTTTTACTTGTTTACTTAAGCAATAAAGAAAATCAAAAATTGCTGTGAAACCAGGCAATTTTTACTTTGCTTATGAAGGAAAAAAAAAACAATTGACACTTTTGAAGCAAAATTTGACGTTTTTGTGTCAAACTTAAAAATGAAATTTTCAATACGTAACGGAAGATTTAATAGTGGAAGAATAAGTAAAAGTGTGTAAAAACGTTAATTGCATATTAATTTATTGTTTATTTTTTTAATTACCTCAAACATTGTTTTAAAGTAGAATATGTCAAATTTGTTTTAAAATTGACATTTTGTTTTCCTTAGAAAACGAAGTAGGTTTCACTTTTTTTGCACTGCTTGAGTTATAAAGTAAATTTTACTCGACAACTCAAGCCAATATTACATTTTTTTTTTCAGTGCTCCCCCCATGTAGCTTAACGTAGAATTTGACAGACCCCCCCCCCCACCCCTCATAAAAGAACGTGGCTTTTTTTAAATGGCTTATAATGCCTAAATATATAATTTCTCGCGTAAAAATAATTGCTGTAATATTTAAATGTGAATTAGGTTTATTATTTTTTATTTTACTATTTATTAAATCATTGGTTTCAATAGAATTTTACCGATTACATTAGAAAGCACTCTCCCATTAAAATATAACCTAATTAGAAAATACGTTATATAATAAACATTATGTTATATTTTATCGCTTGACAGGGAGATCTTTGTTATAATGGTTTTGTCGAGAGACTGCATCGATATTTTCAGCTATGTGTAAGAATTAACTTAACTAATTGTCGCTACAGTTTTTAAAATAATTTTTAATGTTAATCAGCCAACAATTTTTTTGACAATCTTTGAATTTTTGTGTTTTGTCAAAATTAAAAGATTTTAAAATCTATGCTTAATTTTTTTAGATAACATATATTTCTTTAATAGAAAAAAATTTGCGACTCAAAATTTTTAAATTTTACTATTTATAAAGCTTTTTTTGTTAAAAAAATTATCAGATTTTTTTGGAGAAAAGGGTAAAAATATAAAAACTTCTGAAGATGTTTAGGAAATTAAAAAATCATTGAACATTTTTTATCTTTTCACATTCATAATTAAATTAGTTATATTTCTACTAATCATCATTTAGTAAAAATAACTAATAATTGGTTAAATTCACTTTTAGGTTATGTCAAATAACGAATAGTTTAATTACATTGTGTTTACTAATTTAATTAGTCATATTTTACTAATATTTAGTTATTTTTAACTAATTCAGATTTAATGACTATTATTTGATTTTTACATGTTAACTGCTTATGTAGATCTTATATCCCAAAGTGTTTTTTATGTTTTTTAACAATTTAGTAATTTTTTGGAGTTTAAAATACGAAAACCTCAAGACAATAAAAAAATTTTAATAATAATTTTTTAACACGATATAAAATAGAGAGGGGGAGGGGATTCAAAAAATTTTGACGTAAGTTTAAAAGGGTGATCGACAAATGTGTGATAAGTTATGACAAGTGGCGGGCGGGCGGGAGGGGGGGGGGGGGGGGGGGTCGAAAAAAGAAAAAAAATATGTCACGTTATTTGTGGACGTCCCCTAAATTGTATTGACTTTTCAATAAAATTTGAGTTAAAGAGGTAAAAACTACTAAATTAAGTAGTTAAATATTACAAAAACTTAGTGGTCCACTTTTTACTATCCAAATTTAGGGAATTGTAAAACATAAACCAAATAAAACAAAAATGGCTTAGGAAAAGCTTAACATATTGCAAAAGAAAACTTTTCTAAACTAATTATGCAGCTAAAAAGAAGGAAAATCGTAAATGATTTTTTAATTTCCTAAACATCTTCAGAAGTTTGTAAATTTTTTTCTATCTTATTTTTCATTAAGATTGTTAGATATAACCCTTTTCTACAGAAAAAAATTAATTTTTTACCGAAAAAATGCTTCAAAAATTGTAAAATTTAAATTTTTGGGTCCCCAATTTTTTTTTCTATTAAAAATAAAAATTCGATGATAATCAACAAATTTTTTGACCAATCTTTTTTATGTCAGTTGAATTCCTCGTTAAAAATTACTATAAAAATTATAATGACGATTAGTAAAGTGAATTCTTTCACATAGCTCAAAATGTCGCAGTCTCCCCTTAATTCTTATTTTTAACAACTTCAAAGTTTTTTGGTGAGCATAGACTCGATTCAATTCAATTCTCTCGAAATGACTTTTGAGTTGCCAACGCTATAAAAAAAAAAAAATATCTGTGAAATTAAAATACAAAGATACGTTGCTCGGACCCAAACCCCTCCCCCCCCCCCATGTACTCTAGCGTAGCATTTTGACTGACCCTTCCTCCCCCCTAACAGACCACGTAATTTATGGATGGCCCCATACTATTCGTCGGAATGTAAAGTTTAATACCTTTCAATACCTTTTCAAGGAGAATATATTGAAAAAACAAATGCTATTTAATCCTTTTTACTGACCTACTAATTTAAGTGTTTTTTAATTACTTCTGCAGAAGATAATTTTAAAAAAGAAGAAGCTTGTTTGTTTTATTGAAGCAAAGTAATTTTAATGACATTTAAAACTATTTACGGAAAGAAAATGTTGGAAAGACGAATGCCAATTAATTTTTTTATCAATCAAATAGTTCAAGTTCTTTTTAATATAGTGTCCAATTTTCTCAATTTCAATACCATTAAATTTTATAATTATAAATATAAATCGGCATAAATAAAAATATTTTTTTTAAAACTCAAATAAATGTTCATAATTTTAATAGTCCTATTGAACACTGAAAAAAAAAATTCCGTGGAACTGCGATAATTATGGGTAGATCGACCATATTTTATTTCTGATTTGGGAACTGCCATGCAGTTTTGTGTTTTAGCTATACATCTGTTCGATTTAACACTTGATATTTGTGAAACTGCGAGTGATATTCTTTAAGGTTAGGTAAAATCGACTAGCTAATTTTAATGCTAATTATTAAAACGCATTGAAATGTTTTAATCCATTTCAATGCCGTCTTTCTCGCCAGGTTTATATTCCACTGTCTTTTCTTCTTCTTTTTTCTTCAAAACTTCCTCATATCGAATATTTTAGCTCCTTGCATAGCTTAAGTATCATATCCTTGTCAATTTCTATTTTTTAACGTTCCCACCGAAATAATAAGATCTATAAAGCAGTTTATGTTCGGTGGAGGAAATATGGTGGATCGTTGAATTCCTACTGATACATTGTAGACAATGAAGGAAAATAAGTTTTTTTTTAATAATTGCATTAAAATTAAATTACATGGAGATGAAGAGAATCGTGTTTTGCAATTTTTAGTATTATGTGTTAACAAAAACACCATAACTTTCCACTAAAGAAATTTAATATGCTTTGTCATTTTCAAATTCCCTGACTTTCCCTGACGTTTGAATTTTTTTTTCAATTCCCTGATTTTCCCTGACTTGTGGGCACCCTGAAAATTAGTTAGTAGGATACTTAATGCAATCTGTAATAAAAGGACATGTCACTAAACTGCATACTTTCGTTAAAACAGAACGTCAAAGTGGACATGCCAGCACAGCAGGCCAAAAATTTTAAAGCAAAGAAAAATTGACTTCTGTTCAAGGGCCCATTACTTTTGTCTGAAATTTTTTAAGGCATTTGTATAATATGGAAGTTGTTCTTAGAAGTGTAAACTTTAAAAATTTTTATTATAGGTTCATTTAATTGGTTAGGATAATAATTTTGCTTCCTCATGGAGAAAGCTTTGTGATCGTTAAGATTTTCGATTTTTCAAAAATAGTCTAAATCGACTTATTTTCATCTAAAAAGCGTAAATTTTTATTCCTAAGCAAATGTCCCGATGTATGTGTGTGTGTGTATGTATGTATTTAGAGCACCTTCTTCATTGAAAAAAATTGTTTTTTGCCAAAAATTTTTTTCATTCAAAAAGTACAACTTAATAAATCCAAAAATCATATTCCTTATCTCAAAGCGAATTGATTGACCTATATAAAGTTTATAATTGATCAAGAATTCGTAAAATAATTCATGTTTTTACATTTTTTTAAATTTAAAATTCTTCTTTTTTTAATAACTTCCCCAATTAACTTATATATAAATAATTTCTTGCTTCCTCTATGAGGAAGCAAATTATTTTGCTTACTTGGAAGCGAAATGTTCATGAAATGGACATAATTATCACCTAATTTAATACTTTCAAGAGTCCATACAAGATCGATATGCAATGGATAAATTATTTTATAGTAATATTTCAATAAGTTTTTTCCTTCATGCTTTCCTCCGCTTTCTACCCATGATAAAAATGAAAGTAAATAGTTACTTATTTATATAAAAGCAAGTTTAGCTGCTACTATTTGCAACTTTGTTCTGAAAGTTCAATTGAGTGGCACAAAATGCAGAAATACGCTTAAAAAATGCAAAAGTGTGTACAAACATTCCATAATACATTTAAAGACTCACATTGATTACTTTGTAAGAGTTATTGGAACCAATAATTACTAATCTGAACTCAATTTTCGAAAATTCAAAATGGTGGATCCAATATGGCGAACCATTAAGTTAAACAAGTTAATGGGTTTTAATAACATGATACTCGTAGGTTTTTTGGATCGCTGATTACGAATGTGAGGTCAGTTTAAAAAAATTCAAAATTGCGGATCCAATATGGCAGACAGATAGTTTAAAAAATTAATGGATTTTAATGAAACATGGTATTAAAAGGTTTTTTGGGTCGCTGATTACGAATCTGAGGTCAGTTTTAAAAACTTCAAAAAGGTGGATCCAATCTGGCGGAGAGGAAGTTTAAAAAATTAATGGATTTTAATGAAACATGGTATTAGAAGGTTTTTTGAGTCGCTGATTACGAATCTGAATTCATTTTTCAATAATTTTAAATGGCGGATCAAATATGTCGGACAGTAAGTTTAAAAAATGAATGTTCACATATAAAATAATTGTTCAAAACAAATTTGCCTTATTAAATCTAACTTTGTGAGTTATTCAAATTTTATTTCAGAATAGACGGTGGGCAGGAAGCCGGAAAGTTCCGACCAAAAATGACGACAAAATCGGCAAACGGGGATGCAGAGTTGCCAGGGAGCGAGACCAAACTCATTTGCGCATGTCTGCGAAAAGTTCAGCCATTGGTCGAATTGAGCGGCCTCGTTTAAAATTGTTTTATTAAAGCCTTTTCAAACTATCCCGCTAAGCTTGGCCAATGGCAGAACTTTCCGCAGACATGCGCAGATCCGTTTGGTCTCGCTCCCTGGCATCTCTGCGGGGATGTTTTAAGATACGTTTGGACAATACAAATCCGTTTGATTTGAAATCCTAGCTGATCGTTTAAGCGAGTTATCGTGAAATCGGTCCTAAATGTGACATAATTTAAAATGTTTTGTTCTGTAAACTTTAAAAACTCTTACATCTTGTGACTAAAAGTATTTAAAACCTCGAATTTTCATGTTTTTAAGGTCTCTGAAAACGATTCAATGGTCAGAAGAAAAATACAAAATGGCGGATCCAAAATAGCGGATTAGTTTTTTAAAATTTATTAAATTCAACTGAATTCAGCTGAAAATTGTTATTTGGGGGTTTTTAGGGTCGCTGAATACAAATCCAAGGTCAGAATATAGAAATTCAAAATGGCGGATCCAAAACGGCAGAAGATTTTTTAAAAAATTATTGAAATCAGATGAATATTGTTACTAGAAGGTTTTTGGAGTCGCTAAATACAAAGTTGTTGGTGAAATATAAAAAGTAATCCCTTTGACATTTTTAATATTTAAATTCTGACTTTGGATTTGTGATCAGCGACCCAAAAAAACCCTAAGTAACAAGTTTCATCTGATTTCAGTAATTTTTTTTTATAAAATTCCGCCATATTGGATCGGTCATTTAGAATTTCTATATTCTGATCTTGGATTTGTATTCAGCGACTCTAAAAACCCCCAAATAACAATTTTTAGCTGAATTCAGTTGAATTTAATGAATTTTAAAAAACTAATCCGCCATTTTGAATCCGCCATTTTGTATTTTTCTTCTGACCATTGAATCGTTTTCAGCGACCTTAAAAACATGCAAATTCGAGGATTTAAATAATTTTAGTCACGAGATGTTAGAGTTTTTAAAGTTTCCAGAACGAAAAATTTTAAATTATGTCACATTTGGGACTGATTTCACGATAACTCGCTTAAACGATCAGCTAGGATTTCAAATCAAACAGATTTGTAATGTCCAAACGTAGCTTAAAACATCACCGTTTACCGATTTTGTCGTCATTTTTGGTCGGAACTTTCCGGCTTCGTGCCCACCGCAAATAATAATTAATGACCCTAAACATTTTTAAAATTAAAGTTTTATAAAAATTAATGAAAATTGTCCGCTATTTTAAGTTTTTGAAAATTACAGGAAATTCTGATCAACTGACACAAAAATCTTAACTTTTGAAGGTTTGAATGAGATGTATATACTTATTTTAATTCTTTATATTTTTAATATTTAAAATTGATTAATTAATGATTGTTAACTATTATGAAAATTATTTTATTTTACAACTATGAAGTTTTTGTAAATTTTTCAAAATTACACATTTCTCTAAATTAAAAATTATTTTTTGAATAAAATAGTAAGAGAGAAAATTTGTGACATATAAGTGTCACAAATTAACAATTCACTAACCTAATTGATTACCCTAATTCATTATCTTAATTCACAAGTGCCATTAACATTTACGAGGAATGTGATAAATTAATTGAACAATCTGTAAAGTAAGTAGAAGTTTATATTATATTTATTTAAAAATTATATTAACCTTAGAATTAAAATCTTTCTTAAGTGGATCTGATAAAAATATTTTAGTGATCATGACTGATATTTTAGAATCCATCAATGATACAAAAATGGAATTTACAAGGCTAGAAATTTTTAATATAGTGAAAAATGATTTACAAGATGACATTGCAATGCAATTTGATATTTTAAAACAAAGGTTTATCAAAGAACGAGACATTGAATACCATGTTTCATTAAAATCCATTAATATTTTAAACATCCTCTCCGCCATATTGGATCCGATTTTTAAAATTTTTTAAAACTGACCTCAGATTCGTAATCAGCGACCCAAAAAACCTTTAAGTACCATGTTTCATGTTTCATTTTTCCAAAGTTTCGCATAATTTGGACAAAATGCAAAATAAAAAAAATCTGTCACATGTAAAAATAGTCAACGTAACTATAAACATAAAAAAAATTCATTTTTTAATTTTGGACTAACCCAGTGGCAAAATCGTGACTCAAGCGGGACCCTTGCATTTCTGAAACGCGTTTACGCAAGGGCATCTCAAAGTCACCACCATTTTTTTCTTTCATCATGAACAATAAAATTTTGAAGTTAAAGGATGTATCTTGAAAATAAAAAAAAATTTGTCAAAAAATATTCAGTAGATCCTTTATAATTAATTCCCCAAAAAACCACTCAATTTCGGGCCTGAAGAGTAGAAGACCCCCTTAAATCTTTGCGGCACAGTGACACTCCAGAGTGTCACCTTTTCTGTTGCACTTTTTTGCATTTTTCAATCATTATTTAAGTTTTTTTAATGACAGAAAGTGATTTAAACGCATTACTGAAGATTCCTTTCCACATTAAAGCAATAAATAAATATTTATTGTTAACAAAATAAATGTTATAAACAAATAAACTTGAAAAAAGTTGTTTTTTAGAATAAATGTAATGCTAATTAAACAACAATACATAGTAAACGCTGATTCCGATTTTCGTACTGGGTTTTAAAAATTCAAAATGGCGGATTCAATATAGCGGACAAATTTTTTGAAATTCCTTGAATTCGCGCGAAACTTGTTACTCGGGGTTTTTTGGGGTCGTTGATTACGAATCTGAAGTTCGATTTTCAAAATTCAGAATAGCGGATCCAATATGGCGGACGCAAAATAAATAGTCGATTGACTCGGGGATATTTGAGGTCTCTTATAAAAAAATCTGGTGACACAATTTTAAAATTCAAAATTACGGGTCCAAGATGGAGTGCACAAAATCAGAAGTCGATCGGATCCTCTTGAAACTTGTTAATCGGGAGTTTTTTAGGTCACTTACAACGTATTTGGTAAAATATTTTTAAAAATCAAAATAACGGATCCAATATGACAAACGCAAAAGCAAAAAATGATCGTTTACTCTTGTATCTTATTTCTCGGGACACTTATTTCTAATAAGTGTCTATTCAAGTATTAAGTAAACATCAAGAGGGGGGAGGGGATCTCAAAATGCTTATTCTCAATACAAATTTTTTTTGTATCCATTGAAGAACGCTTACATGGGGAGGGAGGGGGTCCATAACCCTTAAAAATATGCTTACATAATACTTGAATGGCCCCTTACATATCTGGTGAAATATTTTAAAAATTCAAAATGGTGGATCTAATATGGCGGGCGCACAATCAAAAATAGATCTTTCTTCTTAAAACTTGTTTCTTTTGGGTTTTGGGGTCGCAGATATCCTTAATATGTGAGATGAAAAATTCACGGTTGTTTCTTGCTTGCTCTTTGCGTTACCCGAAACTAACAACGATGACGTGTTAAGCGTCTAGTGAAATTCCCCGAGAAACAAGCTTCAAAAGAATCCGATCGAATTTTGATTTTCCGACCGCAATAAGGAATCCGCCGTTTTGAATTATGAAAATCAGACTTTAGATTCATAATCAGCGAACCCAAAACTCCCCGAGTAGCAAATTTTAACCGAATTCAAGGAATTTCCAAAGTTTCGTCCGCATTATTGGATCCGCCATATTGAATTTTGAAAATCGGACTTCAGATTCGTAATCAGCGACCCTAAAAACACCCGAGGAACAAGTTTCAAGCGATTTCAATAAATTTTTATAAATTCGTTTGCCATATTGGATCCGCCATTTTGAATTTTGAAAATCAGACTTTAGATTCGAAACCAGCGAGCCCAAACCCCTGATTACCAAGTTTTATAAAACCAAATTAATTTTTTAATTTTTATGTCGCCATATTGGAGTCGCTATTTTGAATTTTTTAAATCTGACTTTAGAGTTGTATTCAGCGACTTCAAGAACTTCCGAATACAAAGTTTTATGAAAATCTATTAATTTGTAAAATTTTATGTCCGCCATATTAGATTCGACATTTTGAATTTTTTAAATCTGACTTTAGATTTGTATTCAGCGACTCCAAGAACTTTAGATAACATAATTTATTGTACGAAACTTTAGATATTCTAGGAATTAGGACTTTTGGCCAACATTTCGGGTGACCTGGCCCACTGTGCGTAGCCGGATAAGCATGTGTCTGCGGCCCCTGCTCGGATTTTGTCCATATTCATGGGATTGAGTACCCTTAATTTGAAACTTTTTTTCGCCAAGTATTAACTTTTGAAAATTATTTTTTAAAAAGTTATGGCACTTTTTTGAAAAAAATTAAAAATAGATTTTTTCTTAAGTGACTGAATCGATTTATTCGGCAAAAAAATATGTTATAAGGGAAGCAAAAATGCATTTAAAAAAAAATTGGCGATTAATTTTGGGCAGGATAAGGGGTAGAAAAAAAACATTTTTACTTTCTATAATTTTTTTTCCATAGTAGTTGACTTGGAACAATCACCATATTTTTTTGTTACATTCCTTTTCATCTGAAAAGAAACATATATTTTGGGCAGCTCGATCTGAAGGGTACTTGACTGTGAAACTGAAAAAAAACTGATTTTTGGCCCCTAAAATACATGGTATATCATGGAAAGGAGGGGCCAACCTATTTTTTACTTGAGCTTTTACTTCCTGTCTCAATTATGAACGCCCCGAAATAAATTATGAACATACGAGTCATATATTATTAAAATTTGCCAATTACATTATATGTTTTCTTGAGTAGTAATTGAGATTTTGCATTAGATTTGAACAATTATTGTGTTTTCTCGCTTCTGGAGACACATAAAGCAAATCATCTTTTTATTAAAACATATTTCAGTTAGCTGATGAATATACGAAGTGTTAGCTAAATATTTACCATATTTCTTCCCTTCAGTTGTTTTTCACTTACTATTTTTCTTTGTAGATAGAAACAATTAGTATGGAAGATATTTTGATTCTAATAAGCATTTTAAAACTAATAAATCTATCAAAAATCAATTTCTCGAATATAATAAAACCGAAAAAGAATGCATTGGAATTATTATTATCTAAAGACAATTACTTTACTACAATTTTAATAAATCCAGGCCCTGGCGCAAGCGGGTGGTTAGGGAGTTCACGCCCCCCCCCCCCCCCCCGAGAGGTCTGAAATTACTTAAATTTTTTTTAATCTTTCTGATAAAAAACTTGTTTTAATAAAGAACGAAGTTTTCACACATTTTTAAACTCCCCCCCCCCCCTAGTCCAAGATTCAGACTCATTAAAGAAAAGACATAGAAATATAAAAGTGCAGAGTCTTTGACTGGGGGGGGGGGGGGGGGGTTAAAAAGTGTGTGAAAACTCCCCAGATAGCACGTAACCTTGCATCAACCTTGCACATCAACCTTGCAGCAACCATGCAGCAACCTTGCAGCAATCTTACTACAACCTTGCAGCAAGCTTACCATGCAATCTTCCGACAATATTACCGTGCAACCTTGGTGCAAGCTTGCGGTGCAATCTTGCGATAAGCTTCCAGCAAGCTTACTGTGCAAGGTTGGGCAAGGTGGGACATTTTAACCTTGCAGCAACCTTGCCGTAATGTTGCAAGGCAATATTGCAAAACAAGCACGGAAACATTTCGGCAAGGTTGATTTTTTATTTCTATGTCTTTTCTTTAATGAGTCTGAATCTTGGACAAGGGGGGGGGGGGGGGGTAAAAAATGTGTGAAAACTTCGTTCTTTATTAAAACAAGTTTTTTATCAGAAAGATTAAAAAAAATTTAAGTAATTTCAGACCTCTCTGGGGGGGGGGGGGGCGTGAACTCCCTAACCACCCGCTTGCGCCAGGGCCTGGATTTATTAAAATTGTAGTAAAGTAATTGTCTTTAGATAATAATAATTCCAATGCATTCTTTTTCGGTTTTATTATATTCGAGAAATTGATTTTTAATAGATTTATTAGTTTTAAAATGCTTATTAGAATCAAAATATCTTCCATACTAATTGTTTCTATCTACAAAGAAAAATAGTAAGTGAAAAACAACTGAAGGGAAGAAATATGGTAAATATTTAGCTAACACTTCGTATATTCATCAGCTAACTGAAATATGTTTTAATAAAAAGATGATTTGCTTTATGTGTCTCCAGAAGCGAGAAAACACAATAATTGTTCAAATCTAATGCAAAATCTCAATTACTACTCAGGAAAACATATAATGTAATTGGCAAATTTTAATAATATATGACTCGTATGTTCATAATTTATTTCGGGGCGTTCATAATTGAGACAGGAAGTAAAAGCTCAAGTAAAAAATAGGTTGGCCCCTCCTTTCCATGATATACCATGTATTTTAGGGGCCAAAAATCAGTTTTTTTTCAGTTTCACAGTCAAGTACCCTTCAGATCGAGCTGCCCAAAATATATGTTTCTTTTCAGATGAAAAGGAATGTAACAAAAAAATATGGTGATTGTTCTAAGTCAACTACTATGGAAAAAAAATTATAGAAAGTAAAAATGTTTTTTTTCTACCCCTTATCCTGCCCAAAATTAATCGCCAATTTTTTTTTAAATGCATTTTTGCTTCCCTTATAACATATTTTTTTGCCGAATAAATCGATTCAGTCACTTAAGAAAACCCAATATTTTTTTCAAAAAAGTGCTATAACTTTTTAAAAAATAATTTTCAAAAGTTAATACTTGGCGAAAAAAAGTTTTATATTAAGGGTACTCAATCCCATGAATATGGACAAAATCCGAGCGGGGGTCGCAGACACATGCTTATCCGGCTACGGCCTTTAGAGAATTATAAAATTATTTGTGTAAATTGATTTATAATTACAGTGTGTCTTTATAAAAGATTTGGGTTTAAAATAAGTAAAATACAAAATTAAAGTTCCAAATTTCTGCTCACGTGTATGAACTTTGTTATGATTTTTAAATATATGTGACGCGTTGCGAAGAAAGGCACCTAAGGAAAAAATCGATTTTCGGATTTGGATAATATTAGGATAGGGGAAAGTCGGATACCCCTGGACAGCGGGTAGCCCAGGACACTATTTATTTCACGTATAATACTGCATTTTTATAATTGAAACAAATTACAAACTGTGTATAATTCACTTCAGCTTACGTTTTTTAATATATTAATTCATTTCTTCTTTTTGAAAATAAGTAATTCATAAATTTAACCTTAAATTGTTAGGCAATTTAACAAAAGTGTATCGTATTAAACGTCATATAAAAATTCTATTATATTTGGACGTTCTGTTCCTATTGAATAGATGTTTTAATTTATTTCTAAAAATTAATTTACGGTCATTATTTAAGAAACAATTTATTTGCACTTTATCAAATTACACAATTTAAACAACCACTTTTATTTTCTCTGTCTAGTGACACCCGACAAGTTTTTGGAGGCTAACATTTTACTACTCATATATGATCTCATTTTTCTCTCAATTTATTTTATGAGCGAATTTATTTCAAAGATGGACAGAGGTCATGTCTTTGTCATAAGATTATTTCATTAATATTTCAAAAATATTAAACAAATTTGTTAACAAAAAGGCTTAAGTGTCCGGGGCTACCCGACTTTCCCCTAACTAGACGTTCCTTTTTCATTATCAAAAGTCAGAAAACATTTTCATTGAATATTTTTCACGTATTTAAGACTTAAGCATCAGCGATTTGTACAGAATCCAATGGCGCGCACGCGGCTTCTTTTCACTTTCCTGTAAAATTGCCGTTTCGCTTCTTAGGTGCTTTTCTTCGCGACGCGTCACATACCTATATTAAGTTGAAAATGTCTCGTCTGAAAAAGTGAACGTCATTTTATGTATTATTATTTAAGCTAATATGTTTATTAAACAACACTTATTTTAATGATATTATCGGGGACCTCACTAATTCAGTCTAATGTTACTAAATCAATTGTTCCTAAAAAGTAAATTTTTAAACTATTTGTACACTTTTAGAAAAAATTTTATCTAACAAGAAGCATTTTAAAGTTATATTTCTAGGAACTTATATGTTACAAAAAATATAAACGGATTAAATAAAACATCAATTTTCTCAGTTGCTACAAGTTGTATTTAATTCAATTTTGCCGAAACTATATTTTAAGATGATTAAGTTCATATGTATTATATGATTCTTATAGTATTTTTCACTGTCAGGATTAGATGTCATTTTATTGCAGTTTATTGTACACATCTATTGATTTAGCATGAATTATCTTGGCCAAGATTTGTTTGGTGCTGTAGATGTCGCTAGCTGTACTATAAGGCCTATATTGATAAAAATGCATTGGAAAACACAAAAAATTAATTTTCACTCATAAAAATGTTTTAATCGTATTTATTTGTACATAACATTAATCTATGTACTTTTAATGATATTTTGTGATATAATACACTTTACAAAAGTATGTCATATTTTATTCATTATAAAAATTGTGTTAGAATTCTTGGCGGGAAATTTAAACAAAATAATAGGGGAATAGGTTCGGTTGTGGACACTCTTTTTGTTTTTGACCATAACTTGTGCCCAATAAATATGATAGGGACACTAATGTATGTTTGGAAAGCTAGAGGCCTTAGCTAACTTCTGTCAAAGAAACTAAATTGATTTCGTTGAATAGAAAAACTATTTTTATAAATTTACCAAAGTGGTAATTTTTTGCAAAAATAAAATTTTGGTTCGGTTGTGGGCACCCTTAAAAAATTTGCCAAAAATGGGGAATATTAAACTTAAACCACCTTAAATATGAAAAAATATAAATTTAATTATTAATTATATGATTATACATGAAATTATTTAAATTATTTTATGTTTATTTTCAAAACTAAAACTTATTTATTTTGAAGGCCTTCAGCGGCGAAATTACAGCATAAGATAAAACCTTTCACATCCACTTCAGTCCCCCTTCAATGTAATTCACTTCCACTTCTCTTTCATTTCACTTCCACTTCACATCCACTTCAATTCCGCTGTATATCCACTTTACTTCTACTTCCTTTTTAATTTTATTTCAATTACACTTCACTTTCACTTCAATTATACTTTATTTCCATTTCACTTTCACTCCACTTCCACTTAACATTGATATACCGAATATCTTTGTCTCTCTTTGTCTCCCTCTTTCACGCATAGAACCTAAAATGCACAACTATTGTCATTACACGACGGACGCTAAAGTCTCGTTAAAAGAACTTTGTCCCTAAATCACTCTCAGAAACCACTGGAAACCCTTTAATTTCGTGAAACACTATTAATAGTTGTATGAAATTACTTCTGATTTTATCCAATACGATATTTTGCGATTTATCTAAAAAAATAGTGGTGCCCATAACCGAACCAATTTGAGTGCCCACAACCGAACTTTGCAATCGTGTTAAAACATCATGAAAAAAATTTTGGTTGTAAACATTGTTGTGATACTCGGTATTGAATTACAAAATATATTATATTTACTGTGTAAATATACATTAAACATACATTTTTGATTGATTCGCTTTGATTTGTGCCACTTTTAAAAATATTTAAAAAAAACTTTTATTTTAATTTTAAAGTGTAAAAAATTAATTTCTTTGCAACAAAAAGCAAAAGTGTCCGTTCAATTTTGTATTCTCGCAAAAAATTATGTGCAGTCATACCAAACACTTGACATTTGTCACATTTGACAAATATCTTTTCTGTCAAAAGTTTTGCAGGGGTGCTCACAACCGAACCATGTCCACAACCGAACCTTTTCCCCTATTATTTGTATTATTTATTAATATTGCAAATATTATTAAAAAATTAACAAATATTAATAAATAATAAAAACAATATTATTTTGTTTAAATTTCCCACCAAGAATTCTAACACAATTTTTATAATAAATAAAATATTACATACTTTTGTAAAGTGTATTATATCACGAAATATCATTAAAAGTTCACAGATCAATGTTATGTACAAATAAATACGATTAAAACATTTTAATCATTTTTATGAGTGAAAATTAAATTTTTGTGTGTTTGCCAATGCATTTTTATCAATATAGGCCTTACATACAGCTAGCGATATCTACAGCACCAGACAAATCTTTGCCAACGATCAAGCTCCTCGTGTCATACCCCTGGTTTATTGTATACATCCTTTACCTTATTGCGACACAACACTTTTTTTTTTTTTTTTTGCTAAAAGAAAGTTTCTTATAATTTTTCTTTATAAAATTTGTATTAAAGAATACAAGATACAATTTTATTTTATTATGTAATAGCAAAGAAGTAACTAATTTGACTGTTTATAATATTTTAATAATAATATTTATTTAATTATTTAGATATTTAATAGTTAATTATATTTATTCTATTATAAATTAATTTTGAATACATTTTGAAAAACAAACTTCTTAAATAAAATTTTTATGTAAAAACATTTCTCAAAATTATAATACTAAGAATACTATCATGTCATTCATTTCGATTACACATTTTTTCAAACTTTTCGCAATATTATTTGTAAAAGGTGAGAAAAAGGGAAAGAAAAAATTCAAATTTGTAAGGAAACTTGCGATTAGTCATTCGTTTTCCGAATTAACGAATGATGTGACTAACGACTTTCAGTCTGCGACGAGCTACCGGATTGTAATCACTCTAAAGTATATTAATAAAGACAGTTAATGTTATATCTGGTATTAATTACTCTCACAATATCAGAAGTGGGATTAGTTATCGAGTTGCCCACTTTCCTTCCGGTAAAGCCATTCGGACAATAAATTTTAGTAATTTATTTTTTTTTTCTCGTCGTAGAACTCGATTCCGTTCGGGGAATGTGATTCGCGATTCAGTGTTTTAGCGAAATTTGCATTTCCCAACTGCAGGTCGGATTTATTAATTTTTAAGACCGTAATATTGCTCCATTTTAGTTCGGGGAGTCGGAAAATACGGGATTCATAAGTGTTAAGGTCGAAAACTGTGAAAATTGTGATGTGCCACGTGGGTCTGGCATTTTAAGTGATTTTTCGGCGAATAAGTGTGTAGAAAATTCTGAAATCCTTCTGAAACCTTCTGAAAAAAAATATTCCCGAAAAATAGTGCGTAGACAAGTGGTACGAGACTTTTGGATTCTGTGACCTGTGAAAATTTAAACTTTGAATTGGAATGCTTCATCATGACGATTTTTGAGCGCTTCTATTAGTTCCTGATAGTGACCGTAGTGCGGCATCATAATCGCTCTTGACGTACGCGCGTCGGTTCCTCTGACGTCAGTTGGGTTTTCGGCTTGTTTCGGTTACCCTCAGAAGTGATAGAGGGGAATACTTTTCTTCCCACCTGGCCCCTGTCTTGCTCCCGCTTTGCCCATGGATCCCACCACATTTACGGTCGCTACTCTCAAGGCTGTGGCCAGAACCCTTGGATTGTCGTCTAATGGAAATAAAGCGGAACTGATAAGACATCTCCAGGAAAGTGATTCTTCCGATGACTGGATGCAACAGGCGGAGTTAGTTCAAAAGGACGATGGGGTGATTCGTGACCGAGTTGATGCACCTGTCGAGGACAGTGGATCTGATGATCGAGATAGAGAGATCGACTTGTTAAGGCGAGAACATGAGCTTATACTGCGTGAGCTTGAACTCACAAGGCGTGAGTTGGAATTGCTACGCAATACAACAGCTTCTCCCGCCATTCAGCCTGCGCCAATTCATCCAAACATTAACGCAGTTAAGGATCTACTAAGTGAATTTGAGGGTGGAGGTGCTGATTTCAGGAAATGGAGAGATCAGTTTAAGTTACTGAAAACCACCTACAAGTTGAACGACGACCTTGGACGACTCTTACTTGGATCAAGGTTAAGAGGAAAAGCGCTACGGTGGTTCCATTCAAAATCGGAGTTCATCGGAATGGAGGTGGATGAGCTGCTCACCGAAATGGAATTAATGTTTGATCATCGTCAGGATCGAATGACACTGCGAAGGAGGTTCGAGAGGCGTATTTGGAGAGATTCTGAAGCTTTCAGTGACTATTTTCACGAAAAGTTAATCCTCGCAAATGCGGTTCCCATTGAAGAGGACGATTTGCTCGATTACCTGGTGGATGGTATTCCGGATACATCATTACGCAATCAGGACAGGATTCAGCAATTCAAAGTCAAATCGGATCTTCTGGCGGCTTTCGAGAAGGTCTCATTGAGGAACGATGTCAAGCCTGTCCCTGAAATAAGAATCTGATCTTCAAAGATGATACCAGCGAAGTCGTACCTGAAGAAAAAATGTATTGAGACCTGCGCAACCCCCTCTAAAGTGCTTTAACTGTAGCAGAAACGGACCCATTGCAGCCAATTGTAGTTTACCGAAGAGACCTCTGGGTGCCTGTTTCAAATGTTTTGAACTGGGTCATCAGTCTAAGGACTGTACAAATAAAAGGATTCAGCAGCAAGGGGAGAATCAAGTTTGCACCGTGATAATGAACCCGGCTGGTCTAAACAAACTTATCGTCAAAGACTTAGATTCAAAGCAACTCGCTGAATTTGATGACACTTATGCATAGAACGCTTTAGAAAATCAGTGCTTTAAGCTTATCACGTACGAGTTCGATGTTGGAGAGGGGAGTCACGTGGTGGCTTTGGACACACTTCTTGACACCGGGAGTCATGTCAGTTGCGTCAAGCTGAGTCAACTTCCAGTGGGGAGCATTCAACCATGTGCTTCCGAATCTCTACAAAACTACAGCGGAATAAACGATAGTATGTTGCAGAGGTTAGGCTTTGCTTCAGCAAAGGTAAGATACGATAATATTGCATATACAATCCGGATTTTCGTTGTACCGGATAATACGATGAGGGTATCTGTACTGTTGGGGCGAAATGTATTAAATAAATTTAATTTGGGGTTGATGACTTTGCCAAAAAATGAAGCCGAGGGCATGGGGGATATCTTTGCAGTCGACCTTGAAGCAAATAATGCAAAAGACGCGTTAATAATAAATCCAGAAGTTGATTGCAAGGTTCAATCAGAATTAAAAAATGTATTTTACACGGAATATTTAAATAAAGAAAAACCGGAGTTTCCAAAATTAAAAACTGAATTGGCCTTGAGATTAACTAAGGATAAAGTGATAGTTTTTGGTCGCAGAAGACCCTCTTTTGACGGAAAAATTGGACTGCGGGTAATCCTGGATGACCTTTTAGTGCGAAAAATTATTCGGGAAGGTAACTCAAAATATGCATCGCCAATTGTTCTAACTAAGAAAAAAAAATGGAGAACTTAGGTTGTGTATAGACTTTAAATTTTTAAATAAGATGACAGAACGCTCCAATTATCCTTTTTCCCTCATTGAGTATTTGATCGACTGTTTGCGTGGCAAGTGTTGGTTCACGTTACTCGACCTGAAGGATGGCTTCTATCATTTTAGCATGGCAGAAGAATCTATAAAGTATACGGCCTTTATTGCGCTTCTTGGACATTTTGAATTTCTTAAAATGACGTTTGGTCTCATAACGGTACCAGCAATGTTCCGAAAATTCATTCATAAAATATTTGCCGATCTTATCGGGTCGGGTGACGTCATTATTTGTCTCAATGCTATATTAATCGCAATTGACACAATCAGGCGTTATTTGGAGATTTTAAAAAAAAGGTCTTAAGTCTAATGGTAGACAATAATTCACAGCTTTTTGAGCATGTGCCCCGACTTTCGTAGATTTTGTTGCGTTACTTTGCGAATATTACTCCGAGAACTTTCCAGTTAGAAACCAATTCGAGGCGAATGGGTAATCAGGATGTCCGAGTGTGATAAGAACAGTAACTCAGGTTATAAAACTAGGACCCATTACATTTTGGTTTCGGAAAGTAGCGTTTAGTCTATTGCATCCTCAATCAAGAATTGATCCCCACTTGTCATTGTAGAATGTTATTAGATTGGACGAGATTTATTTGTGAAGAAGGAAAATGTAGTCTCTAAAATAATTATATGAGTAATTAAATTCGCGAAGACACGCTGTGGCTTCCGAGTAAATGTATTGTGCGTGCGTATGCTAAATAATAGAGTTTTAAATGAATCAAGACAAATACTTATCTTAAGAGAAAGAAAAAAAAGAGACTTTAATTATAAACTGTTTATGACTGAAATACTTTTCTATATTTTAAATCGTGTGCAATTGCGTATATGTGTATGTTTAAATAGAATAAGGCTATTGTAAGAAATCAGAGAAATGCTTATTGAAGAGAAAATAGCGCTTGATGAATGAGTAAAATAAATATGTACATGTGTAAAAATGGGTGAATAACAAGGGTTGACGCTAGATTTTGTACGGCTTAATTGTCGGTTGCATAATTGGTAACTGATGTGTATTCGCTTAATTAGAAATAATAGTGCCGCACAAGTAGGGTAACTGAATTCTTTTTCTAAAAAAAAAGCTAAATATTATTTCTTAAACAATATTTTTAAAACTTGAAAAAATAATTTTAAAATACTTTGCCTTTTTTTATAGCAGAAAAATTATAATCATAGTTATTTCGAAAAATAATTTTTAAAAAATAATATTTAGCTTTTTTATATCCAAAAAACAAACGAAACGTCACTACTGAAATCAGATAATAGGATTTGTGTTAACGGGCTTGATCAAACTTGATATGAATTTTATAATTTTTTTAAAATGTTATTTAGCACAATCAAGAAATCAATAATTAATATTAAAATTTATTGAATTTGGCATTAATCTTAGAAACTTAATTAATTAATTGTCTGTTACCAGACATACGTAAAAAAGGCCCATTATGAGCCGTCACTTGTAAGAAAGGAGTTTGTTACTGTCTGTAAGGGCATCAATAGCCGCTTGGATGCAGCTTAGGACTAAAGAGCGAGGGTTCACGAGTTCAAATTGAAGGGATTCAAGGCTTGTAAAAAAAAAATAATTTAATTTGAATTTTAAGAATATGACAAGTCTTTTCATTACCTGGGTGCCAAGATATCTAGGGACGTGGGGACTGACGAGCGGAGGAGGTAAATTTCGCATTTAATAAAATTTCTTCCGCACCCATCATCCTCACAATCGTTTACCGACAAATTAACCCCTTGACTATAAAGAAATTGAAAATACGTGGGTTTATGACGTGTTTACACGTCATCCACAGTCAAGGGGTTAAACCGAGATCGTCATGACTTTGTGTGTCGCCGGCAGCACGAAGGTGCTTATTTTATTTTAATAATTTATTTATTTTGTGTCTTTTTCATTAGTGTTTGTTACGAACCAGAAAAATATAATTAAATAATCATAGTTAGTTATTAATTAATAAAGTGCTGGTCGTTGGAGGCTCCAAGGTGCCGAAATTTAGAAAAAACTAAACAACCTTTAAAATGTTGAGGGATCGTTTACCTCATAGTTTACGTTCTGCCAAGCCGCGTTACCTTTTACAAATTCGGGAAATTCAATTACTGAAGTAGAGGGGGAAATTCAGTAAAACGAAAAGTTGACACTTTTAGAAATTTATTTTGAAACTAGGAAAGAATAGGAAATTACAATAGAGGTTACATAAAAATGGTCCTTTTTTTAGATAGAAAACAAAATAAAAGGGTTCAAAAGTTGGAACGATACGTTAACTTACCCTAACCTTAATCCTACCGCCTGAAGGTGGAAGAAGTGAAGAGAATTCACCATTTTGTACAATCGACGGGCTGAACTTGAAAATCTTTGTTAATTCTAGTGCCATAGTTGGGTTTGCTTGGCTTCCACCTTTTCCAGTTCCATTATCCTCCAAGACAGCGCAGGTAAAATCTATACGGACTGCCTGGTCGAAGACAAGATTTGCAAATTGCCTCTTCTCGATGGCACAGCATTTCTCACTTCAAAGATACCGCTGGACTTCATCGAACGTAAGATTCCGTTTTTATTTTCGTCTGCCCGGGTTATTTTCGCGTCACAGCCGTGGGACCGAAACCCGGGTTCGATGGACAGACGGACTAGTATCGGAATTTCAACTCTCAATTCAACGTTTCCGGGCCATAGTCGGAAGAATTGTTGGTCGCATGAGACTGATTGCCGGAATCTTTTAGCCTACAGATGGGCGTGTCCGGGTTCAACTCTCAGTCCAACATTCTAGGACCATGGCCACAAGAGGTGTTGATCGGGTGAGAGTGATCGACGAACTGCTAATTATTTCTCTACGCGATGCTCCTTTACGTGTTCGGTACAAGAATTGAAGGTGGAAAAAAACTGATGATTTAGGAGTTTTGGAACTGGCCAACGCCGTGTCGAGGCTATTGCTAAATTAGACTTCTGCTGAAACAGAATCTTTGGTTCGTTCAACTGACGTGAACGACCCCTTTTATGCTTTCGAAATCAGTGATTTCAAAGCACTTTGGTTTGACATTCTTTTAATTTAATAAAATAAACGAGCACATTCGTTTATATTCTGGGTTTGGAATTATTTAAATGATAATTCTTGTTGAATTGTTACCAATAATTATTAGTAACACTATCAGTCCTGGCTACATTTAACAATGACATAAAGCCATTGTAAATTAACCGTTACTTATATTTCAGATTTATAATTTATTAATCTCATATTAATGAGATCAAAAACTCTTCTACTGCTGCACAACACGTGCCTTTGTTTTGATTCTGCTTCTTAGCTTGTCTGGTGGCTGTGGAAGGGAAGGAGAGGTGGGAGGTAAGGAAGCAATGATGGCCGTCAATGCCTGACACGCGAAAGATGTAGCGGAGTATCGGTAATGAGCTTGTATATGTTTCGCGTCGTACGACAAAGTCCATGCATGTGGTTGTGTTACCTGCGGTGTCCAGAGTGCTGGCCAATGTACTTTACTATTTCGCAATACGGAATTCTCTTCGTTCCTTCACCTTAAAATACTTAATTATTTTCAGGAAATCTTTATGCCGATCTAAGCTTTTACAAAAGACAAAATTCAATAACCTAATAATTTGTGTACACAAATTAACATATTCAATTTTTTACAATATAAATACATTTATATATGTATATAATGCCAGTCTTACCTTCTGTACCATTTATCAAAATAAATCTTATTATTAAGTACTATGTACGTAACAGTTTTGTGTAATTTAGGTTAATAATTTATTTTTATCTTTTTTGAAGTGTGGCGATTTTTTATTAAATAATGTGACGATTTCGAAGAAAGAGAGGACGATCGGGTGGAGTTTGGGAACAGATAAGAGCGGAATATCCAGACGATTAAGAACCCGTACTAATTATTTAATTAAAAGTGGTCCATGCCAAAACAAATAGTGCTGCGTCGCTAGATTCTGCTTGTCGGCTCCAACGCTGTTTAGCAATAATCGCCCAAGTCCTCCAAGAAAATTCTACAAACGCCGGGTCGGTAAGTTTTATATTTTTTATCAATGTCTTTTTATTTTGTCTTGTTTTTTGTCCAATTTATTTATTTATTTATTTATTTATTTATATTAGACTGGTCCATAAAAAAGCAAAATCCAAAATGTTATGCTCCTACCCCCCAAATTTGTTCCAAATTGAAAAAAAAGTTACCCCTATTTTTTATTTTGAAATCAGACAATGTTTAGAGGTGGCGCAAAGCCCATGAAGTTACCCATGTATTTTGCATGGAGAAAACGCACTTTTTCGTAAATTTACAATAAAATCGTAAAAAACCACTTAAATGATAAATGCACCGAATATGTTTCTTAAAAGTGTTTCAAAAACAGTATTCCATAATTTATTTATAAATTTGTTGATATTAACTATTTTTTTGCAATTTCAAAAAACCAAAAAAGTTCAAAAAACAAAAAAATTAATAATAGTTAATATCAACAAATTAATAAATAAATTATGGAATACTGTTTTTTAAACACTTTTTACGAACTTATTCGGTGCATTAATATTTTAAGTGATTTTTCATGATTTTTTTGCTAATTTACGAAAAAGTACGTTTTTCCCATGCAAAATACATGGGAAACTTCAGGGTCTTTGCGCCACCTCTAAATGTTGACCGATTTCAAAATGAAAAAGTAGGGGTAACCTTTTTTCAATTTGAAACAAAATGGGAGGGGGGTAGGAGCATAACAATTTGGACTTTTTGGTTCTTATGGACCACCCTAATTTATATATATGGTGGATTTCACGGAAAATGTCTTGCCCCAAAAATAAAATATGTCCAATCTATTTTGAGAATCTTTCTTTGAGAAAAACTCCAATTTGTTTTTAATTTTGAAAAATCAAGGTGAAATTATTTAAAAAATATAAAATGGACCTTTTCAATCGAAAGGTTATGCAAAAATCTACAAAAATCATGTCACATTAATTTTTTTTTTTCTATTCATTAAAACAGTGGAAATTATAAAAGAAGAGTGAATTTCCAAAACACGCCAAACTTTTTCTCCCTCCCACTGCCCACATTTTTTAAAAAATTATAAAATATTTATAGAACAAATTACTATCCAATAGAACAACTCGTAAAAAAAATTTGCAATAGATTGGACATATTTTATTTTTAGGGCAGGACATTTTCCGTGAAATTCACCATATGTATATTTATCTATTCAATTTTATTGATGACTACTTTGAATTTTGTATTTATTTATATGTGAAAGTTAACAACCACGAGTGGAAAAGAATGTGTGAGCCGGTTAGATTATATTTATTTTATTTCTTGCTGTTTATTTTGTGATTTTATTTTTGACGAATATAATTTTATAATTGACAATCAAATATGGCTTTTATATTATTTTAATTCTATTTTTGTATCCTAAATTTATATATTTGTTATATTTTATAATTTTTATTTATATTTATTTTTATTTTTAATTTAATTTAAATGTGCGAATTTAAAGATATATTAAGTAAAGTTTGTAATCGTTACAAAATTTCCTGGCTTCGATTTTTTTTTGTTTTTCTGTTGTGAGTAAATGATTAAAACCTATTAAACCGAAACTGAATTAATTCGTTTTCTTTGAATTAAGAAATCTGGCACAATCAGGGATTTAAATATATTAAACATTTTAATACTTTTTAATGAAAGTCTTTTTACCGGGCAAACTATATTAACAGTTTCGCCGAATTTTGTTTCATTTTTTTTCCATATTTATGAGTAGAAAAGATCCAACGTAGTGTGAAAGACCGTCAATTTCAATCTGTTCATAAAATTGACAATTTTCAATTTTTTGCCTGTCAGCAAAATAAGTTTAATTATTATTCTTCATATTAAAAAGGCCATACTTAATGATATTCTCAAATGTTAAGAAATGAATATAATCTCGCACAGTTTTAAAGATTGTTTGATAGTAACAGTATTTGTTAAATTTATTTGATTGGAAGTTGATATTGCTGTTGACTTTATTTTTCGATGGAAAGACTCATAACGCACACTTCAAAACTTCATTAAGGGACCGTTATTTAACAAAACTTTTGGGTAATGAGTTAAAAATTGGAATTTTAGTCTTAATGCTCCGTATAATTTGACTAATTTGTCAAATTATACAATCTAAAATTTGTCAAATTTTTAACAAGTTGCATTAAAACATCAGCGTCAGTTCCTACCATTCATAGTGACATCACTAAATCCACAATTTCTGACGCAGAAAACGTCATATGTGTCTGTCCATGACAAAACGTGCCTTAGCTCCAAAAAATAAATTTTGATTTTTTAATGACAACTGACAAATGTTTATTTGCTCTTTCATTTCCAAAAAAAAAAAAAAAAAAAATTGTTGTTTTGAAGAAATTTTGGTGTTATTAAACAAGAAACGTAGGCACGTTACATTGGCTTCAATGCATTGATGCAACTTTAAACGCTCACCCTGTAAAGTTGACCTTTGGGAGCTAAGGCACGTTTTCTCACGGACAGTCATATATTGAGTTTTTCTTTCCCCTGTTTCATTTTAATAAATGGAGTCTTGTTAGAGTTTTCAAGACCAAACTCGAAATTTGTAATTCTATTATTTAGTTCATATAAAGTAAAGTACTTTTTAT
This sequence comes from Ganaspis brasiliensis, assembly GCA_037103525.1. NCBI lineage: Eukaryota > Metazoa > Arthropoda > Insecta > Hymenoptera > Figitidae > Ganaspis > Ganaspis brasiliensis. Next base: position 728 of record JAZKLR010000342.1, on the reverse strand, counting down.
TATAAATGAAAGTACCTATACCATCCCAAGTAGCACGTAAGATTACGTGAATATTGCAGCAATATTGCACTGAATATTACTAATATTGCGGGTAATGTCACGGTGATATCAACGTAATGTTAAAATGTCCGCGTCAAGGTGACATTACACGGTAATATTAAGGCAATATTAAAGTAATATTAAAATGTAATATTAAAGTAATATTACAATGTAATATTAAAGTAATATTACAATGTAATATTAAAGTAATATTACAATGTAATATTAAAGTAATATTACAATGTAATATTAAGTTAATATTACAGTAATGTTACAAATATTACTGTAATATTAAAATGACATTGTGGTAATATTACAATTAAATATAATGTAAAAAAAAATTTGGGCCGTTGGGTCTTGAACCTTTGTAAAGTGAACCAACTGACCAAGTAGGTAGACGCCTTAAACCACTCGGCTACTTAACTCTTATAATATACTTCAGAAAGTCTCTTTATGTTTTACTACACATTTGTAATATTACTGCAATGTTACAAGCAGTTTGTAATATTGCTGCAATATTACAAGCAATATTACAAGTTTGTAATATTACTGTAATATTAACTCAATATTACTGTAACATTAACTTAATATTACATTGTAATATTACTTTAATATTGCCTTAATATTACCGTGTAATGTCACCTTGACGCGGACATTTTAACATTACATTGATATCACCGTGACATTAC